>VZRZ01006947.1:303965-406300 GCA_013398175.1 Climacteris rufus
AGCACTGTGCTTTGGATAAGGATGGTACTAGAATGAAAAGTTTTACAACAATTCTCACTTCAGTGTGGGAATTCTCACATGAATGAATGAACATGCATTTCAGCTATAAAGATGCTTGTTTTGTGGGTGGTTAATTATATGTTCAGGAGCTAGAGGATGTTAAAAAGTTGCTGGGAAACAGAACTATAGAATACTCAAGCTAAAGAAAGAGAAAGAAATTGATGGGACTGGACATCCATTGAGAGATCAAAACAGTGCAGAAAGTGTCGGTGTGCTGATGTGATACACAGAAAAATAATGCTTTTGAAGTATTCTTTAAGCTTCTGGTGCGTACAAAGCCTTTTAACAAGCTTTATGGCACGTAGATTTATTCTGGGTCTGTTTTGATAAGTAAACTGAGAAACACTGGGAATAGACAATAGTAGAGGGAAATTAAACTATGTTGTTTATGGTGTATACATATAATGCTGTGGCATTCTTCTGAGTCAAGTTGTTGAGCTGATTTTCCTTCCATAATAGTATGCATAGTCGTATTTAAAATACTATAGATGTGCCTACACTTATTGGCTGTGATTGTTTTGTAGTGGCAAGAAAGGACTAACAAAACCAGACAAAAAATAAACCAGATCTGATTCACTTTTCAGCCTTTATGTGGATTTTTTTGTAGTGAGTTCTCAGCTGATATTGAACTTTGGAGAATGCTTTTGCCTTCAATAAGTTAAAAGGTTAAATGGTGTTATTTCTCAAAAGTAAAAGTGAGCTAGCACAGCTCAGGCTATGTTGCTGAACGTCTGGTGGCATGACCAGCTACACTTCTTTCAGGTGGTAAAAAAAAAATTCCCTGTCCAAAGTTGTTATTGTGGAGTGCCTCATTAGCAATGCAGGTTAAAATAACAATATATTAATAACCCCTAGTGGTGACTTGAACAGATACATTGTATTCTGTCTGCATTGCAGGAGTTTAGAAGAACAGACATATAATTTCGAGGGACAGTAATTTCTTAATCCATTTCATTATGATCACAAGCAGTTTTAAAATGGTCAGAGAATTTCACTTACGAAGTGTAAATGCAATAAGATTTGTCATGGATAAAGATTCACATGTAGGGTGCGAGAACACAAAATCATGACACCAGAGAAATAATTATTTTCAAAAAGTAGAGAAATTAGAGAATATTAAGTTTTTTAAATTCCTAAATAATTTCCCACAATTTCATTTTTTGTAACAGTTGTCAGTTCTCTAGTGAAATACACAGTTTTTATCCACAGTTCCCAACCTGGCTATAAATCACCCTTATTTGAAGAAAGCGTCATGCTTTCTCTTCCAAGTTATGGTGAAGAGAAACAGCTGACCTCCATCTACTACAGGTTTGGCAGAGCATACACCTTTTTGCTTCTGTGCCATACTCCACAGAGTATCCTTACACCTTAGCATTTGGAGGTCAGTCATCTGTACCACTTGCTGATTCACATAGATGCTGTTACTATTTATTTTATCAAAATTTTATTCTCTGTCTTATTAAAATCACTATGTTATTTTGATCTGAAACTACCACTTCTAGCAGTGCATCTATGAATGACATCAATCTCTGGAAATTCTGGTGATGCAAAGAAAATAGGGTGTTTTTTCTTCACTAGATTCAATAATAGTTGCTGTCATTTTTGTGTGACTCAGAATCTTCTTTGTACTGATTTGCTTTTATGTTCTGTTCAAAAAATATGCAGTTTCGTGCTGATCTTTTATTTAATGTTTATTTTTTAATCTGCATTGAAAACCTCTTTCGAATATATATTGGCAAATCATACTAATAGAGACACCAATGGTTTGCAAAATAGGCTATATAAAAAAAGAAATTGCTAGAATTTTACCACTACCCATGTAGTAGTAAATTATATTAGACTTAATTAAGTGAAACTGAGCCAGTGTAACTGGCATAAGATGGTCAATACTGATAAGGCATCAGTAAAATTAAAATGGTTTGGGGTTATACAGTTGGGTTGGTTTGCATCTTGCAAACTCATTCAGAAGTTAGCATAAGTCAGGAAACATACTCAACAGGCACTTTGGATAGAGCCAGCATTTTGGAGGATAAGAGAATTTAGCCATATGGTGGTAGATTGTGCCATACCATTTGGCCTGAGTCCCAGAGGCTGAACAGAGCAGAGAACAGACACAGGGAGATTCTGTTTACTGTTCTAGGCATGACCTTATGATACTTATATTTCAGGTTATGCGTTCTTCTGAAGTTAAAAAAAAAAAATATTTCAGGGGAATTTTGCAATTGAAAACATTTACAAGATATTTTGTAATGACCCTCTGTGAACAGGTTCATTTAAAATAAATTTTCTTTTTTAAATAGATCTGACATGATTTTCTTTGTTGTCTTATTTTATAGGAAGACTTAATATCACTAAAGAATTTTACTTTAGAAATACAGATGCTGTGTTTAAGTAATTGAACATTGGATTATATTAAAGAATGTCTTCTGATAATATTATTCACCTTCCAAATTGCAATCTTGTAATCTGAGTAGAAAAAATAGATAATTAGAAACTAAAAAATATGAACTGCACTACATTATGTATATAGACAGTTAATGTGAGGAATACATAGAAGAATACAATGTGGTGGCTTAGATTAATGTGTAGTGGCAAGTGTAATCATACAGTTTTATATTAAAGTTTTTGCTCTTTCAGAAATAAAACAAAGAGCAAAAATCTACCATCTAACAGCATTATGGTTGTATGCATTTCCAATTAACATTTTCCTCCTGCAACTTACAATTAGAGTAAAATATTTTGAAACACAGAAGAGCAATTAACTGCTATTAATGGTAAAAATTAACTTGTATTTCTTCTTTGCCATTGAAAAGTATAAGCAAAATACTGTAATTAAGCTGAGTAAAGATAAAACCAAATAATTTTAAAATTCCTTTACATCTCATTCACAAAATTACTTGAGCAGTAAATCTTCTCTTTAAATGTCTAATGCTAAATATTAAAACAAGTAACATGATGATCATGATGTTTCCTCCGTTTTCTTCTGCTCAGTGTTTCATTTCCCTTTGGATATAGCTTCCTGTCCCTACTACTCTAATTTCTTATGAATACACTTACTGGGGAAGCATTTCCCTGTTTTCACCATGTCTCTTGGTATGTAAGACCCCTATCCTCACAGAGGTATATTCTCTTGCTTGAGTTATTACTTAGCATCAAACTTTTAGTGCCTTATACTTCCCTGATTTTCTGGTCTCAGTAGACAGATTCCCAGACTCTGAAAAACTGTATACTTCCAGATTAGGAAGATATTGGCTTTTTCTCCATAATAATTTAACTTTCTAGTTGCATTTGAGACACTTGTTGCTTTGTCTCAAGTGCTTGTATCAAGTGCCTCATGTCATCATATGAGGAAGAGTAGTTTAAAATTTTGTATTGCAGAGTAGATGTTTTTTTTCTGTTATATTGAGGAAATGGTGGATGTTTGTACATCTTCTGACTTCATATTCTTTCTGGAAACCTAACAGGAAAATACACATGTTGTAATGATGTTGGAAAATACACATGTAGTAATGCTGTGGGAGATCTCTGACTATCATTTTAATTTTAAAATAACTGTTAATGACAATGAAATCTTTATTTACAATGCATTTTATTCTTTTGCATCTTGTATCACAATCAGATAACTCATTAAAAAAGTCAGCGAGAAGTTACAGTATTTTTTGCAGAAATATGTTCTTTCTTTAAAAGAATTCTTCAGCACTGAGTATAAGGTAATAAAATAAGCTCGTCTGCTTCTCTTGTCCTTCCTTTTGAAAAGGAAAGATGGGGTTTTGTCTATGATTATATGTACAAGTGGTCTTCCATATATTTACATTCAGTGTCTGACCAAATTAAAAATTCAAATATTTGAGAATTTTTTTTTTTTTAATCTGCTAATTCACACTTTCATTTGACCAGAGCGTCCCAAAGTCTATACTGTTGGGGTTTTTTTTCCCTTGAAAAAAAATTGTTTTGTGATTCAGATGAGAGTATTGTAATTGTTTAAACAGTTGGAGAGGATAGTTTTCCATCCAAATGTCATTACACCTACAGTAATAACTGTTAACATTACAGTTTAAAATCACAAATCACTTGAAATTTCCTGGTTTTAACTACATAGTACAAAAGCGTAAACATTTGATTCTATTGTTATGGACATTTTAAAAAATGTTTTACATTAGTAGATATCTGAAGTTTTACATAATTATAATTATTTCTGTTTGCAGAATTGTTTTCCTACTGTGTTTTCTCAGATTTTGCATGACAAACTATGCTATATTTTTAATCCCTTGCCCACAGTTTTTCTTTTAGAGGTAGAATATTGTGAGGACTTAAAGAATGCAGTTGCATGTCTCAAAACACTGTTAAAGAAGAAAGTTCCCTAAGATAAGACACCACATCAGGAACTTGGGATAAGCAGCGATGGCAAAACAGGAAGGCACTAATCGGAGGTCTAACAAAGGTGAAGATTTGGAATGAGCACACCGGACAAAATTCCACTGTGCAGACTGTGGGAACTTAAGACTTATCCAAACAATAAAACCCCTTGTACAGTGGCAAACTGGGGGAAAGGATACACATGCTGGCCCAAGTTGTGGGAACAGTGTTCATGCTAGACCTGGACTGTACAAAAGTGGTACTTACAGAAGAATGACTCTGAGACCCCATCAATAAAGACCAGTGTGAAGAAGGACCAGTGGGACACAGCAAAAGTCTACATTGTGATGTTATCTTTCTACTTAATCTTTCTCTCACTCTCTTTTTCTTCTCTGTCCCCCCGCCCTTAACTTTCTCCCTAAAGTTCAGTGAATTATAGCTGACAGAAATTTTTCTGTTTATTAAACATGCTTTTGATGAAAAATCTATATTTTTTCCCAATTTATCCCAGTATGTTTTTAGCAGTACCATAAGGTTGCATATTAATTAAAGTTAGATGTAAATTTGAAACACAATTGTAGCTGTGATTGTATAGATAAGGATTGAAATAATTTTGTTATTTTGGTATAACCTGAGCTTGGCAGTTTGATTGCTACAGCATATAACAAATAAGAAGGCATAATCAACAGAGAAGGTCAGTAGTTAGGATGCTATGATGGCCAGAACATGTGTTACCTGTCCAGTAGAAGATACAAAGTACTGCTACATAGAAAACCTAAGAAGAGAAAGCTTATTCTTTCTGATGATCTAAAAAAGGGGACTGAAGAAAATATTAAGTAATACAATCACTACAGTAAACTTTTGGTCAATTTTCTTATTTACCCTGAATATTCATATGTGCACTTTGACTATCAGGATGTAATGAAGGCAACAACAGTCTTTCATACTCTTTTAAGCTAAAAGTGCATTACTGTCAGCAAACATTCTGTTTGCAGTTTTTTCAGAAGATAAACAACTTCAGTTTCTCAAGACTGAATTTTAATGTCGTCTACAATGCCTAGTCCAGTCTGAAATGATCTGCAAATTGAATGGTGTACTCTATTTGCTGCTATAAAATGATAAATGTGTTGAACAGTAGTGAAGTAAAAACAAATACATATGTAAACATACACAACATTTTTTCTTATTACTAGTGTGTGCAATGAATAGCAGCTGAATACAGTTTTCCAACCATTTATATACTTACCTTGCAGCTGAATTTTCTTCACTATAATTTTCTAGGTCATTTGAGAAAATAGTACCATACACTATCTGAAATACCTTAATATTTCAAAGATACTAATGAGATGAGGTATCTGGTTGAATTAGTTTGTTAAGGCATAATTTATTGGCTTACAATAACCACATTTTTGTTTTCCATATTTTTGTACTAACATATGCTCCCTCAATGGGAGTCACATGACTGTGGCATTTTTTGCCTTTTTTTTTTCTTAATATTATTTTTTCCCTTTTCTATTTTGGAAGGGCATTTATTCTATGTGCTAACATGAGATTTCCTCAGCCATTTTTCTAAGTCCTCTGTAGAATATTTCATCAACTTGAAATTTCATCTGACCTATATCTAAGTAACTTTTGTCCCTTATTCTGTTTAGTGTGATGTCCATTAATCCATAACCTCCTTAATGAAAAGTGAAGCAGGAGAAGTGTAAACACTTCATCCTTCCCAGCATAAATCGTGTTTGGTGCCCCTTGAGTAATGACTAAGCTCTTTCTTGCTTATCCTTTTACTTCTGATAAACTGACAGTATGTTTTCCCTCCCTGGTTAGATTTTTTTCCAAGCCTTGTCAGTGCTATCCTGGCTACTGTTAACTTACTGAAGACAAGGAAATGAATACTAGCCCGATGGCCAAATGGAGAAAGGCTGCTTAAACTCGGCCATTTTAATGACGGATTAGTCTTGAAGATAACTAGTCACAGATGTGCAAAAAGAAGCCAGAAGTAATTTAGAAGTTAAAAATTGCCAACAATCAGGAGTAAAAATCTTTCCCTTGTTCTCCAAATTGGAGGGAGATGGATTTGATGTTTGGACTGTTAGATGGCTGAGGAATTGGTTGAAAAGTTGCATCCAGACAGAAGTGCTCAATGGCTCAGCGTCCAAATGGACATAAGTGATGAGTGGCGTCCCTCAGGAATCCATACAGGGACAAGTGTTATTTAATATCTTCATCAATGATTCAGACAGTGAGATCAAGTTCACCTTTAGCAAATTTGTAGATAACACCATGCTGAGTGTTGCAGTTGACAAACCTGAAGGAGAGGATGCCATCCAGAAGAACCAGAACAAGCTTGAGAAGTGAGCCTGTGGGAATTTCATGAGGTTCAATAAGACTAAGTGCAAGGTGCTGTAGCTGGGTTGGAAGAAGAAAGGGCTGAGAAAACTGAGTTTTTTCAGCCTGGAAAAGAGAAGAATTCACGGTAACCTAGTTGTGGTCTTCAGTACCAGAAGTGAGCCTACAAGAAAGGTGGAGAGAGATTTTTTACAAGAGCATATAGTGACAAGACAAGGAAGAAATGGATTCAAACTGGAATAGGGTAAGTTTGATTAGATATTCGAAAAAATTCTTTACTGAGAGGGTGACTGCTGCAGCTGATGAAGCACTAGAACAAGTTGGCCAGAGCTGTTGTGAATGGTCTATTCTTGGAAGTGTGGGTGGGGCTCTTAGTAACCCGGTCTAGTGAAATGTTCCCTGCTCATGGCAGGAGGGTAAGAATTGGATCATCATTAAGATCCATATCAATCCAAACTATTCTATGCGGATTTCAGGTTGAATAGTTATCTTGCATTTTTCTTCAGATTAACATTAGTGTAACTTCTATTTTTTTAAGAAATAACTCATCTTCTAAAACAAAAAATTGAAATGATTTTCTCAATGTTAAATATACTTTTTTATTAGTGAATATTTATCTTCGTACATTTAAAGATAGCTGCCCACTGATATCTGACTCCAAAACCACCTAACTTTTAATCATAAATAAGTCTCTTTGTTAAGGAGACTCTACAGAAATCTTGAATAAACTGTCTTTTATACCTCTCGATATGTATTTAGTAAAATGTGTATCAAAATCAAATTTGAATTTTAGATACATTTTAAACTTTGTTGACCACTTATCTCTTGGAATAGAAAAATCCTTTCCTTTTAATTGGAATTTATGTGAGATACTGTCCTGATTAAATTTAAATTGCTATTCATTAACATTTGGCAATAAACTATTCTTGGAAAATATCCCAATATAGCATCCATTTTTATTAATCTAAATTGTATAGAAAAGTAATAATATGTTGTATTTGCCTCATGTTTTCCATTTCAATGCAATTGATAAGCAAAGCACTGAAGACATAGAAAATAAATTTTATAAACCTTACTACTGCACCTGCATTAAGCATCCAGATACACTAAGTTTTAAGGTTAAATTAGCATCTTATTTAGATCTACAGTATATATAAATGTATCATATGGTTCAAATTGTGAAGAATCCTGATAACCAGAAAACTTAAAGGCAATAGAAATACAAAAGAACAACTAAGAAAAGGATTTAACTGAAAGTGTTGTCCACAGGACTTGAGGTGTATTTAGCTAGATATGTGTTAGACATCTTGGTGAAAGGGTTTCAGAGATGAAAGCCCCACCATAAGGTTTTGATAAAATTACAGTAGAGTTTATGGCATGACTTTTTAAAAAAAAAAAAAACAGTCCATAAACTAGCTAGGATATTTCTTTTTTAGAAGAATACAAATGCAAAACTCAAAATTTGCTGAAGTATGCTGAAATAAATGAAAATTCATTATCTACATGTAATTCCACATATTTTTAATTGATTTCTCAGTTTTCGCACACAATTAATCTTTTCCGTCTTTGAAGAAATGTAAGCTAGAGCATTGCACACAGTGTTTTTGCAAGGTGAAGAATTAATTTGTGAATCAGTGCCTGCTTATGAGTTCCAAAGTCACTATTTCTGCAATCATCCATGTCTTCAGCAGTTGACTAGACTGCCTTTGAGGCTGTAACTTTCATGGCATTTTGACAACAGCAGGGACTATTTCAAGGATACTTTTGAAAACTGAGTCTGAATGTCAGAATTGCTGAAATATGGCAATTTTAATGAATATGACTCATGCCCACTTGGAAAAAGAAACTAGTAATGGACAGGTGAATGCTTTTCCTACATGTTTAAAACTGAAACCATACCAAATTATACAGTTTTTTTTTCAAACCTGCCTGCATATTAACTCTTCTTTCTTCACCTCTTAAAATAATTAAATAGTATCCTATAATTTGGTTACATAGTAGTCCTTCTGTCCTGTACTATATGAAATTTGAAACATTGCATGTTTTGATAAATTTGCTTTTTTTATTGAGTACACTAAAGTGCTATAGAACAAAATCCTTAATGGAATTCATAATGCTACAAATGGAGGATAAATCTATAGAAGGTGAGCTGGGAACTTTAATTTCTTTAAATCCATATTTAATTGTTTCTAATCAGGAAAATAAATTATTATTAGTGGGGTAAACTTCTCCTGCTTCCTTCTGAAAGTTTATGTTTTTCCTACTCAGAGTTCTTCATGTGATGCACCTTCTGTGCAGCAATAGGTATAAATCTAAGGTAAATGAGGTGAAAATATTTTAGATTAATAAAAAATTATGAAAAAAGCATTTTGCACAGAAAGTATATGATTTAGAGAGGGAAGGGCAGAAGGAATGCTGAATTAGGCTCTGTTGAAATTTACTGGATAATAAAGAAGGTAACACATATTTAGTATTCTTGAAGCAATGGATTCTATAACATGTAGCATTTGACCCTCAGCTAAATAAATCACTTTTTTTGCAGTTTATTCTGTATTTTTTCCAAAGTAGCCAATGAATATTGAAAGTTCTCCATTTGATCATAAAATCTCCATAAAAAAAACCCCAAACTGAATAAGGAATTTAACAAATACTTCTGAAAAGAATTTTCTTTCTTCTTACTATAGAATTTTATACGTATGTATGCTTTATACCTCTGTTGCTGACACCATTTAAGAGAGTTGCAGTCCAGCAATGTTGTGTATATGTATGCATGCATTACCAAATAATAACATGATTGAATGCCATTTGATCACAGTAAATTCAAAATACTAATTCAAGTTCTTCCTCAGGTACAGGAAGCAAAGTGTCTCAGATCTCAGGCAAAATTTTCCTAGTAGTTTAATCTATCCCATGTATACGCACAGTCTTTGTTGTCTACCTTTTGCTTGTTTCACATGTCCATCTTTTTGTGAGTCAAAAAAAGAAGCATTCTGGTACTATTAAAAATACAAATTGTTATTTGTGCTTGGACAAATCCTAAACCATGAATAGTAGCAATTTTAAAAAAATAATTTAAGAAAAGTTTTGCTTTGACCTTTCCAAACTAATAAATGTTGATATCATATTTCTAATGGATGCCATTTTCTTATTTCAAATTACATCTACATCTAAAAAACCTGAAATCTCTTGCATGGAAATGTTTGTGTCAAAATTTTATTCATTTTAGAAGTGATGGGCAGATGTGAATGCTGTCAGGAATGAGACCTCATCTGAAGACACTGTTGATTTAGTTGTCCAGGTGAGCTCCTCTTAGCCAAGGAGAGAACCAAACCCAAGGTGTCTTTCCTGCAGGACTGACTCCTGTGTTATGCTCAGAGCAACAGGCTTAGTCTACAGTCCTGATTTAGGCTACAGTGATGAAATGTAGGACTGCCCAGAAGGTACACCAAGGCATTACCAATTTGAACATTAACACACCTTATTACTGCTTTTTGTTTATCTTGACTCAGGTTTTGCCACCTTGCTTTCTATAGCCCAATGTCCTCCTAACTGACCTCAATTACTTCTTCCCTATTAATCCCTGTTTTGCTACATCCTTATCCAAACTGAGTGTTTCTGTGACCATTCCTTATGTAACCTCAGCCTTATAGGTCATTGCTGACATGGTTACCTTGTCTCTGCTTGCCTGTGAGAAACTGCCAACCTGAAGGTTCCGAGTTATCCCTCCAATTAGCTGAAGTTCTGTCATTTCTCACATAATTCTGCCTTATCCACCCCTGCACCCCATGCCATGCCTCATGGCACTCTATATAATTTATTTCAGCTTCTCATACTGTTATCTGTCACATCCAGCCATTTCCTATGCTGTGCCGTGTCCTGCTGTTAACTTTATCTCAGGGCATGGCATAGCCAGCAGCACAGTCATGGTCTTGCAGCCCTAACAGGATTCCACATTTTATGGAAGTTCACAGCTATTTAAAGCTAATCTTCATGTCTGTGGACACTTAAATACAGATTTTTTATTATACTATTGACACAGGTAACTAAGGAGGCCAAATGTCAATGATAAAAGCACAAATTGTTATAGCACAAATAGAGATAAGTGCACATTACTCTTGTGCCCCTCTTCCTAACATACCTGTTGTCAGTTAACTTTTGCAGTAACACCATTAATACTATTTGGCATTAAGAGATGTCAAATAACTATTAGACCCTTCTGGTTTTTATTCCTTTTCTCAAACACTCTGGCCTTACATAAAACGTTTATTTTTATGCTATACTCATATTTAGTACATCATCTTTATGTTTTACATGTTTCTTTATGAAGTTTGGCATGGTCTTCTCACTGAAAATTTTCCATACTGTAAAAATATACTTTAACATCTCTCTTATTAGAAAGAAATTAAATTATCGTCTAGACTTTTATATTTCATTTAAATGATCCATGTAAAGTTTGAGCAAGGAAAAAAGTTAGTTACAAAGCTGTGGCTGATAATTTTGCAGTCCATTGTATTTATGTTTTCTGTATGAAGCTTTGTCATCAAGTAGGAGAATGAAAGATTTTAGCTAATTAAAAAACATAGTCTACATTTGTGAACACTGCAAACAGTAAAAGATTTCATTATGTTAAAATGTTATTAAGAACAAGCTGTGATTTAAGAAGTTAATTAAAAAATGCACTCAAAGTCAATTCTGCTTTCAGAGGTATTGATTATTCCTTCTGTGCTCTTCATTTTAACTATGAAGAAAATTACCACCATTTGCTAGAGTTTTATTTTGAGACCTTAAAAGTATTATATCTATTTTGGCTATGTGTTACATTTTATTATTTATTTATGGAAGAAAATGTATCTGAAACATACTTATAAGTTATTATAATTTTGTATGCTAAACTCTAAAAGATATTTGTATATTTTCCAAGTGTGGAAATATCACATCAATGGATCTGGCTCTGCATACATATTGTGTGAAGCTTAACCCTACTCTGAATGTTTCTCACAGTTAAAGTTTTTGGGTTTGCTGCTAACACACAGAGAAAATGCATAGTCTATTATGTCTACTTCCCCTGTACTCTCTTCAGGTCCTTTTTCAACTGTGGTTTAGGTATTAAGGCAGATTTTAAAGGATAGTTCTGTGGTCAAAAGACAGAAATTGGCAAGAACGTAGAATAGAGTAGGGATAGTGTCCTGCAAGGTGGGAATGAGCTCCAGACTGCACACAATAAAACCCTAATGCTCTCAGATATTGCATGTGGTTTTGAAAGCTCAATCTGTGCCTTACACTATAGTCAGTGGTAAGATTTGGCACCATCCAGTTACCTTGCCATTCAAAACGATATGACAGACACGACAGATACAACACAGTCCTTGTGTTCTTCTCCTTCATTCCTTCGAGTGACAGCTGCATAAGATAGCTAAAGACATGCCTTCTACCAATATTTTCTTTTATATTTGACATATTTCATTAACTAGTGTCTATTATTAGAATTTATTTTATGTGCTGTTTTAGGTTTTTCTTGCTATAGTGTATTCAAATCCTGTAAAAGTCTCTGATTTGCCTGTGCATTCTGTTTGTGTGTTTACACAACATTAATTCTTAAATGCTGTGTTAGATTTTAACTGAATTAAGTGCATTTTATGGACAGATAGAAATGTGATGTCAGAGTCTCATATGCACTTGAAAGTTGAATGGCACTGCAACCAATAATTCCCTTGCAGTACTTCTTTACCTGTAATTTACCTAACCTATCTGGATTGATATAGATGCTAGAAAGAATAACTTGTCAAACAATTCAGATGAACTTACTTTAAAACTCATTGAAGTTAATGTCCAACAGAAATTATTGAGGCACAGACTAATGTCACTAGATGTCCATGTAATATTATCCCTCCTTGACAGAATGCTATCTGGGTGGATAGAAATCTAACCTGGTTATGTGCCCTGCAGAGTATCTTGTAGTTTAGGCCAAGTGAACTTGAGAAGTAAAAGCCCTCTAAGACTGAAAAACAGTGATGCTACAGAAATGGTAATATAAGTGATGAGATGGAGAACACTTCAGAAGGTAAATTATAAACAAAACAAAAACAAATAAACAAAAAACACAAACAAACCTGCACTTAATTTGGCAATTGTTATGTTCCTTCTATTATTCTAAAAGTTCTTTTTCATCTTCATGCCCTTTTTGGGAATAGTATTCTGGCACTGTGGTGGAAGAAACTGGAAGAAATTGAGGTGTCAGAAGACATGAGAAAATAAACCTTTTAATGAAATATATGTCTTCTATTAGAGTTGGGGATAAGTACACTGGTGAAGATTTATAGGACTATTCTTCCTCCTATTTTAGTTTAATTTGAAGTGTGCAGTTTAACCTACATTAAAAAAATCTAGGCAGAAGTTTTTAGAAGTATTTTTCAGGATTTCTTTTTCATTAAAATCAGAGGATAATGGTTTGCAGCATGTTAGCCAGGCATTTAATAAGATAACACAGAATTGTAAAAAAACACCCAATTCTATTTTTTAAAATTTTTTTGAGTTGCCTGAATATTTACTCTGCCTGTATAGAAATTTGAATTAATAACACAACATATAATAAAAATTACATATTTTTCTTTCATACAAACATTTCTCATTATGATCCTCAAAGTTAATTTATCCATAGTTGTATAGTCCAGGGCTATACAACTCAGGACTGCCTTCTGATTTCTCTAAGAGCTCAAATCCCTTTTCTTGCTTTTCTTTCATGCAAATAAGTAATATTTGTTAGGTCTCTCTTCTTTTTTTCACCAGACTGCTTGGGTAGATTAGGAATTATTTTGCTTGGTTGTTTGGTTTGATTTTTGTTTGTTTGTTTACTTTTGCAAAAGCAATTACAGCTGTGTATTACAAAATATGTCAATCCGGTTTCATGACATAAATTAGTTTAATTATGTTGAAAGCAAAATCTCTTCTATTGTAGTTCCAAAATTTATTTTTTCACGTAATTACTTTCGATATACTTTTTTTATGAATAACTCATTTGGGAACAGTAAAAAATATTATTCACAAAGTATTACTGTAATAAACACGTTTCCAGTATAATTAACATAGTCCGTTAATAGAAAGAAACAAACAGTGTAAGTGTTGTGTGAAATTAATATGAGTTTAGATCTGGAAAGGAATTTAGGCACTGCAGCATATTATTGCAGTATCTCCTTTTTAAGTCTATTTTTCAGATGTGTTCATTGTAGACCAAAATCCCAGTCATTTTTGGTAGACTATTAGCTTCCTAAAAAACATTGATATATTTGAGACTCACTAGAAGACTAGAGTGCTGAATGATGAGCCAATTGTTAGCCAGTAGTGAGAAGTATCTGTTAATTGCCATTACTCTTCAGACAACACCAGTCCTCAGGGAGGCTGTTTTCTCCACACGTGATTAAGAGTCCTTCTCCTTAAGATACAGAGAACAACAAGAAGAGTTTTGTTTCCCTTTCAGACAGATGTTTATTAGGATAAAATAGATGTAGATTCAGATTTCTTCCTCTCCTTGCATATTTAAACAAACTGTTTTTTCTGGTGTTGTTTGTTTGTTTTTTATTTGCCCTGTCCTCCAGTCTATAGATTATTATGGAGTAAAGCTGCAATTTGAAAAGCAGGATTTAAAATATTTCCTTGTCTTGATGAAAAGAGAAAAGCATGCATAAGCTACTGAATTATCAATATCAATTAATTCTGTCCTTTGTAGCACCTTAATTATTTGTTAGTTCTGTGCCTACACATGAAAACTTTTAAAAATTAGCCAGGTTCACTCTGCAATCCAGATATTAATGCAGTTTTGGGCAAAATATCATGTGGTTTTAATAAAAATTGATGTGATCCATTATGTGGGCTGTTTTGTCTTTGCTTATTTATGCACGTGCCATAGCTTCTCCCACAATCCTTTCGATTTCAGATAAATCCTTTGCAGACCCCTCTCCAGAAAGGATTCTGCTGTGAGAACTGATCCCTTTTGCCAATTAAATAAATTTAGGTACACAAAATTAAATAATTTGAAAACACTTAGCATTTAAGAAGCAGATTGCACAATGTAACTTTTTAGTGGAGAGTTTTATATAATATAATTTTGGCCTATATTTATATATTAACAGAGAACAAAAAAAAAAAATAGGACCTAAAATACTGCTTAACTACTACTTGGATGTAATATGTTCAGTATGTCACCAATAATTAGACTTTTTTTTTTTTTTTTTACCTCCAGATGTCCAAGAAATTACTCGAAATAGTTCTTGCAACAGTTAGTTTGCTATTTGAACCAGTTAACCCATTCTAGGTCAAATTATATTTTTCTTAGTGAAGTAATTGGAGTGTTTACTTGACCGATTGTTGACTTTTAAAATCAGAATAGACTGATAGTTTATTTATCTGTGTCTACATAGCCATATCAAAGACATTCTGAGGCAAAATGTCTTTTATCTGGTGCCCCTCAATGCAAGATGAGCACTTTCAAGGTGTGTACGTGACCCTGAGATGTAAGGTTCTTGCATTTTTGTTGTTGCTGAGAAAAATCAGTAATACAGGAATTAGACATTATTATAATCATTATTTATACAAAGAGTGGTCAGCATTGCAACATAAGATTAATTTAAGATACTGCATCTGCTGTTGTGTTATATCTCCAGATTTTATTTAGTAATAAAAATAATTAGGGCTAGCGTTTCACAATGTGTAAGTTTTTCACTTCCTTTTCAGTGGTATTTTAATTCTTACAAACTTCTTGGTTACTGAAAAGAAAATTTGTTTTCGAATTTTGGATGCTACTGCTACATGTTATCAAGATAATTTTTCTGTTCATTCCAGTCTATGAAACAAAATAATGTTGATTACCTAGGTAAGATGGAAGTTATTAAATTGTACCTTTGACATAAATGAGATCTAAACATGAATGCTATGTTTCTAAGGGCACTGTGAGTTCACTTGTTGAACTTCATAGCTCATTACCTAAGGAATATTGGGCTAGTTATTCTCTCCAAGAACTATATATAAATAGATACGATATGAAACATGACAAAATTAATACCTAGCATAAATCATTTCTGTATTGGAATACTGGAGAATAACTCAAGCCCGCTATCCCTACAATAATTCACATTAAATAAAAAAATGTAATATCTATAAATAATTCGACTTTTAAGTTGCAAGAGACTCAAAGAAAACAGGAGCTCTGATAATGATGTTGGCTGACTGTCTTGCTCATTTAATTGCAATGCAGCAATAGTTCATCATAAGATTAATAAAATATGACAACTGGTATGTTTTTTCTGGTGGCACTCTTGGTTCTGCAAGTGCCATATGTTATCCGAATTTTATACTGTGTTGTCCTTAATTGTATACTTGTAACGATAAACAGCATTTGTGTGTTACAATTAATCCTGATAAACAAACCTCCACATCAGATAATTTTAGATTATTTTAATTAAGTGGATATATTTTGTCTGCATTGCAGTAGTAGAGATAAGTCTTGTTATGTCCTTGTCCATTCACATTTTGTGGTACTGAACAGACTTTGATTATGTTTCTCAAAATCTACTGTGGAAATTAGCTACAATGCAGTCTTAGAAGTCTTGCTGGCATACAGAATTGACTATTTCAAGCTGACACACGGGTCCATGTATCCAGACTGGAAAGTAGCCATGTTTTACGGTGGCCTTTCCAAAGTAATAATAACTGAATGAGTAACTGATAGACCCAACCTGAAGCAAATGCTACCCCTGAAATGTGATTTACTGGCAATGCCAAATGGAATACTTTGCCGTCTTAATTTGAGGTTTGTAATTTTGGCTTTACCCTAACCCAAATTTGGATTTGGCATGTAGTGCCAAAAGTATAAGTTAAGTCTATCACTTTTTGACTTTCAAATTGTTGGTATCACACTTCTTTGTTTATGTGCATGCTTGCCGGGAGCCTCATTTTGATCTCTTTGCATAACCAAGCTCTTTAACCTCAAGCTGCACACTGAATCGCGTGACTCTGTCGGCATCTTCTGAATGGCCTTATAAAAATGAACAAAGTTCATTCACTGTAGGAGCAAAGTTTTTCACTGTATTTGTCCCTCATAAACTGCAATAATAATCAGTCTCTCAAAAAGCATTGTCAGTACAGTATTAGTAAAGCAATACACGATAATAGTGCAATAGTCGAAAAGCTGAGAGAAACTGAAAATTTAGGATTCATTTATCCCTATTTCAGAGGCACAAAAATTAATATCAACTTTTAGAGAATATGGGAGTTATTTTCACACTTGTGGTATGTCTCCTAACACATTAAATATTATTTTTCTTATTGCATATAAGCACCACTTCAAAAAAAGAAACCAAGAGAATTTGTCTGCTTCAACCCAACATCCCTTTATATAATGTCTAAGGCTTTTTCCTGGGAAGTCCAGGATGTTAATTTTACCCTTTTGGTGTACAGTGGTGTGTAGTAACTGAAGGTCTGCAATACCCTGGACTAGTCCTCTGACTGTAAGGAAATAATGTAAAATAGAAACAAGGTACCCGTTTGCCTCCCATCAGTTATCTAAAATTCAAAAAGTCACAGGTCTTTCCAATGGCTTGGAAATAAAACTGCAATCATACTTTTTTGTAAGCTCTGTGGGTTGTACATGCTGGCTTACCTAAAGATTCCCAAAGAGATCACACCAAAGTACTTCTATGGAAATTCAGAGCTAGGGAAGCACATAGTGAGTTTAGATGATCTATTCACAATATTAATGAATCATAAGGTTTGTACATACTTTGAAATCAAGATTTGCTGCATAGTTACTATCAGTATGCTACTCTGTAGTTAAATAGGAATGATATGTCTGCATATAACAATTTGAGTCCTGCAACATACCCATGGTTCATAAAATATGATTCTTCTGGAAGGTGCTGTACCTGAATAAAAATCAGTAACCCTAAAGAGCCAAAGACTCAGTAGCAGCCAGGTGGAGGACACATAGTGACAAATTCTACTGTATATTTCAGGTGTTTGAAACAGCTGCTGCTCAAGGTGTTTCTTTGATTATACCTTGTTGAGTTCCACCTACTTGGAGATCTTTTTCTTTCGTAGCTGAATGTCTCTTTCTATTAGGGTCATACTTTCTTGTGTATTTTTTTGAAGGGACATAAGATGCAACTTTCTGAGAAATCATAACAGAAAAAGACGAGAAAATTTTGGAATTAAGTGAAAAGTGAAGTTGTTACCTCTAATCATCCCCTTATTCTGTATAAAATCATATTGACTGGCCTATAAATCAGGCAGATACTCTCATTACTGGAATTAATATTCTCAGGACATATATATATATATATATATATATATGTATATAAATAAATAGTTGTCACTTCTTCATATATTCCAACATATTACTCAACAAATTATTATTCAGAGGAACTTATTGGCAAAGTGGTTGCCAAAATGATTTTGTTTTTAAAGCTCTGACAGAAGCAGTAAAAGGGACCATGTTTTTAGCAAAACATGCAGAAAATATACATTTATTGTGAGCCATCCAAATATTGATGTTTTGGGCCTTATTTGCAAGTCAAAATTATCCAACAAGTCGATAAAGGAACTGCTTTTATACTCAATTTACCAACAATAGAAAGAAATAATAGAAAGAAAGTCCCTGAAGTTTAAATTCACAGATTCCAATGAGTTTGGCTTTGAGTATACATACATACATACATACTTGCATTCTTAGAAATATTAAAATGATAATGATTTACATCAGCATTCTGCAGCTGGAAATGACTGCATGTTCAAGAACACTATAGGACTGAATGCCTTTCTGTTTTACTAACATATTTTTCCAGGCTGTGTTTAGTTACATTGATTTCTAAGCATTTTCAAGTACTCTACTTTTGTTTAACAGAAGTCTTTCCACCCTTAATGAGTTCTTGTATCCTCCTTGATATTTCTTAGAAACTAATTTCCATTTTAAGGTATAGTGTTTTATATAATGACAAGTATGATTTTAATCATTGAGAGCAGGTGAAGTTATTACTGAAAATAAGAACTAGTTTTCTTGATTGCATCTTTTTTTTTTCATTTTTTAATATTAATGGTGTTAATAATGTATTAGAAGTAGAAGACCAAAATCTATTACAATGAAATTTGGAACACTTCCCTAAATTTTGTAGGACTCTATACAGTAAAGCTGTTTAAAAAGTGATGCAATTTCTAACTGAATATGTTTTTTGAAAAGTGTAATCTTAAAATTTATGTGAAATAAAAATGAATAGTTTCTTTTTATTTCATTATTACTATTATTATTATTATTATTGTTTCAAACTTGTTCCTCTTATACTTTTAAAAATAATTAGTGATTAAGAGGCTGTCAAAAACCAGAACTTTCACTTCTTGGTGTATCTAGTTTTCTATACTTCTAAAGACTGCAAATTTTCATGAAGAGTTGTTGTATTTCTTGTATTTTCACTTATGATAATAAAAGTAATATGTAATTTTTCCCCTCTGATTTCATTTATCCTTTCAGAGTGCTTACATTTAAAACTAGTCCTCTGCATTATTGTGTTAGATTTGCATATCTCTTATCTGATTTTAGAAGATGCAGTCCCCATTAACTTAGAGTCGATTTGTGAAATAAAGACCTCTTTTAGCTAGTGTTTTTCCAGTAATTTATATTTTAAAATGTAAGAATGTACAATTATTTTAAAGAGACATAGGCCATCTTTTTCTTTGGAGTAAAAGATAGAAGGGAATTGGAAATGCTATACTATTATATTATGCCTGAATTTTTTTATTTTTTTTTGTGATTCTATCAAATATTTCTGCTATAACTTACTGGACTCAATGAAAGGTAATTCCCAACGTAAAGGGTTCTATGAGTCTATGACTGTGCATGAATCCATATGCATATGTATGTGTGTATATATATATATATATATATACGCACACACATTAAAAGAGCATGTCATTACTGGTGATTTTTTGCACTAACTAGTTTTCAGTCTTAATATTTCACTGGAAATGCTTGATTCTTTTTAAGTAAGCCTTTTGCATTAGCAGTACAATTCATGTAATAGTGACTGAGAAGCATAGGTACTCAAACCTCTGGTTATCTCCAGGCATTGTTTGTTCTCAAACATTAAAAGGAGAGCGAGAAGAATGACAGTTCTATAGGACTAGTCAGGCTAGTAAGGCTGAGGTTCTTATTCAATAACTTTTGGAGGGCTGAGCTTTAAATATGTGGTAGCTGTCTGCATGACTCCAGGGTGCAGTCATTCAGAATTTAGATAAGCATTGTAACTTTTTCAGTAAATGAGCTTCCATACTGATACAACAGAATTGGTCTTTATTTGTGATCTGAGTGTTAAAAAATTTGTTGCCCTAAGTTTTGCAGTTCTTTGATGTTTTCATTCTTCTGTAAAAGTTTATCATACACTCTCTGTAAACACAGCCATGTTTTTCTAACGCTGTCCTATTGTTTGCATTCCTTTCTCCTGGGTGGAGAAATTTGATGGATATTTCCTTTGACCAGTGTGATGGAAAGGTGGTTATTTCTCCCTCCAATCCACTGTGGTTTCTACAGGATATAAAATAAAGTGCGAAGCCAGTGCTGCCCAGTCTTTTGGCCCACAGTCTTGGCTCTCTGTTTTCAACGTGTTTGCGTCTTTCTTTCATGTCCCGAGCGACAAAAATTGGCCTTAGAAATATGGTTGAATTTTAGTACTTAAGTGTCACTTGAAAAATTAGCCACAAAATCTCAGAATATTTTTCTAAATTGTTTCAGTAAAATCTTGTACTTTGTATAAGTTACCAAAAGAAGTTATAAAATAAAAATCAAGGAGGAAAAGAGTTACAGCCTTTTTTATTCGCTGATATAAGTTGTTCATCTTGTTTATCAGAAAACACTATAAAACATACCTGGAATTAATTTAAATTATTTATTATAATTAGCAAAATGCAGGAGGGGGGACAGAAATTCTTGTCTCGCATAAAAGAGATTTACATGTCTAATTTCCATTATCAGTGATCAAGAAAGAAATCAAAATAATTATTTCAATTTAATAATTTCATCCAAATTTCAGAGCTGCTCTCATTTAAAATCAATAATAATGTTTCCAGGTTAACACTGTACTCATTTAATATACTGAGTCCCTATGGGTAGGGGACATTTACATAGCAGCTCTTGAGTGATTTCACTTGCTAGTTCTGCAGTAAAATCAGATGATCTCCCAAATGGGGAGAACTAATTAAAAATTAGATGTCTTCCTGACTTTTTCACTGAGACTAAAACCCCAGAACTAGAATGTCACAATCGTTCTGTAGGGAGGATTTGTCAAATCTCTTTTCTGTAGGGCTGACGAGCTTCTGGAAATGTAAAGTTAACATCTGCAATTCAGTTTAAATCCTCATGATACAAACAAGGTTTTTACATAAAGAAGAAGAAAAGTCAATGTGTTTATGTGTCTTAAGACTCTTAAGGAAACAGGTGACTCAGAAAGACAGGAAACAAAGAAAAGCATTGCAAAACTGCTTTAAATAGAACAATTCAATTTTTCTTTACTAGGTGGGCTCAGACATCTTTATACAATGCATATGATGCTGCATCTAATAGTAACAGTTTCTTAAACTTTCTAGCAGGTGTAGAATATTTGTTGACTGTTTAATTGGCTTTATACACAATCTCTGTAGAAGGTGGCCTCCAATGCTAAGAAAGCACTCTATATATGATGGATTTGTTCCCTATTATGGTCTCACGCTAATTCATACATAAAGTCCCATCTGGAATCTAAGTAAATGTAAAAAGAACCTGTCAGCCCTTTACAACTTCTCTAAGCCAAACATCAAAATGTAAAGAAAAACAGATGTCATGATAGAAACAGAACAAAACCAACCATCAGGAGCAAGGAAGGACACTTTTGAGAAACGCATATCCTGCTTGTTTTGTTTTAATTTTCTTTCAGTTCATTCATAAAATTATAAGCAACAAATTCATAAACATGTTGATTATTTTTACTAAGGTAGAAACATTGAATTTTGACTCTATCAATTGAACAAGACTCTATCAAGTAGTTATGTTCTGATCAAATCCTAACAAGGATTTTCCCTTTTTCCTGATTTTAATACATCTTATACATAAACTACATAGATATAAAAACCATCTGATGTGCTTTAAAAGTTAAAAAATGTCATTTGGCACTGCATTTGTCCAGCTCAATCTTAACCCTGAAAAATAGCTAAAGCATCTTTCTCAAGTATTTGCAAAATGGTTAATGATACCAGTAACCTTAACAATATGCAACCTTCTGTCCTGGCTTTAGCTCTGGCTGCCAATACTTTACTCTAAAGCACTTTTTTAGACTAACTCAGAAAGTGGACATTTGTTGCTTAAAGGAAAGTTGTATGTTTGGAAGAAATAGAAAAACCAAAATAGAAAAACCAAAATAGAAAAACCAAAAAAAAAATCCTTCCTTTTCAGATCAGGAAGTAACTAGTTTACAAGTGAATAAAAACAGTAAACCTGTTCACTGCAAGGAAAAGGTCTGTATTTCACATATAGTAGAAGCAATGAAAAACATCATCCACTAAGTCTTAAATCTTAGCAGCAAAGTATGAGAGTGAGCTCTGAAAAAGTGAAGAGGGAAGGAAAAAAGAAAGGAAGATATGATGTTAAATGTTCATGTATGAGACCTAAGTGGCAGGTTTGGGTAGATGGGAGCTGCCAGGTGCTCTGAATGTAGGAGATCCCAAGGGTCAAGGTGATGCTGCCATATATATCCCATTGCACTCCAAACTGCAGCCAGGCAGGGGAGCCCCACGTGGTCTACTCACATGTATTTAGGAAAGATAAATAGCTGTGGGGCACAGGAGATATGTCAAGGAAAAACACTTTGGGAGATGTATGTAAAGACACATATGAGGAAACACGCTGAGGAGAGGCATCTGGGGAGACACGGGGGATAGACTCTTTGGGAGAAAGGCAGGACTGGGTGTTGAAGAGACGTGGAAGTTGTGCAAGGTGCTGTTGGAGGCACACAGAAAGACAGAGAGTGGTGAGAGAAGGTAGATTCCTGGGCTGCACAAGGAGAGGGCCCAACACATGACTGATGGGACTGCAGAAAAAGGCACCAAAGTGACAGCCAGAGGAGCCCACAGCCGAGCTGCCTGATCACACACCACACAGCTGTGACTGCTGCTTTGACCCATATGACCTTCCTCCCAGGCTACCCCTTGAGACAGCAACATTATGTAACTTGTAAAAGTGCACGTGTCTGAGGTTAAAGTGTTTTGTATGTGCCAATGTCTTCTCAAAAGGTGACCTTCCAGAGATGTAATTCCATAGCTCTATTGACAGTATGGCTTTTTCTCACCATATAGTAAGTAGTTATCAACACCTTCATCACTGTTGTATAGAACAGTATTAACTCCCAAACTGAAGAAAAAACCAAAGCAAAACATAAAGGGGTACAGAGACAAAAATTCTGTCATTATTTGTAAAGGGATTTTTTTGACCAACCCTATTTTCAGTATGCAATTCTGTCCCTTCAGATTTAGAGATCAAAGAACATTCTGTCTGGAAAGCAGAGGGCAAAGAAAAAATTCTGATAAACCATATGAAAAAGTTATAAATTTCTTTTCACTCCAATATACATGTTGAAAAAAATGCATCTCAAAATGGCATTCAAAATTACTCTTAGAATAACAAAATGCAAAGTAATTAACACATCCTATCCAACTACAGTATTTTAATGAGGCTTTACAGGGGAATTGATTAATATTTCTTTTGACACTAGTCCATAGCTAAAGGCATGCCAGTGTAACCCATAAAAAATGAAAATTACATGTCTTCTTTAATTTACTATGTATCTGAAATACCTGATTTTTGTGGGCTTTTTTTGTGCTACATAATCTTTTGCAGTACTTTCATTTGACTTTAGTGGTAACAGAACAGGATGTAAAATCAGTGTACCTTACCTAAAATGTTTTCCAAGAAAATAGATTGTTTTAATTTTTTGAATGTAATTATACATCAAAACATGATAACTATATTATTTATTAATTATTACAAATTAAGTCATTATGTATTGTAGAAGAACTACTTCTTTGGTTCTATGCATTAATATTTGAAACAATGTAAATCCCTTTGCCAGCTTTACAAAAACTGCAGAAAATGTTTATCAACATTTCACTAAAAATATTTTGTTAAAGAGGATTCATATTCATTTTAAGCTCATATGAGTATTTGGTGAAATGTTTTCTAAAGATTTACAAAAATAAAAATTAAAACCTTCAAAAGTGTCATTTTACTTCAGTGAAAAGTCCGATTCTCAAGCATTCTAACATTTTTAATTTATTTCAGCGTTAGGAACATGACTACCAACACTCATAAAATGCTTTTAAAACTAGAAAAGTGATGAATAGCAACAAGTGGCTGCCCACTCATCCATTTTAAAATATTTAGTATCTTGAGTTTTCTGTAATAATTTTTTAACACTGGCCTCAGGCTGAATAACAGTGCATAAGGATGCTTCTTCTATATCAGTTATGTGTTAAAAAAGTCTGCCTGCAAAACAGATGCTTCTTAGAAATACTGTATAACAGATGTAACACCAGGAGAGACAGTGTGGGAGTTAAAAAGAGAATAAGGTTAAATTAAGGAAAGATACAATTTCTAAAAATGTTAGACTATTTTATACTTACTAAAGTTTATTATTTCTCTATCGTTTCACATTAATAAAATAGAAAAATATCAGTCAATGCTTCTGTCTTTTCTGAAATCTTTTTACCCTTATTTCTTGTGATACATCATTAATACATAACAGGACCTGAATATTATATAAGGGAATAATGAGGTGGACTTTCATAATACAGTAATATAAATGGGACAAAATTTAGTGGGGTCATGTGTATAGAAACTTATAGAGTGAGTTACTACTAGATTAACTAAAAGCTAATCACTAGAATATTACTTCCGTGACCATGACTGTACTCTGCCAAATTAACACAGAACTGGAAAAACTGAAGGAAAAGCGTAAAAAGTGCCCTGCTACTCCCAGTAGATATTAGAATTATTATACAAAGGTTTAGAAAGGAAAAGAACAGAATACCCTGTTTCAGTTGAAAGGGATCTACAACAGTCATCCTGTCCAACTCCCTGACTACATCAGGGCTGAACAAAAATTAAAGCATGTTATTCAGGGCATTGTTCAAATGCTTCTTAAACACTGACACTGTTGGGGCATCGATCACCTCTCTAGGAAGCCTGTTCCAGTGTTTGACCACCCTCGTGGTAAAGAAATTATGTTTATCACTAGATACCAAAGAGAATAACTCAGCATCTCCCTATCCCCCTCCTCAGGAAGCTATACAGAGCAATGAGGTCACCCCACAGCCTCCTTTACTTGAACTATACAAACACAAAGTACTCAGCTGCTGCTCAGAGGACATTCCTTCCCACTCCTCTGGATTCATTGGACTACCTTAACACCATGTGGCCCAGAACTGCACACAGCACTCCAGGTGAGGCCACACCAATGTTGAATACAGGATGCAGGGTAGTCACCTCTTTTGACTGGCTGGTTATGCTTTGCTTGATGCACCCCAGGATGCATTTTACCATCTTGGCTACCAGAGCACAGTGCTGACTCCTATTGAGCCTGCTGTCAATTGGTTCCCCAGATCTCTTTATGTGGGGCTGCTTTCCAGACACTCTTCTCCCAATGCATACTTGTGCTCAGAGAAAGATGACTTAACTGATTAGGAGACTATAAAATTTATATTAGGAATAGCAGCCACAAGAGCTACTGGGACTGTTAAACCAGATAAAACGAAGCTTGAAAAGGCAGTAGTACAGTTAGAGCATAAAAATAAGAGTTATTAAAGGTACAGGATAAATATTGGTGCAAGAACAAATGGGCATAAAATGACTATGAATAAAATTAAGATCTAAATTTGAACTTTAATTTAATAGCAGAATTGTTGAGACAAAAAATGGCCTATTTTTATACTGGTGCTTGTTTCAGTGTAAAAAGATCATCCTGAGTGCCTTCACAAGGCACATACAGAACAACCAGCTGATCACGCCAAGGCAGCGTGGGTGTATGAAAGGCAGGTCCTGCCCGACCAACGTGATCTCCTTCTATGACAAGGTGACCAACAGCAACATGGTAGCCAAGGGCTGTCTGGAGACAGTGACCCAGACATCTTTTTGGTGTGCAGATATTACTATAGGTCAATAATTATTCTAGAAATTGTGGACAGCTCAGGGCCCATTGAGTTCTCCTGAATAGCCAAGGGCTGCACAACAGTATCTTCCCTTGAGTAAGGATGCCTCTCAAGGTTACTTCTTGAGGTTCAGAGATTCCTTGTCACAACAGATCTTTAGTAAGGGATTAATAGCATGCTAAACTTTGAAATCTTGGCTGTTTTATAAAGGAATGATTTTTGCACATCTAATCCTTTAGACATAAACCGTTGACCAAGTTAGGGACTAGGATTGGATCCAGCCATACCTAGATCACTGTCTGAGAAGGAATTTACAAAATAAGGGGGTTCCTTCCAAAGCCTCATGACTTAAAAGGAGGGTCTTCCTCATAATCTTATCTGAACCTATATAGTAAATAATCAAATATACCTTGTCATCAAATCTTGTTAAAGCTCTGTCTCATTTACCATTACAGTTGTCCATCTCACTGTTTAATGTAAATAAAGTATATTGTTGCTTTGCTCTTATGAGTGAAGTATATAACTCTCTCTGTGAGAGCCCATCACTACAAGACAGCCATTGATGTGCCAAAGCATGTCCAGAGAAGGACAATGGAGCTGGTGAAGTGGCTGGAGTGAAACGAGGAGGGTCTGAGGGAGCTTTGGCTTTTTTTCCCAGAGAAAAGAGGTTCAGGGAAGACCTTATTGCTCTCTACAATTATCTAAGAGAAGATTGTAGCCAGGTGGGGATTGGTCTTTTCTCCCAAATAAAAAGTGATAAGAAGAGGAAATGATGTCAAGTTACACTAGGGGAGATTGAAATTGGATATCAGGAAATATTTCTTCACTGAACATATTGTCCAGCATTGGAACAGGATGCCCAGGGAAGTGGTTGAGTCACCAGCCCTGGAGGTCTTTAAAGATGTGTAGCTGTGGTGCTTAGGGACATAATTGAATGGTGGACTTGGCAGTGCTGTTGGTGGTTGGACTTTGATCTTTAAGAGCTTCTCCAACCTAAACAATTCTGTGATTCTAAGCACAGACCTGTACTTAGATACCTAAGACCAACTGCCAGTAACAATTTGTTGCTGATAAAAGCTGTATGTTTTGTTTCACTGACAGAAAGAAAAAAAATGGAAACTAAATACTCTAAAAATCTAAAGCTCAAACAAAAAAGAAGAAAAAAGAAAAAAGAAAACAACCTAAAAGAGACAAAATTAAGTTTAGCTTTGTGTTTTATTTGTATTTTTTTATCTGAGTGGTGAAACCAGTTTGCTAATCATATAAGTATGAAATTTCTTCTGAAGGATAGGGTTACATCATAATAAACATAGAGCTCAGGTTAGTTGAATCTATTATTTCAGAAGTTCAGTTCTATTTTTATTCTATGGACTCAAAAAGGGGATAAAAAATCAATAGACTAGGAAGGCAATACACAGTCTGGTATTTGATATCTGCATGCAATTTTGCAGAAAAAAATTGGGAGGAAATTTGGCTGTGCTACATGATTACTATTCAGTTTTCTATTTCCATGTGGGCTATATTTGCACAACTTTATAACAGGCTTAGTAATGCAACACACCAGTAACCTTACATAATTTACACATTATTGAAATCTTACCCTAAAATATTGACTATAACAAGCTCATCTCAGTGTACTTATTTCAGAATATGAAATATGGATATCATTAGATATATTACCAGCAATTTATGTTTCAGAAGTTGAAATAATTTTTTTGGTGTGTTATACATTCATGGGATACTTTATTTGTTTACTTAATAAGTCACAGAATTTACACTAAAAATTAGAGTAAGTCACTCATTCTCAAAAAGAATTATAAAAATAAGGGGAAAAAAATTGAATGTTCACTATAAAAAAATAATCAACAAATACAAATATAAAGAAATAATGATGTCTGTTAACAACAAATAAACCTAAAGAGAAGAAAGGACAAAAGTACCTTAAGCTACTCAGGTAAGCTTTTATTTATTTATTTTTTTTTTTTTTGCCTAGAAACAAACCTGCAAAAATATACATGTGTCAAATAAAAAAGAAATTTGGGGTTTATACCAAGATCTAATTAACATCTTACTGATTGCATGCCAGGCTTTCTCCAATGGTTTTTCCTTAACACCCAGTGCTGTCTCTGATAATGTACCTTGTCAGAGAGGAGCTTTTTCCTCAGTGGTTAAGTGTTCTAGAGAAAAGAAAAAGAGTAAGAAGAAAGAGGGGATAAAAAAAGAAAGAAAAAAGAAACAAACAAAAGAAAAGGAAGAAAATTTAAAAAGCAAAAACAAATGAACAAACAAACAAAAGACTGATTATTGAGATCCTTACATAGAGTAACACTTCATGGGGAGTCTCAAACAGGATGGTCAGTCACTGTGCATTAGTTGTCCTAGCAGCTTCACCTGCATCCTCCAGGAATGCATCCACCATACCGCCACCCCTTCTCTGCTTGCCTAGATCAGGTGCTGTGGGACTGGACCTGTCCATGACTGCCCAGGGCCTATGCCAGGGTCACCCTGGGCTCCAGCTCTCCTCAGGGAGCAGCCCTGCTCTTTGCTGCTCCCTAACATACATGGCCACACCAGGATGTATATGATCCATTACTTAAATCACCTGCAAAACAACTCCTGCTTAGCCTTAGTATGTACAGCAGATTGTCATGTATGACCATTTCTGTGTCTGCATGATCTGCATGTCACTTTATAGTGACTGTTTACAGAGATCTTATTTACTCAAAAGTTGGTCAGTTCTTCATGGGAACCATTTAAAATTTCTGAAAAGGTCAGGGTTTTCCCCCAGGGCATCAGTTAATACTTTGCACATACAGACTGGTACGGATGAAATACTTCACTTGAGAAAATCTTAGGAAGAATTTGAAATTCTGACCTGGAGAGGTCCTCTGCAAATTAGTCAAAAGCTTTGTTGGGAAGATGACTAAGATTTCAGTCAATAAACTTCTCTCCAGTCAGTCCATTATCTCAACTATGCAGATATCTTCACAGGGAATTTCTGGACCACCCCAAGAATTAATGACTTAAGTGCATTGGGTACGCACAAAAGCTCAGAACTCATACCCTGCTATACAGCAGTTATAGCTAAGGAACAAATTTGAGTGTAACTTGCAAATTATATTTCATACCTTTTCACAAACAAGAGAGAAACTAACAAATAAAGTCTCCTACTGATGTGGTGGACCTGAGAATAGCAGAATTATAACAGTTTAACTATTATCATTAGAATATATTGTATATATAGCTGAATATATATCCTCACTGTAGCTGAAAACCAAGATTGTATATACTGAAAAATAAGACAGGAGAAACACCTACCTGCCTAGAGGCTTCCAGGTCTGCAAGGACGAGGCTTGCATTGGCCAAAAAGCTGAATTAATGGTCTATTAAGAACAGTCCTCTCAGATAAATCTCATGGTTCCCTATTGCAGGCCATTTTTGGTAATCCTCATTAATATAAAACTTGACATAAAATTACACTAATATAATTTGTAGTTGTCCATCTTAAAAAAAAAAACAAAAACAAAAACAAAACAAACCTGAGCCCTGAGATCCATGGAGTTATTTCCACCTTACTACATTTACAAAGGCAATATGCACAGTAATTGTTTTGTTTTAAACAGAAATCATTTGAAGTACATTATTCAGCAACATGAATTCAATCATATAAATACTTAAAGATGGCCATTTATTATAGGTATGAGTTAATGAACATAGTATAATTAAGGAGCCTTAGTTTTATTACATATTTAGATGCTAGAAAATATCTTGCTTCCCAACTGCACTTCTGAAACATATGCAGACAATTTTAATTTTAGTCTTAGAAGCACTTCTCCCAATAGATTAGTTTTAAATGTCAGTGTTCCAGACTCTAGCCAAATGCAGCAAATGAAAATGTGATAATAGGAGATGTGATGGCTGTACAGCATCTATAATGCATTAATTGACAAGGCCTTATAACATTTCTTACATGTGATATCTAGGTAGGACTCAGAGGCTTTATAGTTCCTTTCTCAGTTGCTAACTGTTAAATTAACAACGATTCTTTTCTCTGTTATTTTTTCCCCATGATTCTTTCCCTTGAAGGATCAATCCTTGAAGGATTCTTTTCCTTGAAGGACCTACATCAACCATATTTTTGTGATCCTGTAAAGAATTCTTCTCGTATTCACAGTAGGAAATTTGAGAAACAGACTGCATGGTTGATCCTTTCGCTCACAATGACCAGTCATTGTACTTCCACATTAGTTTCTGTTGGGATGTGATTCAGTTGCCTAAAAATAGAGAACTCAGTTAGGCTAGTGCTTTTTCAAAACTGCATTTAATCATGAGATAGCTGCCTAAAGGCAGACATCCTACTTCCGTATTTACACAATGGAAAATATTATGGATAGACAGCCCTCAGCTGGAGTGATTCAGGCGACTCACCTTTATCAAGATGACAATATAACAACATGAGGGAAAAGTGCTGCAGGGCATCACACTAAAACCTCCTCCTCCTACTCACTCCCTCCACATTTCTGCTCAGTCTTGCTCCTTTTTCAAATCCATTATTACTCTGTTTTGCAAAAATCGCAAACCTTGGAGGTTTATTTTCCCTTCTCTGCTAACAAGACCCCTCTCACCAAAGCCCAGATGAAGTATCTAGAAAGCAGAAGATTCCATTTTTATGGGCAAAAAGTTATAGCCTCTCGAAGACAATTCTGAGAGAAGAGTCTTACAGAAGAAAAGTTTGCAGTATTCAGTACACCTGGACACCATGGTTTCCATCTGTCACAGCCAAAACAAATTAGGTAGATCATGCAGATATCACAACTGTTCAGCCAATAAATATTACAGTTGCTATCTGTAGTGCAGTGTGGTTGATGATTTTCATGCTTAACTTGTTGCTCTAAGAGCACATAGATGCTTCCATCTGAAGACTGCTGTCTCATTGAATAGCAGGTAGGATGGTAGTGTTTTCCCACCTTGCCCTGTAAGGTGGAAGAAGACCTATAAGACAGACTGGAGGAGAGGGGCTAACTAGGGACAGATGGAATTGTGAAAGAAAAACATATGAAGGATGTTCTGAGTGTGCCTAGGAAAATACACAGACACAGTTTCCTCTTTCTTCATTGTCATCACATTGTATACAGGATAAGGACATAGGAGCCAGAAGTACTGCTTGCAATAAATGCCTTCACTCAGAGTACTTATTGCAAGAATTCAATACTGACAGATTACTGCAGTGACACAATCTCTTCACAGACCTGACAGCAACGTCTGATGTTTCCTGTAGTGGTGTCAGCATTAATCAGACCAGGTAAGCTGCTCAAGTTCCATGGATAATCAGTAATATGGACCAAGCTCCCAGTGGCACATCACTGTGGATAGCCGCCCACCAGTCATAAGAAGCCAGTACTGAATTATCTACCCTAAGCAGGAAGTGTTTGCTTCAGGTGGTCAGCACACTGAGTCCTTCATCATCAGCCCAGGTTTACATGAGTTCACTTTCTCTTGCAGCAAAACCAGCCAAAACATATAGTAACACAAAGTAGAGGTTAATTTAAATAGACAGAGAAATAGAAGTCAGAGGCTGAGATAGAAGACTGAGAAATCAAAATGTTACTGAGGAAAATCCCAGTTTGTGCCTTTTCTTTCAGTAGCTATTAGTAATTGGGTCTATATCCTTCTGACATGTGGAATATCTAAGGAATTAAAAAAAAATTTATGAGATATTTAATACTTCTATAGCTTTTATCCTCCTGCTCACAATCCTTACCTGTTGAGGTGCCTCTGGGCGTGGCTTACGACCGGGCTCGGCCCTGCCGGGCCAGGGCCGCGGGGGCCGGTCCTTTCCCCCCACCGTGCGATGCAGCTGGGGTGGAGCAGCCCCAGGTCGTCAGGGGAGCTCCCCGGCTGCGGCGGTGGGGGCTGTCCCCACCCAGGGGGACAGCTCATTGGTTCCTGTGCCGGGTGCGGACAGACAACTCACTGGTCGGAGCCCCTGTCAATCATTGTAATTCTCCACAGTGATTGGCTCGCCCGACTGCCCTTCCCTCGCCTCCGTCCTATAACACACCCTGACCTCCATTTTGGCTTGTCTTTACCGCACTTCATGATCCAGTAATAAAACCTTGCTGGCAATAATCCAAAAATAACCCTTTCTTGTCTCTTTACTTCCTTGCTTTAATTAAACCGCTGTGCGTGAACTAAGACTAGATTCTGAGGGAGTTCTGATGCCCAGCTCGCCTCTGTTGGGAGACTGGATGCAGCCAAAGTCACTTTCTTCAGGACACGAGACCGCCGCTAAAGGCTTAGAGTTACGCTTTCTTCCCGCGGCACTTACCACACCATTAGTCTAAATTTTTGGAGTCTGACAGTTGAAAGGTATTGTGTCTTGTTCTGATCACCACCTTCAGTTGCCAAATTCAATCTTGTACAATATAAAAAACTGGAGAAATGTTCAAATTAAATTTCCTTACACTATTAGTGAGTACACCAAAAAGACATCTGAGATAAGAACCACAGGAGTCATGAACTGAGAGGGAAATGTTTGGAACTGGATAAGAGCTCTCCGTTTTATAACTGTTCTTCCGAGGATCCATTCCAATGCCTGTAAAACACAATACTTCAAAGCAATAAGGCTCTAGTTGAATGCATAAGGGAACTACATGTGGCCTTTATCAAAGGGTAGTCAAATAGAGGTATGACATTTTGTGTTTGGAAGCAGTTGATAATTATATGATGTCTTGGGTATGTTACTTCTACTTCTGTTGGTTCTGTTGCTACACTCCAGATGTAAGTAGACATCATCATAAAGAGATAATATTCTATGGCACGCTACAGTATCTGTTTCCATATATATATATATATTTGAAGAAAATTATGCAATGTTTTCCAAAAAACATAGCCTTTGATATAGTTATTCAAATTAAAATAATTTAAAAGTGTCTTTAATTTAAAGCTTATGGTAAATACCCGAGTCTGTGTTGTAGAGCACTTCCAGTTTCTAGAATTCATTTTTTGTTTATGGAACTTGTACCAATGTGAAAAAAAAACAAAAACTGGACAGTATTAAAAATGAACCTATTATTAACTCTGAAAAATTTCCATTCTAAAAAGTATGCAGTAATAACTAAATAGTCCACCAAGAATTTTGAAAGAAGAGTGGATGGATTTTTGCATTTAGATCCTTCAGTCTACAACTGATATGACAGTTCTTCTCTTCTTTAGGTTTTTTTTTTTATCCATTAATTCCTGGCATCATCTTAAGCTGCACATCTGCACAGACCACAACGGCATCTTTGCTCTTCTACTACTAATCAGTGCACAAATGAACAGTCATGAACAAATTCACAAAAATAAGTTTAATAAATGCATCCCTTTACATACAGATTTCTCTTTCAGATGTCTCTCCTTTTCCTTGATTATCTGTTTTTCCTTTGTAGACCATTTTGCCAATCTGTACGCAGGTATTGATACCAGAGAAAGGTTGCTAAGCAACTTAGAATTAAAATCATGTACTGGACTATCAGGCATTTCTAATGAAGCCTTCTTGAGCTGTACCTTAGTCTTCACACCTCACAAGTGAGCCTGGGATTATGAACTGGTGTAACAGATAGGCAGTGGTTTCCAATTAGTATACCTGAGTGTACAAAGAAGAAGCATGCCAAAGGGAAAGCTATTAATGAGTGCAAGATACACACTTAATATTCTAGGGTATCAGAAATCACAGAATGACCAGCTAGAGAGGCTTATGGAATGCACAGCTGTGCAAGCTGCCTAAGCTTGAAGTAAAGTTTTGAAAAGTAAGTGGAATGGTAAACAACATCAGTACTGAAGCATTTGGTTGCATCTATATTAGCAAATAAAGCTCCCAGAAATGCTCCTGGATACTATTTTGTATTCTATTAGTCTGCTGGAATGGTCCCTGAAAAGCTTGTGCCAGTTACAGTCTCCTAAAGCATTTCTTAGGACAGTTGTGGAGTTAACATTGACTATGGATGACCATCAAAAGGCACTGTGGATGCATTCATGATGTCCTGGAGCATAAGGGAGTTTAATAGTTTAGTAGTATGAATGCAGGTGTTTCCACAGATTTCCCCTCGGTGATAGACAAAACTGATTCGTAGTTAATTTGTTAGCCTAGGCTTAACTTGTGAGGATTCAGGTATGCTTTTTCAGCCTTGAAAAGTTTCCTGATCCCTGGATCCTGGTACTTTACCCAAATATCCTGATTTGCATTTTTATACTTTCTCACGCGACATTCAGAAACTTCTGATTAAAACTAGAATCTGTAGTTATCTAGAAATCATTTTCTGAGTACAAGTGATACATATATGCAGTTTACCAGACTGTATATGTCTGCTGCTTTACCATATAAAAATGGTTATTTGAATAATTCACCACCTGAACTTCAGTTATTGAAAAAGTCTCATTACTCAGTTATATTATTCTGTGTATTTCCTTCTCTTTGCCATGTTCCTTTGGCAATTATGAGCATGCACAGTGCCTATTGTGTTCCCGTGGTGAGACATCAAATGTGCAGGCTCTTATAATTTTGTCACTGATTAAATAATACATAATCTCTGCAGGAAACTCACAGGATGTCTCTCATTGCCACTGCTTCTGTTTAGTTTCCTTACTCTTTTCAATCTTTCCCTGGCTTCCTACTCACACTCCGAGTAACCAGTTTCTGATTTTCTTTCCTATCTGGGTTTACCAATCTTTCTCTAATTTGAACTATTTTTAATTAAGCCATGCAAAGTTAAATAATTGTAACAGGAAGAGTGCTAAATTCAAAAACATTATATATGGGGGGTGGGGGCTTATTCACTGAAGAGATAAAAGATGTGTCTTCAAATCTTCCTGTGTGAAGAGTATCTTGTGAATATCTTGAAGAATATCTGTGTGCAAGTATCTGCAAGTATCTGTGCAGTAAATGCTATAGTCATTGCTTTGGCAAATTTTACAGAACTGCAGCACTGTAAGTTTTGCAGTTTATATGGAGGGGTTTCTAGGTGTTGAGAGTGGGCTTCATCTCACCTAACTTCAGGCATCTGAAATTCATCTAGGTTTCCTAAATAGTTCATAGAAATACAAATACCTGCACAGAATAGGAGGTCATCTTACTATGTCTTTAAAGGGGGTATCTACATGTGAAACAGATTATAGTCAAAATTCTGTTCAGTACAGTCAATGCAGTTTAGAGAGTTGATAATTTTATTCTGTAGTATATATCCACAGAGGCTGAAGGGCTCTCTATGCTCCAGTGCATACCAGTCTTCTCAATTATTTCAGTCCTTGAGTTGAATCCTAGCAGAGAAAAGTTTTCTCAAGGTGACCTTTACCAAAAGAATCAGTGTTAGGTGGAACAAATCAATTACTTTTCTGTCAATTTAATATAAAGGGACCCTAAAGATTAAATGCATTAACTTTGGTAAGAGAAATCATGCTCTTTGTAGATGGCATGAAGTGCACAGCATTAACAGCAGAAAGAAGTAAAAAAGCATACAAATGAAGGTGTAATGCAGTCAGCAGAACTTAAAGAAAACCAGTGAAAAAATATTTGCATTATCTGTAAGATTAATCTGAGATATATGTACAGAGTGCTTAATTATGTTTTTTTTTTCACATTTAAAATATGAAAGAGGATAAGATTATGATATAAAGAATTAATGGCATTTAGTATGAGAGTATTTCTTTAGAGACAGGTACCCTGTGGATACATGCTTAGCCACCTCTTAGCTTCCCATTGGCAATTTTTGCATTTTTAATAGCCTTTGCAATCCATAATTTAACGCTTTTTTGGATATTTTTTTGCTAATATTTGCATAAGCTTTTTTTTTTTTTTTAAATCAGCAAAAATTTCTGGAAATTATCAAATTTCCTGCTCTATCATGTGTAGAATATTATAAAGAATTTGTGGTGTTGTGTATAGAAGAAAAACCCACAAAATAAAATAGTATTCACAAAATACTTCTTCACTATTCTTCCTACTATTGATCAAAGACCATTTTGTATTATTTCCAGAATCCCAGAACACACTCACACTTTATCAAGCCAGAGCTTCTCATCCATACTTTTGAGAGCAACATGCTCATATGTTTATTTCTGCCATCTTGCTTGAGGGGCAATTCCTCCACTATTAGAACCTAGACTTGAAAAAAGAAGTGCATGTCTTCATCTACTGTTTAGTTCTTTTTCCTGGTGCATTCATTCATAATGCTCTGTTACTGACTACTATATATTTTAGTTTCCAATAATCCTCAGAAAAGTCAAAGTATTTACAAAAAATTGCTATATTTACAAGGCAATATAAGGAATTCTGCTGTAAATAAATGTTTAGTCCCAAGATTCTAGAAACAAAGGAGTACAATGATTACTTAGTCACATCTGAAAAAGGTGAGAATTTTAATTTCAGTGAGTTTTTCACTAATATTCTGGGTGATAGTATCCTGTGGAAACCAAAGGTTCTGAAACACCATTCTCCTTAATAGGCCTAGGTCTAAACCATATTTAGACCTGTCGAAACAAAAATGCCTAACTAATAACTTGTACCTTTATTTCAAGGTTGAAACATGTTTTCTGTGAATTAGTTTATTTTTTAAAAACTGACATTAAAAGTGAGTTTCCACATAGTGTTTCATGTTGCATTCTAGCCACAAATTTCCATAAAAACTGTTGTAAATTTTATATACTTCCCTAATCAAATCCTAAATATCTCCTGATAGGGTTAGTGAACATTATTAAAAATGCATATTTTTTTGTGTTAGAAACAAAAACGAAACAAAAACAAAACAAAACAAAGCAAAATAAATAAATAAATAAACCTAAAACTCACAGACAATCAGATGAAATGTAGAACATTTTATCCAGTTGCCACTGCTGCACCTATCTTCCACAATGTAACGTTTAATAAGGAGAGAGTATTTAAGTCTCTTTGAAAACATATTGCTTCCGAAAATATTTTGGCCTGAATATTGTTTCTAATATGATTTTCTGTACTAAGTAAGTAGCAGCGCTTGCTTTTATGAGTTACAGTTGAAAACATTACTTGTAATATTTCTATGGTTTTAAGCAAACTAAATTGTGTAAGAGAGTTTGGTTACAGGAATAAAACATTTATATTTATTTATGTATATATATGTGTGTGTGTGTGCATACATTATTGTACAAATCAGGTCAGTTTCTTTTAATTTGTTACAGACTTTGCTCCAAATTTCACTACTATCTTTTGGCAAAAACTTTTAAAACATATTGCTGAAAAAGTAATCCTAACAATCAATTCTTAACAGTTTACTCTTGGAAAGTGGAGAACTTAATTTTCACTGAGTCTAAGTATCCAGAATTAAATAACCAAATTTTCTCTCTGAAATGGGAAGAGGATAAAATAAGGACATTATAGAGAATTATAGTTATTCTACATAATTCATAGGATTAGAATTGTGATAGATGACCTTACTGTTTCTGATTAAAATATTTTAGATTTTCTAAAGGAAAAAGAAAGAGGGATGGAGGGAATTTTAAACCACTCACATTTAAGCAATTGATAGACAAGTTCCCTTAGTCACTGCTTAGTGTCTCTGCAGTCTGCAACCTAAGTTCTCCCTATTCTAAAAGAAAATAGAAGAAATGGAAAGACTTGAAGAAGGTTATTTAAACATATGTGCTGTTAGTCACTATTTAAACTAAGGTTAAAATGAATCTTCCGGCTCAATAGAGTCCTGTCAGATGCAGACAAAAAATTGTAGTGATGTTCTGCAGCCCAGCATCTGGTCTGTTCTCTGCAGGTATCATCCTTTTAATAGATCGTAATTTCAACCTGAATTTATGATTCATGTTTTGTGTAGATGTTCCATATGCTCTAATTTGCATATTTTTAATAATGCCTAGCTAGAAATTATGGACAGGGTACCATATATGCTCAACTTATTTTTTCCTACCAAATTACTTTAAGTTATACTATGGTTCATACATTTTAGTAACTTGCAAGTAGTAATCCAGAAGGTCTGATAGGAACTTTGATTTACTGCTGATTATTTAAGTGTTTCCTGTGAAAACTGGAGTAGTTAAACTAAATGCTATGAAAGGTATTTATTTTCAGTTTTTCTCATGGTATTTATAGTTGGCAGAAGCACTGCAATATGATATTGAAAAAATATGCATGACATATTTGCACTATTACCTTTTAATTAAAACCAGCTTGCAATTTCATTTATTGTTCATATAATTTCTATTATGATTGATGTACTGTTTTCAAGAAGGTAGATTTATCATTTGTCCATTCAAAAGTATGTGTCTGTAATTTAATTAAGTGTGTATTTATTACATACCTCTTACAAACAAAGCATCTCTTGGACATTTTTATAGGGCTGAGGAATCTATATAAATTTATTGCACAGTATTTGTAGTGATCATGTTTCCAATATCAACCTCCAGAAATCCAACATATAAGTGAGACTGTTCTTTCTTCAGTTGCAAATCTCTGCTTGATCAAACTGTGTTTTTTGCTAACAAACTTCAGAATTTTCTAAGATGCTCAAATCGTGATAAGCTATTCGATTGGTAATTTTGGAATGGGTTTCTCACCATGTTGTTGGCTGCATTCCACTTCTCACAAGGCTCTTGCAAAGCAAATGAGCTTAGGTAAATTTCAATAGTAGATCTCTTATTAGCAGTCAAAATCTCTAGAAAAATGAGCCTCAAAGAGTATAATTATTAAATTATTATATTAAATTTAACGATGTTTGTATAAGAATGACATTTCTAAAAGCATAAACTCTGATGAAAGGAAATCTATTTTCATCATTATACCTACAATGTACTTATAGGTAATGGTATTATCTAGACAGAAACCACGTATATTTATGGTAGCTGATATTGTGGAAAGTGAAGTGTCGGTTTTAATGAGAGTTTTCCCACATATTTTTATAAATACAGAGTTCAATAATTGGAAATTAAATATAGAGATTTCTTGAAAAAAACCCTTGTAATAAAAAATGCATGTCATCAATGTGTGCTAAACATGCCATGGATGTGTTCCTGCAAAAGATGATCTGTCATTGATGTAAATATTCTTTAGTTGTCATAATATTCAGAAAAAAAATTGTGTGTAAGCCACCCAAATTAGACAAAATGGTTCACATGAAGGTGTAATTTGAACAGTTTTTATTAAATATTTTATTAATTTTATTAACTTTAGATCCAGGAAGCATACCTCTTGACTTTGAGAACTAAGACACATTGAAGAGAAAAGAGAAAGTCGTTTTTTTGAGACCCAAAATCACACAGCTGTTTCAGGGGAAAGGGGTGTGTATGTTTGTGTGAATGGGAAGTGTACTCACCCACACAACAGATCTAACATAGTAACCAAAATATAGTAAGTGTGGATGTATATGATTTTCTGGTGTTTGTCTTTTTCTAAGATAAATTTGTTTTTAAAGATTTTCTACTCAGTTGAAAAACCCTCCTATATGTCTGGGAGACTAGAATTCTCCATGAAGCTTAATGTGTAAGGGTAATTCTTTGTACTGGATGTTGAATATTTAGAATATTAAATTTTCATCTCCATAAATTAGTTTGCTTATTTTGGAAATATTTTTGCTATCTAAACTAATAACTTTCAACCTCCATTTTCAGAAGATATGTTCTATAAAAATTGAGATCATAATCTGTGTCACAGAAATACAAAGAAAATCATTTAGAGCAGTCAATTCCATAATTTTAATTTCGTATTTCTGAATTTTCAATATCTAACTCTAATTCTCACTTTAAAATCCCTGTATCAGGTTCTGTCTTCACAATTTTGCTATTTATCTGCTTTTATACTTCAAAATTATATTTAGAGAACAGTCATTAACTGTCACTACTTCACAGTTTTCAAATTGATGTCAAAGTCGAGGGAAAAAAAACCCAAAAAATGAAAGAACTCTTAAAAAAATTATAAAGCTCCTGTATGTATGATATTTAAGCATCAGGACTGGTACTAGAAATAACAATGCTAGTTTGAACAAATATATGAAATGGAAACAGTTACACTCATTGGATTGTTGTTCCTCAAAACCAATACTTTGACTGAAATCCTGGGAAATACTGAAGATTTGTGAAATTCTTTGAATTCCTCCTCTCTGTAAAGACTCAGAGCCAGTGGTTTGCAACCATATTATCCTAAAGCATATATTTAGATATGGACAAGGGAAACATTGCTTTATTCTATATATGACGAGGAAGAAGACAAAAAAAATTACTAACTTAAACTTGTCTTCTTTTGCACAAAATCAATGTATTTACTTCTGATCTTTTCCCCATTCTTCAGTTCTCACTAGCACAGATTTTTGGGGGCAGTGAGTATTTTGTTTGTTTGCTTTTATAAGCTGGGAATGCAGTTCTTGTAGAACTATTTTCATTATAGAGAGATATGCCTAAGCAAACAAACAAAAAAACACATGCTAAATCAAGAGTTGTTGCTAATTCATCAAAAAGGTAATGGGAGACATTCATACTTATTAGTCCCATCTGAACACCTAAGATAAATATCAGACAGAGCCAATACAATACAAAGTAGTAACTGAATGGCATCACTGAATTTAGGTGTCTTAACTACAAGCCAAATATTGTTTTTGAAATTAATAGATTGAGTCAGAACCGGTTGTCATTAATATTATTTGGAACTCCTGGGAGCAGAAATGTTTAGTTCTAGACTAATAAATGGTTTAATTAACAGATCAGATATGGATTTTTTTTGGAATACACCGACCAATCAAAAGCTTTCTGTCTTAAATAAATCTTAAAATACTGCTATATCACCACAAAATTAGAATTAAGAGGACTTCTACAAACATTTCATAATTTAATTCTGCTACATCATATTGGACTTTGAATCAAGCAGTTTTTAACATATTTTCTATGATATATGATGTGCCTAAAGATATCAAATCTCTTTTCCTGTTTTAGGTAAGATTGTTCCTACTAGATCATAAAAGAATACACCTAAATTCATTAATATAACATACTAATTCTGAATGTTTATTATTCTAGAACCCTGACTACAGATGAGTGTAAAAGTGTTCCTCTGGTTAGCTTTGCAGCAATTATAGCATACAGTGCAGACCAGGATGAGATGAGATGTCTTTGGCGTTCTTTAAGCCACTGAAATTTCAGACAAGGAAAAGTCATGAAATGCTTTGATTGAATGATATTTTTGTGTAGCTATGTATAAACTCCACAGTCTTTCAGAATACCTATCAGACTGTGATAAATACAAATTCTCTACCCTGACTGATTATCTTCTGCGGGAGTCTGTGTTATTTCTATCTTAAAGCTACTTAGTGCTACTGCACAATATGAATACTATCATAGAATGGTTTAGGTTGAATGGGTCCTTAATGTTCATCTAGTTCCAATCCCCCTGCCATTGGCAGGGTCACCTTTCACTAGGCCAGGTTAAGCTCAAAACCCCATCCAACCTAGTCTTGAACTCTTCCAGGGATGAGTCATCCAAAATTTCTCTGGGCATCCTGTTCCAGTGCCCCACAACACTCATGGTAAAAAATTTCTTCCTAATATCCAAACTAAACTTACCTTATAGATTTTAAAGACGTTAGCCCTTTTCCTATTACTGCATGCCCTCATGTAATGTCCATCTCCAGCTTTCTAGTAGGCTGGATATTGGAGGACTGTTATAACATCTCCCCAGAGTCTGTGCTTCTCCAGGCTGAGAAGAAGCCTGGTGAAACTGTATTACAGGCACTGTGTGCTGCACTGGGGTCTCAGATCAATATTTCTATTAGAATTGTGTGATACTTAACCATTTACTGTTCTTCATTGTGGTACAGGTAATAAATAGTCCATTGCTTTAATAAAGGCACATGTCACTAACAAGTGACAAGAGCTGAATTTCAAAGCAAAATTAATTTGAGAAAGAATCCCTAACCTATGGCAAGTTATCTCACCTTGCAGATGTTTTGATCCATGAACCAAAGCCAAGTGATTCATACTAAGACAGATGCTATACTTTCTTACTGGAATATGATATTGTGTTTATAAAATAACACCCTGAACATTAAGAACAACAGGATCATATAATGAAGTAATCAAGCGCTTTTGTTTAAAATAAAATTAATTTTAAGGAAATGAGTGTGGGAGATAGCACAGCAAGATCTGAGAAATTCAGTGATGGCTTACATTTCTGGTTCAGAAACAAGTGATGCAATTCAGGAGTGTCTTCCTGTGAAAACAATTTACAGATCCTCCTGCACAACAGAAGCATCCAGCATCAGAAATATGTACAAATAAACTACCAAACACTACAAGTTTGCCATCCATTAGTAGTAGGGCAACTCAGAGTCACAGCAGTGGTGTTGCTGCTGTGCCTGTTAGAATAGACAGAAAAGAATGAAGAAAAACATTTTTTCCAATAGTTTATTTCAGTATTGGTACAAAGACTATTTTCCTGCCCTCAGGAGACAGTGAAAACTGTCAACAACTGGAATGTTTCAGAATGGCAAATGATCTGAATCACAAATATTTATTTCCAAATAAAATTTAAAATGTAAGTCATAACTATAAAACAGATAGAGCTCTTTAAACATGAACGTACTATACATACTAAAATATTGTCAAAGATAACCATTGTGTCCTTTGTCTGTTTAAAAGTCTAGAGTTCCTGATAAAGAATTTGTACACTACTGAGGTACATAAATGATATTCTTATTTCAGATTAATTATATCTTCATTCTCCCCACCTCTACCAATTAATTTCCATAAATCCTTAGAAAACAGCAATTTTCTTTTTTAGTTCTGTGAAAAGAAAAAAAAGGTAAAGTTACAAGAGTTATTTGTACTCCTTATTTTCTACAAAGCTGGAACATCGTCTGAATAACTTTATATTGAATATTATTTCATATGAAACGAAGATTTTATTTTGGGGGGGGGGGCAGGGAGAATGGAAACCCCAAACTAACTTTCTCTAAGTATTTAGGCTTCTAATTCCTATATTGTCTTCTTACTTACCTATGATGATAACTGGAAAGAGAGTAGGTTAGAGTGAGCAGCTCTTTGACACTTGCACGTATTCTTCCATTTTGTGCTAAAGGTCAAAGATGGCTTGCTGTTCCTCCCTCCACAAGAAGCAGTTTCCTTCAAGGCACCAGCTACTGTGGCATGGAGTCCTCTATGGGCTGCAGTGTAGGTATCTGTTCCTCCATGGCTCTTCAAGGGCTGCAGGGAGAAAACCTCTTTTACTATGATGTCCTCCAGGGACTGCAGGGGATTCCCTGTTCCACCAACAGGATCTCCTCCTCCTTCTTCTCTCACCTTAATATCATAGAGCTGCTTCTCATACTTATTTTTCCTCACTTGTCACTGACTGTTCATATGTTTTGCACTTTTTAAAATATATTTTCACAGAGATTGATGGACTCAGTTGCAAAAATGTTTCTTGCTAGAAAATTACATGCTATACAAAAACATGAATTTTTATAAAAGGGTGGTTGCAGTACAAATATACTGCTAAAGAACTGGAAGATCCACAATGCTTCATTGTAATATGTTCTTTCGTTTTGCCTTCTTTAAGATCTGGGAGGAGTACCTGGCATAAGACAGTGTTGTTTCAAAGTAAAGACTTTTTTAGGATTATAGGGTATGTGTCCAAATTTCTGTTGAGAAATGGCACTCTGTCTTTGTCTTTTGTGATAAATATAATTGCCACATATATTTTCATATATATGCTGCAGAATATCACTAGTGACAAATTCTGACCAACAATAACAGAAGAAAATCTGATGAGACAAAACAATATACCTCCACTGACCAAGACAGAATCATAGAATCACAGAATACCCCGAGCTGGAAGAGACCCATCAGGATCATCGAGTCCAGCTCCTGGCCCTGCCCAGGACCATCCTCAAGAATCACACCATGTGCCTGGAAGCATTATCCTAATGCTCCTTGTACTCAGATAGGCGTGGTGCTGTGACCACTTCCCTGGGGAACCTGTTCCAGTGCCCAAACACCCTCTGAGTGAAAAACATTTTCCTGATATCCAACCTAAATCTCCTCTGACCCAGCTTCATGCAGTTTCCTCAAGTCCTGTCCTCATAGTTGTCATTTGGATGCTCACTAATAGCTCGAAATGTCTTATATTGTGGTGCCCAAAACTGGCACCAGCATCTGGGGTGAGGCCTCCCCAGTGCAGAGCAGAGTGGGACAAAACCCCTACCTTGCTCAGCTGGCGATGCTGTGCCTGATGCCCCCCAGGACATGGTTGGCCCTCCTGGCTGACAGGACACTGCTGACTCATGTTCTACTTTCCATTGATCAGGACCCCAAGGTCTCTTTTTGCAGTGCTGCCCTCCAGCCTCTCTGGCCTACACACACAACTAGGATTGCCCTGTCCCAGGTGTAGAATATGGCACTGGTCCTTGTTAAACTTCATATGTTTCTTGATTGTCCATCTGTTTGATTTGTCAAGGACTCTCTGCAAGGCCTCTCTGTCCTCAAGGGAGTTGACAGCCCCTCCCAATTTAGTGTTGTTGTCAAACTTATTTAGTATTCCTTCAAGTCTTGTGTCCAGGTTGTTAATGAAGATGCTGAAGAGAACTGGCCCAAGGATGATACTGGCTAGCCACTGAAATTAACACTTCACACACACACACACACACACACACTTAGTGCAAAAATCACAATAAATGTCTTCTAATTAATTTCTTTTATACTCATGCAGAGATCTTTGGTTACGTTCATGCTTTTTATCCCAATAGCAGCTGACTTGACATTTACACATACTGCAACAGCACACTTTTCCTGCTGTTACCAGACTTAACAATTTTGCAATCTGTGAATCAGTGACCTTTGCAACTAAATTCAGACCCTCAGCATTTCTCATTAAAATAGTAAAATGTCCTCATAAGAGCGGAATACTTTGCAGCATACTCTCTAAGACTACAGAATATATGATAATGAGGTTAGCACCACAAAAATTTAAGCACAGACAATATACTCTAACAGGGAACAATTTAGGGATATTTTATACAGAAACACAACTGAGAAACAAAAAGACTAGGATCTTCCAAACTGCTCCCTGAAGTAGGAATGTACCTGTAAGAATACAGAAGATAAAATATGTGGTTTTGAAAGACTATATCCTTGGTAGGCTAAATTGGATCTCGTCCTGTAGATGAAAGAACAAGGAGCTCAAAGTGGCAATAGGGTGACATGTCCAGATAGTGAGATATAGCAAAGTATTTTTAAAGGTAATTAAGGATTCTGGTGGATTGGGCAGTGAGGTTAAATCTGTCACACTCATTCAGCTTGGAGGACTGAATTGTGAAAGACTGCCAAACCACATCTGCTTCTGTATGAAATAAAAGACACGTATCAATATTTCTTTGTATGGTTAAGGTGTGAACATTCTCACTGTCTATTGCAAAACATTTAATAAAATATGAACTAGTCTTAGTAACAAAATGAAATAAAGTCATGATGCCATCCTGGAATGGGAAAATACGTTCAAATTTATTTTTTTTTCTTATGTTTTCTTCTCTCTTTTTTTTTTTTTTTTTCCCCATAACAAATGAGTCATAGTTTCAACCAGTCTGGATTATTTTTAACAGATGAACCCAGGTTGCTATTTTTATTACAGGCTCTTGCTCTTTACGTCCTTCATTATGTTTTTGTAATATTCTCCACCGTCACTAGTTTTTCATTTCTCTTTCAAGGGACACCTTTTAAAGGACTATTTAACCCCTATAAATCATACTTTTCCCTGCTTTCTCAAAGCTTTTTCAGTGTGGGCTTTTTTTTGTAAATCTCAGAATTCCTAATGGCATCAGACCCACTACAAACAGAAGTTGAAAATAAATCTTATCTCAAAGAGACTGTTAAATCTAATGAACTGACAATCTTGCTATTTGTATGTTCCTAAATTCTTTTAATTTCAAGGTTGCCTTCCTGAATCCTCAGTTTAATTAGAAAACGTATTTATGTAACAGACCTAGGTCAGTTTTTTTCTGAGAATTCACTTTTATTTTATATACTTGAACTTAGAGAAACCCTGCTTAATTCAAACATTGAAAAGTGTGGATTTGACATCATATGTGACCTTTTAATCTCTCTGAACTGTATTTCATTGTGTGAGCTACTCAGTTGCTTCAAATAAGGACAGATTCTTTTCAATTCACATAGCACATTATCTGAAGATCTCCTGCCTGCTTCCTTCGTTTGCTTTAATGGGAAGTTAAGGGAAATACATTCTGAATGTTATCTTTTATTGTCTACTTTTAGCTTCCAGAGTGTTTATATCTACTAGAACCAATTTCAGCTTGAAAGAACATATAAGAGAAAATCTATTTACTAAAATGGACAAAAGAATGCATAAAATCTAAAGCTAAAAAAATGTATTGGAGCAATATCATTCCAGAGAATGCCACGTATGCATGAAATGTATGAAAAATGTATATTTTCATAGCCACTTACAAATCACAGTTTTCCATCTGTTTTTTTGTTTGAAAGCACTTACCAACTTATCACTTATCTGCACTTACCTGATTCCTTGTTGAGCTAGTTCAGCTCACTAAGCTGGTAGGAAAGCAGTTAAAAATACATAGGAAAACCTAAGGGGAACAGGTTGCCACTTCACCCATATGCAGTAAAGTGCCAGGTCAGTCTTCTGTGTTGTAGAAGTATGTCTGTCATATATGAAACTCAGCCCATAGCATTATCTTATTTTAAACTTTCTCATTGCTACTGAATACCTGAATAGTGAGGATAGTTTAAAACCAAACACCACCAAACAACACCCAGCTTTCTAGAATGCTCCCCAAACCATTGCAATTAAATAACTTTATCAGGTGAAGAGCTTGCTATGCAAAACCTGAACATGATGTCAAGAATGCTTTATTGTGGATTACCATTCTTTGGAATCGTCTATCCCTTACCCCGCCCTGTAGGTATAGGAAAAAATAAGTAGCAACAAGATTTTACAGCTGTTACTGCGTTTTGGGATCACCAGGATTTAGGGTAGTAAACAAAACCGGGACGAGTTCTAATATAGGCTTTATTACTTTTTCATTATGAATTAGCTGCTTCTCATTTCAGTTTGTCCATCAGTAGAATGAGAAGAATAATATCTTCCTTCCTGCCCAAAGAATATTTAATTAGTGCTTATGATGTCATGATTTAAAAATTATAAACATCATGATTAAAAGAAGTATCGGCATGCCACAAGGTACTCTGTAGTGATCTCTGTTCCCTCCCCAGCTTTATTGTGGTTGTAGATTTTTAATTAGCAGTTCTAATTCTCTTAGCATAGTCTGATGACATATCTCAATAGAGCAGGATGTGTGACTTAGAGAATTATAGAATTATTTACACTGGAAAAGAGTCCAAATGTAATTAGCAAATCCAACCATAAATAAATGTTTTGCTGTTTGAAGAGAACACATGGTTTGTCTGGTAAGTTTTACAAGTATTTGTGTCATCACAAACACACATGCCCAATCCATTAGGTGGGAATATAATAAGAAATGTGTACGAATAAACAGAATGATACTAAAAGTAGGATATTTGCATGATTATTCCTTCTTCCTGATTTCTTAAAATGAATTATGATTACAAGTTAAATATTGCAGTTGTAACCGTTTCGACAGTTCTTAGTGTCTTATTCACATTTTTTATTGGCTATGAATGCCAAATAGGTTAATTCAGTTTTTCAGATAAAGATCTAGATTCAGTGTTGCTTAAACTGGAAGCAGAATTTTTTAAAATTCTCCAGCCTCCTTTTCAGTACGCACTTTGTATGACAAATTCAGTGCACAATCTTGTCCCTTTAGGTCCAGCTGTCAGCCAACTGAGGCATCTCAGTTTATTCTAATAGGATGACATTAGTATGGCTGATACGATGCTGTCACACAGAACCCCTCAGTGTGCACCTATAGCATACAGTAATTACTAGCAGTTGAACATTCCCACTGCTGACTGGGGGTCACCAGAAGAGTAGAATTATAGAGATTTAATGGAGAGGTCTCTGGAGAAAGTAACCTTAAGAAGACAGCAGAAATCCCATGTGTGTTTGTGCAAATAAGTGCCATTTACAGGAAGAGATTTCAAATTTCTCTAGCTTTCTCTGCAGATGATATGTAAAGTGTGTGCATTACATGTACTGTTTCACTGAGCATCTGAAATACAGCTGAGTTTGACTGAACTGAATCAGGGTTGGCAAGCAATCAAATAAAGGCTTTCAGAAACACCTAACATCCAAGTCCTACAGAAATTTTATGTCCAGATGCTTTTTTAAACAATTTGTGACCATTTAGCCAACTAATATTTTTAATCTGGAATAGATGGAAAATTTTAACCGTTAGAGAAAACTCACACCTTTTTCTTTGTTTTATCCTGTTTTCCAATTCATTTGTGCAAATCATATTATTAAGTAATGAGAACTCAGGTTGTATAAAAATGTAATGTAATACTTTGAACTCAAGACTATTCTTTTCCTGGAACCCTTTTAAAAAAAAAATCTATCTGCATCCTGTCTTCCCCATGCTCATTATAATATGAAAATATTTTAAATATTATATTTTGACTTTAAATGGTGTAGTTATATTCAGAAGTTCAAGGCTCTATTTTTAGATTGTTTGCATGGTTTTCTGGATAGTCTAACTTCCCCTAACCACCCTTTTCAGTTACATATTTTTACAGCAAGGTGTCACAGGGTTCTGTGAGGAGTTTTAAAGTGAAGGAGAAATAATATGCAAAATACACATGGCATACTCTACATATTTCTTTTCAGCAAGTTACAGCATGCTTAAATGAGATGAAATAAACTTAACACAGAATTTCTAAAACTCAGAAAGCTATTACCCAAACTTTGACCCAGTTTACAGGACTCTGTAGATACATAAATGTGAAGTCCAAGAAACAGAGCAGAAGGTATTGGGCAGGGGTGCAGAAAATTGCTCTGGAGAGTGATGTAAGCAAGATTGCATCCTGTAACAGATATCTGCATCACCTGCTGGTGCAAAGCTAGAAAATTTGTGCCACCAGCCTAATTTTCTGGAAACATTTGAGTCTGAACATCCTTGAGGGCTTGCAGATGTGACTGAAATTGTCCTTTGATTTATTTTTCTTTTTAGTGGGTATGACCTGATCTGGTATGGTGTACTGTACTGTGTAGTTTCATAAACTGTCATGTTTCAACTGTTTGAAAATGGTATTTGAAACTCAGGTTGGAACTATGCATTGGCTATCAAAATAATTAGTTTTCTGTTTTAAGCAAAATATCGATAGAAAAATTCAATCCACTCCTATGACACAGATTCATTTTGAATTTACAGGGTAATTTTGCATTAGCAGTGGTATTGCATGTGCAATAAATGCGATTTGCTTGGTTTCTAATGATGTTAATAGTCCTCTGTGTACTAGTATGATTAGAATTGAGTCTACCATCATTATTTTCCTATTATTATTATGCTGTACAGGAAAAATAGTTTTGCATTAACCAAAAGTAAAATGCATGTATTTTACATCATTCCTGAAGGTAGTCCTCAACCCTGAAAATAGAAGCTGTGTCAAACAGAAAAACTAGACAGATGGCAGAATACAGAACCTGCCATTCAGGATAGAATACAAAAGAAAACCCAAGAAATTCTTCATGGATGCTGGATGAGTACAAAGGTGCCATTAATTAAGCTTGAAAAATAGTGCAATATAAAACTTGTTAGATGAATAAAACTGTGATAAACAAAAGACTAAGTTGCCAAGTGTGCTACAGGACATTATTGTAATTAACATAATTTGCAGCATGAAAAAAATACTATTTTTATTGTAGATTGTTTTAGAGTGCACAACAGTTTAAAAAACCCTTTTATTTTTCTATCTATAATAACTCTCTATCATTATAAGAGATATTGTAAACATTTTTTTGAAAACAATGTTATTTTAAAGGTTAATTATATTCATAAGTACCTCACATTAATGAATTTATTCTGCTGTCAGTTCTGAAGACTCTTAAAGTAAAATGTGCACTCTCGTCTCACTAGAATAGAAACACAGTCTTACCTGCATTTTAATGTTTTTTTATGTTCCTGATAAATGGCCCAGGATCCTTATCTCCATTTCAATAGCAAGTGACGAGAATTTCTGTTCATGACTGGTGAAATTAAACTTCATATCAATCATTTAAAATGTGTTTGAAGTTTTTTTTGAAAAGGAATTCCTTCCTTCCTAATGAAAACCTTTGGCTATAGCAAACCTGCTCAGTTTTTCAGAAAAGGAGATAATAGGCCTGCACTCTACAATTTCCTCAATAATTTTCGTAAGAAGAAGAAAAATTGCTGTTTTCTTCTTGTTATATCATCTTAGACTTACTTTATAACTAAATAGTCATAAACTTTTGAATTTATATTGATATCTAAGTACTTTCACAGTGTCCTATAGCGTATATATTTAAAAGCTCATATATTATATAAATTCTATTAATTCTATTAATTTTATTAATTATATTAACTATACGAATTATATTAATTATATTATCTTAATTATTACTATTATATTATATTGTATTGTATTATATTATATTATATTATATTATATTATATTATATTATACTATTNTAATAATATTTTTCTCTTATACAAAATTATTAAGACCAACACTATTAAAACTGATACCAGCAACTGATGCCTGTAAGACTGTTGCTGGAGGTTTTATCCAGAACTATGTGCAGATCTCCCCAATTCTACTTTTCCCTCTGATTATTCCATGTAACCGTGGTGATTCAATACTATTGTCTCGGAGAGAAATGTATTTTCAGGATTTTCTCAGTTTTTGCTTTCTCATTTCCTGTTAGCCACTGAACAACATTTACTGGAAAAGAAAAATGGTAAATTTAAAAACTCAGTTTACTCTTCCATCAAAATGTTAGTGATTTTCTGCTTTTTTAAATTTCCTGGCTGATTCTTTTTGAGTGGAATGTAGTTAAGATTTGATCTATGCAAGGAAAATGGAGAAAAATTTCACTGACTCCTCTTGCTGAGACTATCTACTTTTTCTCAAGAGATGGGCAATTTGAAGGTGCTTTCCAAGGTACTCCAAATTGAGAGTCTATAATCTATACATCACTATCAGAACAGTTTCCCCTATCATAGAGACCTCTAGGATTCTTTTTCCTTGCTTACAGCAATTGCCTGAACTAGAGCTGCAAGCATGAAGATTTAAAACAGGCTTTCTGTGCTGCTCTTAGGGGCAGTGGCCTTTAGCAAAGAATGACAATAACCTGCTAATGAAGTATTTAAATGAGTGTATGTTTTTTCTTTACAGAATCTGTTTCTGCATGGGCTCAGTGCCACAGCAGTGAACCCATCATATAAAAAGTGCACTACACTTGCTACCCTACAACTTCAAAACCTTCTACAGATGAATAAACATCTCTTTTTTTTTGCCTTGATCTACTTAAATGTTTCAGATCTAGTTCTTGCTACAGTTATGTGCGAGTTTGGCTTCTGGACTGTATTGTTGGAATGCAGACTGCATTTTGAGCTTCCATATGAGAAACAACAGCAGCTGCATGGCATTACCTTGTTGTCCTGGAAAAAAAAGCAAATCAAAATGATATTGTCCTCTCGCCTTCCAAGTGAGATTCAGCGTGCTGATAGTGTTCTGCGTGGCTGTCCTCTGTGTTATCACAGCCCTTGAGACCTAAGGAAATATCTGACCTTGCAGTTTATGGATTTACATTCCTGGAGCACACTGAGAGTTCTCAGTAAAAAAGAGTTCTCCCACTGCCCTGATGCAACCGATTGCTGACGAGGTAAAAATGTGTCTTGAAGGTTTTGAAAGAAGGAAGTAGAGTACAAGAAGAATCAACTGAGTGGTTCTCCTCTGAGGGCTCATTTGGCAGGAAAGCCAAAACTATGTAAGGCTTTGAAGCTGTTGTTTTTTCCTAGAAAATCTGCAAAAATTTGCAATTGGAAAAGTGCCATAAATAGGGATGTCAGATATGATTTGTTCTCAAGCACAAGGCAGTTAGGAAAGCCTAACTCAAAAAACCCAAGCAAACAAAGTAAAAGTATTCCTTACTTTCCCAAAATCTGGAGCTGAATTGAAGAGGAGGAAAAACTGTTGGGTCAAGGGAAGAATTATGTGGATTGACATTGAAATCAATAGCAAAATTTCCATCAGTTAGTGAAGTACAAAATCATATCTTCAGTGTTTAAAGTTTTCTTCCACTCCTTAGCTTCATAGAAAACCTATGGGAAAGCAGATGGTGTCAATTTCCCTGAAATCCAATGAACTAAACTCATGTTGAAATGCAGTTTATATTGCCCTGAGCCAGTGAGAGATGTTCACTTCCAGTATCACTTTTTTTAATATTTGCTTAATGTAAGATATATTTAGAGTGAAGACTTTAAACAAGCCAGAATTCGGGCATATACACAGACATTGTTGCAGTCTTCTAATGGTGACGTATTACTGCTGGAGTACAGTATTGCCCTGCCAGAATTTGAATTGACTTTATTTTAGTTGTGTTCATATTTGCTGATGGTACAAATTTTTTTGTTGAACACACTTTAGCAAGCGAGAGAACATCTTAGTCCTTAGGTGCCATGAGTCCCAGAAAAAGATATAAGATCTGATGATGAGTCCTGGGCTCTGAAGAGAGATGAAAAACTTATTTCTGGGGTCAACCCCATCTTGGTGCAGAAAGTGCACAGAGTGGTGTGAAGCACCACATTTACCCTCTTTGCATTCACTGATAAAGTTGAGACAGAACTTGCCTGAAACTTTTTGCAAAAACACCTTTTTTTATGCAACTGTTGACCAGACAATATCTCAGGGAAAATTTGCAGTGGCGGAAAGAAATTCCGCTAAACTTTCTGAAATTGTTCACAAGCTATTCACTGCTGCTAACCTTTGCTGTGTAGCTGTCAGAAATATGTGGGGCCGTGTTGAAATAATTATAAACAATATACTGATGCTGCAATATTGAGTAAACATAGATATTTTCCATAGGTCTCATGGAAAAATATTTATACTGGTAAAAATAAGTTTAATGTGAACAATATCAGCACAGCAGGAAAAATATTGTATCAATAGAATGACGATTCCTAGAATTCTTACTTTTAAGTCAAACAGGGTGAGCATTTCCTAAGTTTGTGAAACCTACTTTGAAGTACTAGTACATTGTACATAACTGGTGCATATGTTCAAGTTTCCAATTTATTAAAAATATATTACTAAAACAAAATTTTTCTGCCTTGTGTAAAAGTAGCCCATTAATAATTTTATCAAATGTAGAATTATAACAAGTACTCCTGCAAGAGAGTAGTATTATCATGAAAAGCCTTTTGGCATTTATCTAACTACAGGAATCTTGAGAAAGCAGAAGAGTGTAGCTATTTTCTCTTCTTACAAGGCTTTTGCTGCCGCAAGTTGTACTGCTTGTTATTGCTGCTGAAAGATAGTCTAAACAAAACTTGTCAAAATAAGAATTCTGTAATATAAGTGACTGTAAATACTGCATAAGAGATTCAGTTCCAGCCAACTTTAACTAGGAAGTATGAGACATGCTCTAGTTGCATATTCTAATGTATAGGTTGACTATCCATCCCTGATAAATGGAGACTCTGTATATAGGACCAAATGCAGATTAACTTCTGACAATGAAAGTATTGGAGAGCTAATTTCAGTCCCTTGACTTTACAAGAAACTATGTCCAGTAATCCCAACCATGAACTTATATAGCTCCATTTTGAAATGAGTTTTTATTGTCCTCTTTTCTTCCTATATGAAGGAACTCTGTTTTGAACCAATCTTGAAAATGGCTAAAGACCTTAGGATGTCTCAAATATTCTTTTTCCTCCAGAAACCAGAGAGTCAAAAATCTCTTTAAAGCATTTTCCCTTAAGATGCCATACTTTGAAATAGCATCTTGTCATTTAACAGTGTATTCCAAATATAATTTACAAATTTAGACTAAAAGTAACACTTTCCCTAGTAATCATTCTTTTTTACGGCACAGTGCTAACGTGGGCAGAGAAGAAGCGAACAGACTGCAGCTCTTTCTGGCACATCTTGAACAAGTGCCATTGCTTATGTTCTAATCATTCCCTTCCCCAAAGTAACTAACGATTAAGAAAAGGTTGTGAAGACATTACTAGTAGTATCATATGGCAAAGTGTGGGTGTGATTTATCAAGTAGAATTTGTATCACATAGATGATACTTGGCAAACAGCAAATTAAGTTTGTTCTTCAGATCTCAAACTGATGCTACATGGCAGCAATGTAATAAAAAGATAACGAGAAGGATATTTGTTGACCTAGTGAATGTGAAACTTAGTTACAGTCTTACCATGGACATCTGACAATTATGGATAGACAGTGGCTGGATTTAGAAAAAAAATAAAGAATTCTCATTATTTACACAAACATGTGACCATAAACACTTTGCCGATGGAACACAGCTGATTCATTGGCTGAAATGAAGCAGATGGACAGAAAATATGGAATGTTTTATGTAGAACAAACATTTATTTTCTAAAATGGTGCTGACAGATGGTGAACCCACTAACTTAGGTATTGCACAGTAGGTAGAGGTACATAACTTGCTACACTTTCCTGAGGAATCATCATCACAGGGGATTTTCCCCTGCATCTGTGAAAATGTGCCTACCTTTTTCACGATACTTTTGCAACAACATGGTTCAGCCTAATCAGCTGGGGTGAAGGGTAAATCAGCAGAGGCAAGATGACTGGCCAGGGTAACTTGCTTAAAGGGATTTTGATCCACAAGATATTTTGAAGATCTGTTTCATCCCCACTTGTCAAACACAGCCTCTAAATGAAGCTAAACAATTTGTCCAGCTGTGGAGCATATGAAAAGCTACTTTCTGGTGTCTGTACTAGGCCATATGCTCCTTATTGTCTTCCTCAACCTCTTTGTCACCATCTCTTATTTGTTTCACATGAGTTGTGTTCAAGGTCCACAGGATAATTTTTACAGAATCTTGAGGGCTGGTGCAATAAGAATGATGAATATAACATAGCAGGGTGAATTTCCCAGTTTGGATAAAATGTACTGTGTACACAAATCCAATGAGAAGGTATTCACTCTGCCCCTCCCAGAAGAACTTCAATGGTACTAATGTTCTAGATGAAGTGTATTTTAGTCTGAAATAAAAACTTTTTCTGGGAATGTCTGAGAGATTTGTATGAAAAATAAAGATTTGACATATGCAACTCTGAATATCAGAGAAAAAGGGAATTGTAAGAAGTTTGTAATTTTACTGGTTTTAATTTTAAATTCCATGCAGTTTTCAAAAAGTGTCAAGCTCAAGTACCCATAAACACATTTTCATCACCTCTAAGCTACTATTAATATAAAATCTGTTTAAAATCAAAATAAGTTTTAGACTTTCCTCAAATTTTATATGCCTAGAATTATTATTTCTGACACATACTAGATATAAGGAAGAAATTCTTTACTGTGGGAGTAGTGAAACACTAGAACAGATTGCCCAGAGAAATTGTGGATGTCCCATTCCAGAAAGTGTTCAAGGACAGGTTAGATAGGGCTTTGAACAGCAGCAAATGAGACTCTTGATGCTTATAAGATAAAGTTTGAATATAAAAGAAACTCAGATTTAAGTACAGGAGCAAGTTTTCCCTCAGTTGTTGGTATAAATGCAAACTTGTACAAAAATGTAATTATCTGTGACTTGCATTACTGTAACAAAAAGGCTTATGAAAACTATGCAGAAGACATCAAATGTTAAAAAATATAAAACATGGGAGGGGTTTCAACATTGGAGACTGTCAAAGAGGAAAAGAAGTCAGACTTCAAAATCTGTATTTCATCACTTAATAGAGTTAGGATTTCATGAAGTGACAAAGAAGAAGGTAAAACATCGTTCAGGGCAATATTTACTGCAGTTCAGCCTGGCCATTATTAGTCATTGGTGTTTTAACTAATGTAGATACACCACACCTACTTTCCATTCACTGAAAAATTATTGTTTACAATGAATAAGCAATGAAGATCAAAAATTTTTTAAACCATCTTATAAATGTGAAGCATTTAATTGTAAATTTTCTATTATTAAAATACTTTTTCCATATTAGCAAGGAACAAATAAATATTTCCATATCATTATTTTTAAACTGTATAAACCAAATAATATTTTATCCTGAAAATATACTATATAATTTAAAAAAAAAATTTAGAAGAAAATTAGCAGAAATACAGCTGAGAAATAAGTAGTTTTAATTAAACAAATTTAATAAAAATATTATGCAAATAAAATTAGATTAAAAACCGTGTTTTAAATATGCTGTAGGTATCAAACAGCATTTTCCCATGATTGTACTCTATATTTTGCACAGAAAAAGAAGTGTTTAACATTTTAGTATTTTCTGAGGTGCTAATGGTCTGCTGTGCTGACCCCGGCTGTGTGTGGGGGTGTGCCTGTGTGTGTGTGGAAGGGGGTGTGTATGAAGGAGAGTGTTTGAGTAACTATTGAAATATTAAAAAAGTTACTGTATTCTTCAGAAACTTGGAGATAATAAATTGCTACCTTTTATTACTGTTTTCCACAGAATGTTTATCGCACCAAGCACTTCAGTTAAGATTAAAACTCAATATGCCCAAATCAATTTGTCTTAGTGGGAAATTAGAAGAACCAGTCCTAAAGTGAATGGAGCCACTCCTTTTCAGGTTAATAGGCATCCTCTTGCCCCTCGTGGGTTGTTTTGGACTAATTTGGCATATTGATGTGTTTCATTATACAATTATAAAAAAAAGATATTTTTTCTTCTAGACATCCAAGACACACTTAAGTGAGAGTGGGGTTTATCCAATTAGATGGAGAACTCTGCATCTTAGCTAATTATTCTCAGCTTTTGTTTATAGTTAAAGAAAGAAAACAGACAGTTGTGGTATGTGATTCATCTGAATTAAGATATCTATTTAGGATGAGATAAATCACAGCCTAAAAATTCCTGCTTTTCCTTATTGATTATAAATAAATCCTCATGTCAATACATCAAAGATAGACAAGCAGACTGTCTATGTCTGACGTTAGATGAGAAGTTGAAGGCTTTTCACTAATTACTATACTTTGGAATAAGCTATTTGCTTTCTCTTATCAAAATCCCTTTGGATTCCTTATAATCTCTGTTTTCCTATTGTTTTTATCATCATTTGGATTAAAAAAAACCCCAAAAAACAAAAAATCTTTCTTGCTCACCTATTTTAGACTCAACGTCAGTTTAGATTAAAGTAGTCTGAATCTTAAAAATTCTTTATTTCCTTTCCCCTTCTTTGTCTACCAGATGTATAACTTTAGTCTTTTAACTACAACTTTTAAAATTATCTGATCTTTGAAAGAAATTACATGTACATACTTGAAAATCCATTTCACAGTTATTGCTGTGTACTTTGTGTCATATATGAAATGGCAAGGATCATGCAGATTGTCTACTGAAATAACTTAAAAAAAATCAGTCAAATATTGCATTTGTTTTTCCCTTAAAAATGAAGATATATTTTATTAGTAACTCTACATATTCTTTCAGATCTGAATATATGCAATACACCACACATGCATAAATGCAACTCCTTTGATGTGAACTAATATATCTTTGAATTGAGACCAGTATTAGTTTCAGATTAAATAAATAATAAAACTCATTTGCTTAATGTTCTATAAATTCTTTAATAACACTCCTTAATTGGATATTGTAAAATTATATTTTAAAGTTGACACTGTTCATCCTGGAAAAGAGAAGGCTGGGGGGGAAATGATAAATGTATATAAATATCTGAGAGTGTAAACAGGACAGAGCCAGGGTCTTTTCAGTGAGGCCCAGTGACATGACCAGAGGCAGAAACTGAAACACAGGAGGTTCCTTCTGAACATCAGGAAACTCTTCTATGCTATAAATTTTTTCTCTTCTTGATTTCTATTCATATTCTGCAGTAGTTCTTTGAAAAGAGCATTTATTAATATCAGTGGGAGCCCTGTATACAGGGCAGCTGCAGAATATACCATTAAGAACTACAGTGCAAATTGAAGAAAAAAACTTATCCTTTGTTAAGGACTACATTGCAGCATTTCTCATCCTTTAAAAGAAACATTCAAGTGAAATTATTTTACTCTTGTCCTGATTTCCATCATTGTCTAATTTTTACCAGTGCATTCAATTTAGCTCTTTCTCTCTACAGTTTCATTTTTCTTCCACTCTTCTAATCATCAACTTTTTTCTGTTCTCTATCACATCCAAAACTGCAGACCAATAAATAGTGGTCAATCACCTTTGATCACACTTGAAAAAACAATAACTTAAAGGTCTTCTATTTCACTGATTTTCATAAATCTCATGTTTAAATTATTTTTTATAGTTATACATATTATTTATTGCTGCACTTGCTTGTCATATTTTTTGATTATGATATAGCCTTAAATAGATATACTACACTATAAAAAACACATACTATCTAGTCTGATGAAATTTTAAAAATATTATGGTGAAGTAGAAAACTGTTAAGATAATTTGTACATACTAGACTGTTCAAACTAGAAAAGCAACTTCTGCAATATCCTAATCTATTTAAAGCTAATTTCATTTTGTCAGCTGAGGAAAAGATAAAAAATTCCCCTCCTTTGTAATCTTCTTAAGGCTTTTATATAATTATAATTTGTAAATTAGAGCAAAATTTGGTACTACAAAATAGCAGCAACAGAGATAGGATGAGAAGTGGACCTATAGGAGCAAAGGAAACAAAAGGTTTAAATTAGGGACTCATAGGTAAAAACTCCAACCTATAAATTACATTACATTCATAGCTGTTGAGAAGGGGACAAAAGAAATTCAAGGATACTTAAGGCAATTTGAGACTTACAAAGAATTGAGGTCTATATTTCATAAGTCTTAAGAAAGAAGCTTAAAAAGGATAATTAAAAGCAGGTTTGAGACTAGTGAGACATCTTTGGAAGGTATTTAGAATCCCACTAGTGTTACAATAGTAATCTGAGACCCAAAACTGAGGGAAAGGCTATTAAGAACGTGATTTAAACTTAGAGAAAATAGTTTGTTTTTTTCTAAGACACAAAATCATATCAAATCTTCATCATATATCCAGAAGAAAAAAAAATATTAAAGAGAAACAGATCTGACAGGGAAAACAAACGTAAGCAGACACAATTATATAAGTCTAAGAGAAAGACATCATTTTGCAAGAACCCATGAAGAAGGAGTGGAAGTATCAAAGAAGAAATAAAATAGAAAAATACCTTGTATAGTGAATGAGATCTTTGATGGGTAAACACTGAAACTGTAGCTTAATCTAACGAGATTGTCTTAGACACAAGTGGAATTCTTAGTATTCATAAAACGAATCTTAGTGGAAAGGATAAGGAAATGTCAAAAATTATACTAAAGTTTTAGAAGAAAGAAAGGATTATTTGAGCATAAGTAGAATTCAGATAATAGAGTGAGGAAATTATTCTGTCTCAAAATACTAAAAAATTGTAGAATAAAAGTGCCAAAACAAAATTAGGAAGTTTGTATGTCCCAGACAACTGCTCAGTAGGAGTTAGTAAAGAAATGATTGATCATGGTGAAGTGTTCAGAATATAAAGTTTTATGTCAATAGCTAAAATATATGTATATTTCTTACAAATATCTATTAAAGTTTCTGAAAAGAATGTTTTATATTCAAATATGTTTTCTGAGAAGAATAAACCATGACCTTTTCTCTGCATTTTTTCTCTATCTGTACCTTTGAAAGCAGAAGTGAAATTTCAGCACTTTGAATATAAAATCTTATTTAAAAAAAAAAAAGACTTGGCTTTGTTTTTGTTTTTGATCAGTCCATTAACTACTAATTTTTCTTAATTAAAGAAAAAAAGCTATTTAAATTATCAAACCAGATGGAGAATTCTGATAGGTAGAATCTCGTCAGGAGTTTATGTTCTCTAACATTAATTAAACTGCTTAATATGAAATGCATTATATTTTAATGCAACAATAAAGCTGTAAACCTGAGACCTGAAAAAAATAAACATTAAAAAAATATTCCCTTTGATCTGGAAGAGTGGTGAATGATTAAAGCTTGGACAGCTGTGTATGGACAATTCTGGCATGATGTTGTTATACAGTGTTTTCTAAGTTCTCTAAACCAACTTGGCATAAATCAGCTTCATTCCAGTAGCCAAATAAACAATATTAGCATGAGCAGGTCAATATATTTGAGGTCACAGGCTTCAGTTGCTGCAGATTGTGAGATGTTCATCCTGCTGGCACAACAAAGCAGCCAAATGTAGGATGCCATGTCCAGAATACAATATTTTAACAGATCTAAGACTAAGTTAGCATTCCTTGCCTCAGGCCTGTCAGTCTGAATATAAAGACAATGTAATCATTTTTTAGAATATTCATAGCACTACTTCTAGTGATTGCTGCAGACATTTTTGTCTGCATTTTTGTCAAATACAGTTTGTGTTGTTCATTCTTGTTTATAGGCAACAACAGTGAGCAGGCTGATGCAAAGAATCTAAACATGATAATATGCATTCATGTAACATTTTTCTTTTCATATCATGAATGATGCTCTACTAAGTCTTCAGAAGAATCTCACTGAATTAGATAATAACAATCCAAAGTAAAACTGAGCCAATTAAATCACAGAAAAGTTCTCTGAGGTTATGGAGCAAATCAATGGCAGAGAAAATTAGAGCTAAATAACTTTGAATTTGAGTAAACAGTCTCTCAGCAACACTGGACATTATATCTTTGTTCTGTTGGAATGATTTTATGCAATTTCTTCACTGTGAGGATTGTGAGACACTGTAACAGATTGCCCAGAGAAGTTGTGGATGTCCCGTTTCTACGAGTGTTCCAGATCATGTTGGATGGGACTTTGAGCAACCTGGTCTAGTGGAAAGTTCCCTGGATACGGCAGGAGAGTTGGAACTAGATGACCTTTAAGGTCCCTTCCAACCCAAATCATTCTATGATTCTAGGAATCATTTTTCAAGAGTAGATGATGTTTTACAGATACTAAAATACAACAAAGGTCTGCTAGGTAGAATTACTTCACTTCAAAGGTCAAACACAAGGACAGAAGGCAATTTCTCAACAGAAAAGAAAGGTTATTGAATAATAATTTTGTGAATACAAAGTACTAGCTCTGTTATAATGACAGCTATATCGGAGCAGTAGATGAGGCATGGAAAAGGGTGCTATAGAGTCTGAACAAGAGAATATTTAGAAGCTTCCAAAAACAAAGAAAAGCATATGCTTTTCCAAGGTGACCCCAGGATCCATGGCAACATGGGCAATTCAATCTCTGTGTGATGTGTAGTATGGTACTGGTTAGATCTTTGTTAGATTAATGCATGCTCTATCGGATCCATTCAAAGACCATGATCGTAGACATGGAATGCAAGGAAAATAATCTCTTCTGTCAATTTGGCATGCACTCCTGACCTCTTAAGCATGCAGAAAAAGATTCTTGCATATTCACTACATGTTTGCTTCTTCATGATTTTCCTGCTAGCAAAGATTTTGGTAACTGATTTCAATGAATACAACACACCCATTCTAAGCCTGTTATCTTCAAATTTTGTACAAATTTGTTTAGTATTTTCTTTATCTGACTTTTTGATTATATTTTCTTCTATTTAATGGAATGTTGTCCTTCACATAGCTTCTTTGCTATTCAAACCAAACTCAATTTTTCCTCAACTCAGACACAATCCCAATATATTCGAATTTGGGTTTAAAAAAACCAAGTAGTTGATTCTGAATATGTCAAAAAGGAAAGAGATATTTTCCCCCTTGGATCAGACCTAAACTGTATTCATTCATTATGCATACTATAAAAATAAAAGTGGAACCCAGCAGTAATAACGATGGAATTAAATTGCAGGGTGCCATGTGCGGTTCTCTTTATAGCTGCATTCATATTACATGTAATTTTTATACCAGACCTCTTTTTACTGTGTAGGTCAAGATGGCAATTAGGTGTCTGCTGTTTTTCTTTATGTTGGTATAAGATATCCAGGGTATTTAGGATTTTACAGAGCTCTTTTCATTCTCTCACCCTTTTATCCTTCAGATTTAATGCTAAACATTTCTGAATTATTCTACAGCAGTTAAAAAGTCCATGTGAAGTTTTGTGAGTCTTTTCCCTAGTAGTTTACAATGTAGATAAAAATGGGAACAGATGAATGAAAGTTTAAAAAAAAATAATTTTTTGGGAATGGTTGCTAAAACATTTTTTGCCCCTAAACTATGCAGAACCAGCAATACAATATCACAGTTCTTAGATAAACTAATAAACTTAATACCTTACTCATGATGAGGACAGAGCCAGAGGACTATCGCCTCTGCTTGCATATGCTCTACTTGACGCTGAGATTCAAAGCTTTATAGAGTCTATATTTCTTGTGTCCTCATTGAAATTAGTCAGTACAAGTATTTTTGATTGTCACTTCTGTTGATCAAGTGTACTTTTATTGTCAGGTCAGCCATTGGCCCCATCGTAGAGACTTTCAAGATCCCCTGCATCGTATCCCTATATATAACCTACATTGCTTTTCTGAGGCAGTGTTACTCATAAAATGGAGCCACAAAAATAAAACATCCACAGGGAAAGATAACTAACTTTTTAAGAGATTCAGATAATGAAGCATTTCCAGTTCAGCTGGAAGAACTTGTGTATGTGTGTTTTCATGTGTATGCATGCTGAAAAAATTTTGATGACAATTTTTTATTTCTGCACTATCTATACCACAAAAATATAAATTAAAAGTAGTGCTGTAACAAATAAGTACTTCATAGAAGTATAGATGGAAAAAAACATAAAAGTGGCTTACGTCTGTGAAGTCTGTTAGGAGAACTTTTTGTCTAATTTATCAGGGAAACACCTGAATATTGCATCATTTGTGTTACAGACAATTTTAGAACATGTGAAAGTGAGGTTTTTTTCCTAATAGCACACATCTTGGAATGGTCTGCAGCTTTTATTAAGAAGATTTTTGCGGATATGTTAAGAAACTTTTTTTTAAATGCCTCAGTCAAAACTGTGAGTCTAAGTATGCACATATATTGCTCATAGCACAGTCCCTCTGGGTGTTTTAATCATTTGTCTCAGCAAATAAAACAGACACTGTTAGGGGTGTTCTGAGCTCAAAATCTCTCCTTTTCCATATGTTTATATATTTTATGCATAAATATTCTGTAGATAAAAGTTTGTGGGTTTTGGGGCTTTTTTTTTTCTTTTTCACACTGCTGGCAGTGAATTTCTAATCTACTGGAGATATTGTACTTTAAGGCCCAACTGCTGTTTCTTCTGATGTATTTGCATATTTTGTCATTGACATCAAGACTATGCATATCTTCTCCATGGAAAAGGTGTACATCCTGGATGCTTTCTTTCCCTCAGTATTTACTAGCAAGGCTAGCCTTTAGAAATCTCAGGTCCCAGAAACCAAGGGGAAGTGCTGGAGCAAGGAAGGTATACTCTTGTTGGAAGATGATTTTCCGTGATATCCAACCTAAATCTTACCTGGCATCATTTGAGGCTATTTCTTCTCGTTCTGTCACTTATTACTTGGTAGAAAAGACTGACTCCCATCTGACCACACACTCCTTTCAGGTAGTTGTAGAGAGTAATATGGTCTCCCCTGAGCCTCTTTTTCTTCAGGCTAAACAATCCCACTTCCCTCAGCTGCTCTGGAGCTTGTGCTGCAGACCCTTCAGCACCTTTGTTACCCTTCTCTGGACACACTCTGGCACCTCAATGTCCTTCTTGTTGGAAAGGGCCTAGAACTGAGCACAGGACTCAAGGTGTGGCTTCAACACCTCAGATGTGCTCTGTCTGTGTCATGCTGGCCAGACTATTTCTGATACAAGCCAGGATGCCACTGGCTTCTTGGCCACCTGGGCACATGCTGGCTCATGTTCAATAGTTCTCTACCAGCCCCTTCCAGTCCTTTTCTCCTGGGCATCTTTCCAGTCACTCTGCCCCAGGTGCTGCAGGGTGTTCTGACAGAATTGTAGGACCCAGCACTGTCCCTTGTTGAACCTCATATAAATGGCCTCAGCCCATTGATCCAGACTGTCCAGATCGCTCTGTAATGCCTTCCTATCCTCCACCAGATCAATATTCCTGCACAGCTTGGTGTCATCTACAAACTGACTGAGAGTGCACTTAATTCCCTTGTTAAGTTCATTGATAAAGACATTAAACAGGACTGGCCCCAATGATGTCCTATTTCTCATTAAAATGAAAGTCAAACAGGAAGAATTTCCTGAAGATGAAATCAAGGCCTAACATCCAGTGCTCTAAATGACAGATGTATCTCTGGTTTTGTAAGAAGTTTGTCTACAAAAAGCTGCCATTTTTTTTGATAGCTTTTTGCTAAATATTGCATTTTACAGTCTGATGTAAAGTTCTGAGAAGCTGGTTTTGTTATGGGTAGGCAGCTGGATGTGGACAAGAGAAAGAGTCAGCTACTTTCAGCACAGTAGAGTATGAATTCATCCTGGTTAGTCACACCTTAACAAGAAAATATATTAAGATACATATGAATTGGTCAAATAAAAGCATTACCAAAGCACTGTGAATCATAACAGATACATGTATCTTGCATGTATGTTTTCTCCTAGCAAGTTTGTGTTCTAATGATGCATCTATTCTGAACTGTGTGTTATTTTGTGTTTTACAGCACTTTAATAATGGTTTGTGCAAGGCTCGTGATGAGAAATGGGGAGTAAACAAGTACAGTCAACAGGTTAGCAGACAGAGAACTGAAAACATGAACCAATTCTTAAACAGGAATGGCAGGAGTTTGAAAAAATACATAAATAAATACAAAAACTCAAAAGACAAAGGCAGAAATGTTTAAGCCAGTAACAAGATATGGATACACCAACAAAACAAGAGAATATTACATAAATAAACAAACAGTGAACTCACCAGAGACAGAACTAATTGTAGACTAACACCCCCAAAACGTCTGCGTATAAACTTCACATATCATTTCTACGGGCCAAAATTTTAAGCCATGTTCTAAGGCCACATTTAAAAGGTCAGAGCTAGCATAAATAGCTATCATCTCTTCCTCTGACTTCACCCTTACGTTCTTGTTTTATTAGTTCCCCCTTGGCTCTTCCAGCCTTGAGGTGAACCATGATATAAGGCAAAATAAATGTTTTTGTCTTTCTATCTCCTACTATTGCTTCTTTCCCTGAAGGGAATGGCCATAGAAATTAACTTTTTCAAGAGGAACTGGGTGAATAAAGACTTCAAAACAGCCACTCACCATTTTTGCTGATTTAGACTGTAAGGAGCATGCACAAAAGCACTAAAATCAGTGTAACTGCTGTTGGCAAGTCAGCTAAATCCGAGCACAGGCTTTTCGCTATTCTCTAACTAGTCTTAGCATATGGATCAAAGAATGTGCAGGCTTATGCAAAAAACTGCCTACTAGTACTGAAAATATCTACTTGGGGATTCCCTGTTGCAGGATCTTATTCCATCTCATTTAATCTTTTTCTCATAGAATTGTAGTTAACATTCCTTGTCCTGCAGAGCCTCTTTCTTACATTAAGTCCATTGTCAGTTTCGATGATGGTCTGCTTCTATTCCTCAACAATTTTGGAATTTTTTACCCAGTCATGCAGTGTTTAGGTTTCCAGATCTGATGCACAAATATCTTGACAGGGAAGGACATTAAATGTGTTCTCATTCCTCCAAATTACTGCTACAGTGCAAGGGCACTTTAAATTTCTCATCATATTTTGGAATAACAGATCATGCTCAATTACCTGTAAAAAGTAGTAAAAGAGGAATTTTCCCCCCGCTAAAGGACACACATTATTAGTTTAATTTGCTGTATTAAACCATTGCTTGTGAAATTCAAACACCTGATATTGAGAATGATGCACTGAATCCTCTTCTGCTTTTAGGCCAAAAAATCTTTTCAAAGACAGGAAAAATCCTTGGCATGGTTTACGCACATCTGTTAAAACAGATGTTGAGATTGAAATTCTCCTGATTTCTCAGATTTTGGCCTTTCATCAGGAAGTTTCTCTGATTATTTTCTGACAGAATAATAAAGGTGTCCTTAGCACCTAACACACCCTTGACTGTGGGGCTGTTTCTCACTCCTTGAAAATTTTCATAGTCTGAATTTGATCTCATCAGTTGGATTTGGCATTCAAAATAAATTGGTTAAAGGTTTTTTTTACAAAAATCAACACACAACGAGAGTATGTATTCAGACTGCTTTGGCTCCAGTACAATAGATTCAGACATCATTTCAGTGGAAAAAAAAACTGAAAAGGCTTTGGAAATTCTGTATTTTGCAAAATATGAGCACTCTTTGTCTGTTCAAAGACAGTGATGTTACCATCACCATTCTGAGTAGTTCATCACACTGGCCTTGTTAGGGCAGCAGTGAATGTTGCTTTGGACACGCAGATATCACTCCAAATGATTTCCAAATTTTCAAAATGATTCCCTTTATGCTGAGATGAATTGAAGTTTTCTTTGTTATGATTAACTTCATTTTGGCACCATTCAGTATCTCTGGAAAGTTGTGATATTAGTATACATGACTGCTTTAAGCTACTGTTGAAATGGCACAAGTTTACATAATTTGTTATCTAAATGTTACTAACTGTTGCTTAGGAACTCTGCAGTGAGGTAAACAATGGATGGTAAATTATAGAATCATAGAATCATTCAGGTTGGAAAACACCTGTAAGATCATTGACGCCAACCATTAACCTAACACAGCCCAGTCCACCACTAAATTGTAAAACTGGCCTCATCCTATGGGTCCAACCCGTTAATATCCTTCTGTAGAGCCTCCTTTAGAAATATAAAGTTGTTAAACAGGGCTGGTCTCAATACTGAGCCCTGGGGAACACCACTTGTGACTAGACACCAGAAGGATGTACCTCCATTCACCATCATTCTCTTAGCCCAGCTGTCCATCACTTTTTCACCTAGCAATGAGCACACCTGACCAAGCTATTAGCAGCCAGTTTCTCCAGTACAATGTTGTGAGAAATGCTGTTAAGGGCTTTACTAATGCCCAGGTAAAAATCCACAAATCCAGGTGATGGTCTCAGGATGGTAAAAACTAGTAAAATCACAGTAAAATCATAAACAGTAATTTTTTTACATATTAGATACATATATAACTCTATAGTTTCTTGACTCCCAGGACAATTCTAGAAACTGCAAAATACCAGAAAATGTTGTGAAACTTCATGGATTCTTAGTTATCAGACTAGGCTTTTCAGATGGTGCAAAATTCACTTGGGCTTTCTTAAAACCTCCAATGCACCCAAAATACTTTTTTTCTGAGATGGCAATAGAAAAAATGAAATATTGAGTGTTGGGGGTGTTGGAACCCTAGAGATACTATATCTCTTTTGGAAATGAAACTGGGGTTTTCATTAGAACTCTTTTTTTCATTGTATTTAGATTCTTGGCTCCTTACCATGAAAGACTGGATTATCACACCTTTGCCTGTTTACACTGCTGACCCTGGACTTAACTACCTGAACCAGTTTGTGCTGTGGTTCCCACAGTCTGACAAACCATGAAATCTCTGTAACATGAGACCTGCTTGCAACAATAGAAGTTCTATGTAATAGAAAACATTTTTACTAACATAGGAAAGCTGAAAGTGCTGCCCCTCACCACTATAGGGAAGAAAAAAATAATTCTTCCATTCTCTATCTAGGTTGCTTGAATAAAATTAGCAATGTTTAATCATTTTCTATTGGTATGGAAAGAGATGTGTCTAAAGAGATAATTCACATGTTAGTTTTATCCTCAGAGTAATCCTTCTTGATTTTCTGATGAAAGCCAAATGAGTCTTCACAAAGAGTTTTAAAGTTTTTTTCCTGTTAATTTTAATAATCTTACACATTGCTTTAACAAAAGTTGCTGTTTCCCACAAAAATTATAAAACACAATTTCATATAATTTAATGCAATGTCCACAGTAATGACAAGCTAGTATCAGGAAAATGTGATATCTCTGCCTCAGGAGGACCTACAGAAAATTTATTTTAGCATATCTTCTCCTTATGCCTAAGGTAACATTGTTTTACCTTGCAATTAGCATATAAACAAAATTACATAATGTTCTGGAAAGGTTTAATATTTCAGTCAAAAAATAGTTCAAAATGTGAGAACAGATTTGTGAAACCTTCAAATGCTCTACAGCCTTATAGGGTCTGTGATGACAGAGAGTTAGAGTTGGGACCATGTGCCCTTCTGTTGCATAGATGTCAGTTTTTCATGAGGCTACAAAAAACAAAGCAAATCCTGCCTTTAATCTTGCATAAGAGGTTTTCTGCCAAATGAGCTCCCTTTATCAGTCCACCCCAAGGAAGAATGCTCCGCTAAAAAAGGGATAGATCAGTAGGATCACGTGAAAAGTAGGTTAAGAAGTACATAGACAAGCTAGAAAGAATTTCAGAAAGACAATCTAATGGTTGTCACATCTGACTTTTTTTTCTTACATTCCACCATAGACTTCAGTTGCTGGTTTGACACAAGCAGTTCATCATAAGTTGTACATTGGATGCAAAGCGTACTTCGTTGAATTGAACATATGCTAACTTTTTCCTTCTACATTAAAAATCTTCCTTTAAAAAACCTTTTAAGGTCAAGATTTGAGAAGACAGGGCTTGCCTGCTTGTCATTTGGAGGTGGTATTTAAGCTTTTCCAAAGTAAAGGCAAAGCATGAAGTTTAGGTTCTGCCACTACTTCAATTTATATTTTGCAACTTCTGCTTGTCATTCTGGAAATTTTACTGACTGTTACTTCTATTATCACTTTCTTCCTAATTAACTTATGCAATTTCCATGTATATATCTATGATGTTTTCTTGATATCTAGACTTCATTTCCTCTTTCTTTCTTTACCCAATACCATTTTCAGTCTTCCTTTTGTCAGTGTTTTTGTGTGTTTTTTGATGAACTAACAATATTAATTTGAACTTTTTTTTTTACTACAGTTGTTTCAGACATAGCAAGGTTATTGAACGCATTTTTTGACCTGAACTTTGACTTTTGCCAAACTAAACAACAAAAGTAAATCCATTATTTTTGTTTGTTATCTCAGTATGTGAAATACATTTCATGTATGTCTTAATTCAGAAGATAACAGGTTGATCTCTGAATAGATATGTTGCCCCTGCCCCTAAGGATTTCTATTTTTTCCAGTACTGTGTGATCATTGGAAGACCAAACGTGTATAGCAAGATGAGTGAATTTCTAACCTTTTTACTCCTGTCATAGTCTGAAAAATGTATACACATCATAACCTATAAAGATTCTTGCCACCTTTTGCCTGCCAGTCTAATCCTCGTGGAGAACACCAGGGCAATATTTTTCTATTATGTTTAAGTTATTAACATATCAATAACATATTATTACCTTTTATAAAAAAGGTAACATATTGTTTGCAGGGATATTTGTTTATTTATTAATTTATTTATTAAGTAACATACTTGTTCTCACTGAAAATATAAGATGATATAGTAGGTTCATAATATCCAGAGCCATTCCTGTTTTCATCAATTCTCTTTTGCAAGTGAAAATGGGCTCATATGGATTTCTTTCATGTGTTTTGTTTGTTTATTTTTTTTGGTGGTTTTGTTGTTGCTGGTTTTGTTTGTTTGTTTGTTTTTGTTTGTTGCAAGACATATCCATAACATCTTAGAAAGAAAAGAGTTCTGTTGATATCTAGCAAGTATTTCATCGACCCCAGTGATTTAAAGTAACAGTTGTGGACTTAGGTGCAGAAAGATATGCTTGTGGCTTCTGCTATTCTACCTAATATGTGGCAGAGACATAGAAGAGTAGTGAAAAGAGTTTTGAGATTAAGGCTGGGAGACAAAAGTGTGAAATGAAATTAGAAGAATCACCTGAAAGAAATCTTCTTTACCTCCTCTCAGAACAATTCTTGGATAATGATGAAAACTGGGAAGAATATATTCAGCACTGCCTCTCCTAGATATCTAGCCAATATTAATATTAACGAGACATGAATTGGAAGGCATAAAATAGTTTAAAACTCTCCTGATTTCAGAAAGCATTGTGACTGTTCATCACTTTCAACAGAGCTCTTTGCACCTTCATTCTTTATTGTTAATTTTATTAAAATATGTTTATTGTATTAGTCTTTATTCAACATTGCAATAATATGTTAATCTAAATATTTTTGTAATTAGATAGCATGTTTCTTCCTTCAAATATTAACTCATAAACTTTGATTTTTTTGTTGACATTCACAAATAACAGCTCTAAATTGCTAATCTCACTCTAAGAGAAGGTGAATTTGACCAGAACTTTGAACTATTTTTGGAATAAGTTTTAAATTAGTTAAACTCCATAAGAGACAAATAGTTTGTTTGTTGCATTAGCATTTACTTTCTACATTAATTTTTGAGGAAACACAATGTAGCATATAAGTCTCAAAGGTATTTCAATAGGCATTTTTTTCCCCTGGTTGTCTCAGTTTAAGACAATTTGAAGCGGTGGACACTGTAAAATGAGTTACTTCCCCTTTGTTTCAACCAATACCTTTTCATGAATAAGGAACAAGTATGAGTACGTACAAGTGAAAAGACAACAGTTTACTAAAAAGCAAAGCAGCAATGGGCAAAAAATAACAGTGAATAATCCCTAGATAAAAAACTGCCAAATCTCACAAACTCCAGGAGAACAAAGAAAGAGCCAAAATGGCAGAGTACTGCCCCCTTCCAAGATGGCGCCCCCCGCCGCCGAATGCGTGTAGGGAGACAAAGGGAAAATAGCGTCAGCCAAGATGGTGTTCCCCAGTCAACTGCACAGTCCGGGAGACAAAGGGAAAAAAATGTTGGACGAAAAGAACCCTCCTGGAAGGAAGGAGCCAGCAGACCAGTGACAGATGTGACTTCTAATGACAGATAAAATCTTGCCAGCACGTGTGGGGATTCTTCATCCAGAGGGTGATTGAGTGTGGAAACAGGCTTCCCAACAAAGTGGTCACAGCACCAGCCGACCAGCATTTGCACAATGCTCTCAGACACATGGTGTGGCTCTTGGGGTGTCCTGTACAGTGCCAGGAGTTGGACTTTGATGACAACATTGGGTTACTTCCAACTTAGAATGTTCTGTGATTCTGTGATGTCCCATAACATTGTAATAGACAAGCTAACAAAGTACAAATTTGATAAGTGGACAGTGAGGTCATCAAAATCTAGCTGAATATGTGGGCTCAGAGAGTTGTGGTCGATGGAAAAAAGGTCAGTTGGTGGCTAAGCACTCATGATGGACTCTACTGGTGCCAGTACTGTTCAACATGTTGTTTAACGACCTGGGCACTCTGGGAGAGTGCACTGTCTATAAGTTTACAGAAGGCACAAAGCTGGAAGGAGTTGCCAACAAACCACACAATTGTGTTGCCATTAAGAAGGTCATGATGTGCTGGAGAATTCACCTGACAGGAATCTCCTGAAGTTCAGCAAAATAATATGCAAAGTCCTTCAATTGTGCAGGAATAATCCCAGGCACCAATACACATTGGGGGCCAATCAGCTGGAACACACCATTGCAGGAAAAGACCTTGTGGCTAACCATACGCCAGCAATATGGTCTTGTGGCAAAGCAGAATGACTGACTTGTTTATGTTGGCTATTGCTAGAAGGTTTGGGAGGGAATCTTTTCCTGGTGAGACACATCTCAACTGCTGGACCTAGTTCTGAGCTCTCAAACACAACAGAGATGTGAATATTCCTGTGAAAGGCTACAAAGATGACTAGGGGCTGAAGCATCTGTTGGTACAAGAGACGTTGAAAGAGCTGGGACAATTCAGACTTGAGAAAGGAAGGAAGACAGAAGGAAACTTATTAGTATTTATAACTGATAAAGAAGAAGGAGACATACTCCTCTCAGTTGTATCCAGTAAGAGTAGGAGACAATAGGCAGAAACTGAATTATAAAAGATTCAATCTAAATGTAAGAAAATGCATTTTTATTGTGAGAGCACCCAACAGGCTGCCCAGAAAGTCCGTGCAGTCTCTATCTGTGGAGACATTCAAGACCCTACTGCATAAAGTCATGGGCAACCTGCTCTAGCTGGTGCTATTTTAACAAGGCATTTGGTCAAGAGACCCTTCTAATATAAAATTTTCTGTGATTCTGCAATTACATCCATCGTGTTCAAAACTGTTTGAATTTCACTCCACACAGTAGCAAGATTTCTAGTGTTAATATCCACAATAATAGCTTTTGGGAACCAATTTCACTATGATTGTTGGTTTGTGGGGTTTTTTCCCCCTTTACTTCATAAAGTGTTCCTGTACATCTCCCTTCAATTAATAGTGTCAGTTCATTTTAAATTTCAGTGGAACAAGATTTGATGTTCATTTGCTGTTTAGCAGCCTCCACAATGAAATTGTTCTAAAAAAGTGCCCTCTCAAATAAATCTGTCATATAGCACACCTGTTACATTGTTTTGTCTGTTATCCTTTCACGGAAAAGAAGGTAATAGTAAGACAAGATAATATGTTTAATTCATAAAGTTTTTGGAAACTAGCTGGTTTTCAAACATCTAACGCATCCAAAAGTCTCTTAATTGTTTTTCAAAGGCTTTGGTGAGCTTGTCCACTGTCAAATGGAAAAGAGATTCTGCAGATAGCAAGCCCTGTCTCATGTGGAATCTGTCAGCTACTGAATCATAAATAGATTGCTATGTTTTTGTGTACTACAGATTGCCAAAGTTTTGAATTTGCTCAGTGACATAGGGAGACAAGATAGAGTACAGATTAAAAGGAAAGGAGACACAACTTTTGGCAGAAGGGGCACACAATATATAGGAAACTGATAAAGATATCACATAAATGTGAGCACCAAGTTTAAGGCTTACACAAAAGCAGCAAAAATTTTTACAGTGTTTTTCTGGTAATGAAACAACTTCACTACCAAATTAACATTTTTTAGTCATGTTTCAGTTTTCTAATTTATAAATTCCTCTGAAAAATAATTTGGTAAATATATTTGAGCAGTAGCCTTCACACTGGCTGATTTGCATACCTTCATGTTTTCCATACTCACATTTATTATTTATTTTATTAACACTACTTAATTAAATAATGCCTAATATTACCAGGCATGCCATAGTTTGTATTTGAACCATTTTTTCTCCTTAATTTTTTTGCATATAAAAGATCTCAATTTTTCAAACACTGTTACCTCTTTCACTAATTTGTCACCTTTGTAATGTTTACTTTCACTGTTATACAGATGAAATATTCATTAATAGATTTTAAAAGTCCATTACTATTGATTTTACTATTATTACTGCTATGATAGTTACTCATTACCACTAATTTTGCTTCTACTATATCTTAATACCTTTTGACTTTTGAAGGCCTCTATGTGTGCTTACCTTTTTAATATATCCAGTACAGGGTGGGGTTTTGGCTGATTGGTTGGTTGTAACAGGCCATGAAGCAATGCTTTCTGAAGTGAGGTATTTTGCTCCATGCCCGTTAGTAGACTCTACTATCTTGACATAGCTGATGGTGTTAGCATGTGGAACAGGCCAGCAATGTATTCCCTCTGTGGTCATTACTAGACCTGAAAGTTTGAATTAATATAAAAAAAGTTTGCTTTAAAACTGGAACCCTTCAATGTGATTCAATGTTTTTTTCAGCATCAATTATTGTAGATTGAACTGCCAGAGATTGCATCCTTGCCTGGGACTCATTGGAAGTCAGTGGAAAGGCTCCATTGATTTTAGCTGACCCACTGTGAAAGAAGTACAATAACTGTCCAAAAACTGATTTTGACCTGGTTTGTCCATGAAAATCACAATTGAATGGACATAGGAAGTATGTATTACTCAAGCTGAATATCTTTACATATGTACATATATAGAGAACACAAATAGACTAACACACACACACACATGCATGTAAATATGCATGTTAGGTCTCTCAGAGACTTAGAAATTACTGTGACAATAGTGTGATTTTTCTTCTTTTCAATATTTGACTGAATTTTGTTAAGAGCACAGTTTGAAAGTTACTGCTATTACTAAGCAGTTCATGTACACAGCTGTTAGTCTTTGAAACTTATATTCCAAATTAACTGTATATACAATAGCATGGAGTTGATGCCTTATAAAAAGCACTGAGGCCTGTGGTCCTTGGTTATTCTTAGTTGCTAAGATGGAGGTCCCCATTATTGAAAACTAAGAAAATCAAAATGAAGCAGAAGTATTCTTTTTACCTGGGTTCCCTTATTCAAGACTAGTGTTTTCATGTTGCTTGTCCCTCTTAAGAGATGGACAACCTCATCTGTGCCCACTGCTTAATATCTTGCTTTTCATTTTCCTTTTGTCCTTCTCATACATTTATCAGGATGTCTTGTTTAATTGCAGCCCCTTATGCTCATCTCATTTTTTATGTTTTCTGTCTGTCATATCTGCTACTTGTGTCACAGTTTGCAGGTTATGCCTGCCAGAGAAAATTGCACATTTCTTTGTCCCTTTTTTGGTCATACCATTCACATACTTAAGCAAAATGTGCATATATATATATACACACACACACACATTGTTCAGCAGAGTTACTAAATTCTACTAATACTAAATTAATATTTTATTATCATTGGTTATCACCCATATTTTTATTAGATGCCTCTCACAGATGACAGGAGGTTTTGCAGGGGTACTCAGAACATTAAGGAAAAGTCTAAACTTTCTGGTCAATGTTCTTCCTCAAAGTTTGGTCTTTTATCAGAGCATTGAGTTTTAACAGCAGTTCACTGAAGGACTTTTTTTATATTTAGCTTGTGGTGACTGATTTCAGATCATTCGGCTTTCAAAGGATGTTTATTTTATTAAACAGGAAGAATTCCAAATCTCTCCCAAAGTGCAAGTTCATCCATTTGTTACACTGTCTTACTTGCAAAGCTTTTTGGTTTATGTATTTATAATTATTATTTAATTAGTGCTAAAATGTTGCCCTGATTTTTGCAGTTCTGGATGTTGTCATTCTTCTGTAGCTAGTTTCTCACACTTTTCTTTGTAAACATGGCCATGTTATTGTAGCTGTATCTTATCACTTACATTCCTTTCTCCTGGACACAGAACTTTGATGGACATTTCCTTTTACCACTGTGATTGAGGGAGGAAGAACTGATTTCCTCCAATGAATAGTGATTTCTAAATGTATATAAAAAACAACAAAGGCGGGTCTTGCCCCCCTTTCTTCCTTCTCTCGCATGCTGGTAACAAGTGTCTCTTCCTTCTCTTCCTTTTGTGTCGTTACTGCGACACTAAAACAATGGTATTGCTAGCATAAAGTATCTACTAAGCACTTGTTCTCAGTTTATTCACATTTTGGGTTCACACATGCTTCACACACCATATCCTATTTAAATTTATTTCCTAAGCAACTTCTTATAAAGATTGCATACATGAATAACCACTGCAGCGAAGGTAAAGCAAGGTGTGGCACAGATGTAGACTAAATTGAGGTAGAAAATAAAACAAGATGTGAGTCAAATAGTTGCTATGCTATGTGGTGTTAAATATAACACATGGACAGGATGCTTTGAAAGAACATGGAGAAACACAAAGCCAGAAGTTAGAATGTCACACTATGACAGTGGTTACTTTTACTTTTGCAAATAAATTCAGTACCTACAGACAGAAGTTGTAAAAAAAAAGTTATTTTGAAGTGTCACTGACCCAATTTAGTCCTGAATCACACAAAGACCTAAGCACTGACACTTTTCACAGTTTCTAGCAAAACAGCTGAACTGTTTTTTGTTTTGTTATGTTTTAATATCATTCCACCATCAGTAAATAAAAATACTATCATCTCCTCAGAGAAATTTAGCACCCTTCATAATGCAAATGAAAATGAATCTCTATAAGTTTGTATTCAGACCTGTAGCCAGATGTCACAAAAAGCCAGCATCTAAACTGATTCTGTTTGGTCTTCCCTTTCTTTCTTACATGAGTGGTGTTCCCACACCACTGCACAGAAGTGCTGCTTAGTGTGACACCATTTCAAGGTTGAATGTGAAGAAGCGTGTAGTTATTTTGGCTTCTACACTGCAAGTCATTCTGCTGTTGTCAGGTAATCTGCAGAAAGCAAATGCCCACTGAGTCAGATGAATGATTTCTGTAGTCTTCATAATACTTGACACTCACAGCAGTTTAAGTAGCTGTCTTATTTCTCATTATCTATATGTTAGTAATTGCAGATCAGACCCATATATATTTTATTCATACCCTGGAACAGTAATACTACACAAAATTGTATGTAACATAAATTTCTTAATTGGATTTGAAGCCTCTTTAACTGTTTTTATTATATTCTTTCCTAAACATCCATTGACCATCATCATAGACAGGTTTTGTGCTAGATAAATTATTGGTCTCTTCCCATAGAGACATTTTTATATTCCTTAAATACTCGGAATTTTTTGCATGGATTTATAATCTAATAGTCCTAATATTCTACTGTATAGTTATAAAACACTTGCATAACTTCTATAGATGTCAAGAAGATTAAACAAATAAATTATTTTAAATCAGTAATACTCAGATAAACATTTTTTCTACATGAAGTGATAGTAATCTAATCTTTTGACAAATGCTTTTCTCTATTATTTTGTGCTAGTTTATTCACTAAGTTAAACCCTTATCAATTAGTGGGGTAGCAATAAGAAGGGAAAAACTGTGAATTCAAGAACAAGGGAGAAGTTTTTTCCATCTTTACCCTATTAAGGTTTTTTTTATCAACTCAATATGGAATGTTTGTATTTTTTCTTAAAAATGCTGTGTAAGAATTGTGTAAATAATTTTCTTTGAGGCTGCCAACTAAAAGCATTTATTTGTGCCTTTATTGTTAGCAGCTAAAATACATTGCTCCACTGCTATAACACCAAGTAAGCTTTGAGTTTATTACTTCAACACATTAATTAATTTATTAAATATTAATGATGAAAAAAGCATTCAACAGATGTTATATACAGCTTCAACATTGTTAACATGTTATTGCCCCATATAAGATGTACAAAGCAATACAATTGGTAGATGAGGTATGTTCATACCATATGTTGTTAATATATCTAACGGAATAACAAATACATAGTTGGGTCTATTAGATGTGTGACTTAACAATATAAATATATGTTGAAATATTTTATCTTCCACAGACAGGATGATTACACTGTCTATTTGATCTTAGGTAAAGAATGTAGCATGAACAAAAATTTTTCTAGAGTTATAATTATGCGAGTTTTTGTTTACTGTCCCAAATGTTGCACTAAGAAAAGCTCTATACTGAAACAATGTATATTTAGATAAATATTTCATACAGTTATATTAAAAATAACTAAATCTTTAAAATAATTTACATCTTTGTACATTTAATTTTATTTAACCACCTTCAAATTTTCTTGTCTTCCATTCATTGCAATTTATTGCACTGCATCAATATGAATTGTTATCTTCCTTTTGTTTCCTGAAATAGATGTCATATAACGTCAATCTTCTGATCTGAATCTTTATTTCAATGTCAATTTTGAAAGTTGAAATTTGTTTTTCTAACTTCAGTGTGTGATGGCTATTGACACAAACCTTGGATTTAAAGCCTGCTGCATTTTTTTATTCATAATATTTCTTGTACAATTCCTAAATTCTACTCATTTATTTTCCTTTGTCAGTATTGTATCTAGTTAGTTTTAAAAGTGATATATTTGTGAAGCTATGATTTATAAATTAACATCTTCTATTAAACAAACGTGTTAATTATTTCCTTTGTTCTTTTAATAATTTAAACCATATGCAGTCAATTTTAATACACAGAAAATGTGATGTTCAGGATTTCACATTGCAACAATTCTTTTGAAATCTCCTGTAAAACTATTTCATTTAAGCAAATAAACTATTCAAAGGGAATATAAAAAATAATGCTGTAAATATTTTAAAGCTAATTCTTTCTTATACATATTCCAAGTAATTACTTCTGCTTATCCTGTTTTCTATTGGAATGTTGCATGTATTTGTAATGTGAGAAATTTACGAAAAAATATATGCATTCTGAAATGAAATAAATGTAAAAACAAAATGTGGGCATGTATTTGTCAAAGCTCTGTTTTGTTTCCTAAACTATATTGTCTATGATTTTAGATTCTTCAGTATTATTCTATATGATTTTATGTATTTTATGGTACTAACAATACACTTAATAACATTTTTCCAAATAGATATGTTAAACTCTCCTGCAGTCTTACTTCTGGAATAGTATCAACACAATGAAATGGAGAGTTAGTAAAAACATGGGTTTGAATGTTTTGGAGGCGTCTTATTTCTAAAAAGAGTAGTTAAAGAAGTGTGGAAAACTTCCAGTCCCAGAATTATGCTTCAGTTCCATAAATTTTCTGTTTTAGAAACTTTACAGAGAGTGAATACCAAGTTTAATATTAACAAGAGCTTAATTCCCAAATCATCCATTTTTCTCTATCCTATAAATCATATGCTTCGCTACATATTTTATCAAATATGTTCATATTTTCAAGCCACATGGAGAAATGAGAATGTGGAGAATCCCTGAAATGCCTTGCAACTTTTATGCAAATATATTTTCAAGATAACCATTATTTGCATTTTAAACATGCCTGGGATGGGAGTGATTGTGGTGTCAACATGCTGGAGTTTTTGTTGCTGGGAGAAACTGTGTTGAAGGATTGTATTCTATATTGACCAGTTACTAAACAAAATGCATGAATACCTTTGAGATGTAACTTGGATCTCCCTGTTCTAGAAGACTACTTGTAGGATGAGCTTGCAGACTCAAGCTCACTCTGTTTCTGCTTATTTCTTATTTTCTTGGCTTCTTTGCCATATTATACATAATTTTGTAACTTTTTCCCCAACTAAAATTTTTTCCTAGTCTAATAGTTATGATGATTTTTTCACAAGAAATTTTAAAATTCTCTGTTAGAGTCAAGAAAGTGGAGGACTTAGGTCTTTTTCTTCCTTTATGAGTATTGCAATGAAAGTGTTACATAAAGACCAATTCTTTATTTTTATTTTGAACACAAGTAGATGTTTCCAACAAATTAATACATTTTGGAGACAAATAGTCCCTATTATTATATAAATTGTGACTTCATCATGCCTTCTATGACTACTTTGTCAGAACCTACTGTGAAGATCCTAACTGGTCCTAGAGACACATAGGGAGCAATTTGCTAAGACAGAATGTCAGTCTTAAGCATGTGTATCAGATCTTTAGATACCTGAGGAATTTTCCCATGAAATGGATTCAGTTATTGTTGCTATGGCGAAATAAGGACACGACAACACAGCTTGGTCTGCAGCAGAGCAGAGAGCCAGAGTTTATTGTCCTGTTGTCTTCTTATATGGTAGGAACCCAGGTAGACGATTCGCTAGTGTCCAAGCACCCCCCCGGTATGATGGCTGCGTTCTACACCAAATCAGAACATATCATGCCTGGACCCACAACAGCTGTGGAAAACAGCAGATGCTTATCTTATTGTTTTTCATAACTTACATGAGAAAGAAAACTTTCTCACAAGCAGCCCATGGCAGCAGGCTCCAGGCCGCTACAAACTATGGAAGAGAGGATTTTTCTAGAGTTTTACATTCTGCTTGAAGACGACTTAAGGAACTTAAATCTCATGTCCATTTGAATCTATCTCTGCAGAAAAACTTGTAATGCTAGTCATTGAAATGCATCTGAAAAAGAATTCACTATCACAGAATGAATGAGGCTGGAAGGGATCTGAGGAGGCCATCTGGTCCAATCCCCCTGCTTAAAACCATGATACCTAGAGCCACTTGCTCATGATCATATCTAGGCATTCTTTTAATGTCTTCATAGATCCAGACTCCACAACCTTTCTGGGCAGCCTGTGTCATGGTTCAGTCATTCTCGCAGTAAAATTCACTTCCTTATGTTCAGAGGCAATCTCCTGTATTTGAGTGTGTTCCCACTGCCTCTCGTCTTTCACTGATCATCAGTCAAAAGACCATGGTTTCCTCCTCTTTGCACTATCCCTTCAGGCATGTAAGTATATTGCTGTGTACATAAATGTCAAAAACCTTCCTGAAGTCCAAGTAGACTGGACTTCATCTATCATGCCAGTTAATTCCTCATAGAAGTTTAAGAAGTTGGTCAAACATTAATTTCCTTTGGTGAATCCATACTGACTACATCATTTTCTCCTCCTAAACTTGCCTGGCAATGGTTTCCTGGATTACTGCTCCATAAACATCCTAGGGATAAAAATGAGGCTGTCTGGCCTGTAGTTTTCTGAGTCATCCTTGTTGCCTTTCTTGAAGATTGGGGTGATGTTACCTTTCATCCAGTCTTTGGGCACTTTTCTCAGTCACCATGATCAATCAAACATTAACAAGAGCGGCCTCCTAGGGTGGCTAGCAGAATAATGTCTTCTAGCTCCCTTGGGACTTGTTGGTTCATCTCAACAGGGCCCATGGACGTAATGGAATGCTTACGAATTCACTGACTATGCCCATAAAAATTTACATGGGATGGTGGGACATATTATTAGGTATCTGAAGAATGAGTGAAAAGTTATGCAAGCAACCCAACAGGCAGGAAAAAGAACAGAGTTCCCTCTTTAGCCAAAGCATCCTATCGTGCATCTAAACAGCTTTACATTCAGGTAGCCTTCCCTTCTGAAAGGACCCGGAAGACATTACTTTATCCCACCCAGTAATAAAATGTATTGACCATTCACTTGCAATATAAAAAAACTTTTTTTTCAGAAATTACTACCTCCCAACTAGACAATAATGTACTGATTAGGTATTCCCCTAACAGATGAGACCACTTGTTGATGTCTCTTATGCATACAGACTATTCTAATTAGATAATTTGAGTTGGGATTATTGGTGTTTGAACTTTTTTTCTGATGAATTTTGAATATTCACTGAAGTGGGGACCTGAACATAAAAATTTCATTTTCCATCAGTGCACTTCAGTGTCTATGGCTGTAATGCCGTCGTTTCTCACTGAGTCAATAATTTATTACTATAAAGTGGAACAGTTCCAAGAAGAAAGATAAAGGCTGGACAACCATTATCTCTTAATGAAACTATTCATCTCAAATGGAGAATAACCAGCTTCTCATCACTCACTGGTCTGAAGCTACAAGAAAAGAGAGATGGACCAGGTTTCTTTCCACTGCTTTTCTCATTGTCACTTCAGTGGTTGGTACAGGTGTGAAGATACCCAAAAATAAAGCTTTGCTGAATCAATAAATTTTGGTCTAAAAAATAATAGTTTTGGAGCTGAAGCCAAAACAATAAATAAAATGTAATGAATTCCATGGCAGAGTGAAACTAATATTAATTCATTTTGCATTGCATGATGTATATTGTGTAAGTTTATGTGGCATCATTTTATGGATTTTCTAACTGCCACACCTCTCCTTGGAAATGCACTGTCCTTGTCCAAATACTGTCATATGGAGGACCCCATGTTCTGATAAGCAGAGCACTAGGATGTCTTTACTTGTCTTTTTTTTTTAAGTGATGTTTTCTTCCTTTCAAATGTATTAATATTGTTCCTGTGGGTTAATCCTCAGACTCTTCCTGTCAGAGCTGTCACTAGTCAGCTATTCTCCTATCTGCCTTTAAGCAATTCTGGTCTAAAAGTAGCACCTCCTATGTAGCCATGCTCTTAGTTTCCAGTGTCATCTTGAATCCAAACTCCCTCTTCCAGAATACCGATGGTTCTGTGGTCCATTAAGGTGGAAAAAAGCCATTCCATCCATACTTACTAATTTAAAATATTACAGAGTGGTGTTCCTAGACAATCCTCTGTAGCCGAACACTATTTATATTTGCCATGTTTCTCCAACTCACTTACAAGACATTAATGAGATAAGGTATTGAGAGAATTGCTTAGTTTGAAAGTGATTAAAAAGGGTGTGTGTGAGTCCTTATGGCTCTGGCATGAGAATACTTTCCAAATCCGTACAAGCTTCCTGAAAATGCAATAACCTTCACTCTGTATACATGGTGAACTACATAATAAATAGTGGAAAAAACTATTATTTAAATTTTCTAATGACTAGAAGACATCATTAAAATCCACAGCAAGTCTGCAGATCCTCTGAATTTGGAGGCTTTACAGAACAGGTATCTGTCAGGAATGCCATTGTGCTTGTGTTGGAGTAGATAAACTGAAGTTAAATGTGTTTCAAACAGGAATCAGTGAAGGTGAGTATAAATGTTTTTCATCCAAAGACTTTTGCAGAACATGTTCTTTTTCAACTTAACTATCTAAGTGCTTGAATATATATTACACTTTGATGGTATATTTTTCCCAGGTAGGAGATTTTGCTGCCACACAAATGAGATAAAATATTTATTTATTTATGTATTTATATATTTACTTCCTACTGTAACAGCAATATTTTCAATATGCTCTTGACCAGAGTAAAGCTCTTTGAAAGGCTATTTTTTGAATTTGTAATTGGAGGAAATATGTGGATTGACAGGAGAAGATGGAGGTGAAATGAAGGAGATGTGTCTTAATCAAGGATATGTTTGGAAACTGGGATTTAGACAGCATTAATAAGAGGAGAATTATACACTGAGCCTGTAATTTATTTCATTTTTCAGCAGCTAATTTGAATAGAAGAATTGATCTGCACTTCTATTACTTAAGTACTCTGTGCACTCTTCTTCATCAATTTCTAAGGAATCAGAAAGAAAAGTAAGCAAATGATGAAGCAAATTAAGCACAATAAAAGCTAGCAGTAATCCTAAAGATTGGAGACTTCTCTCTCCCCTACTGACAGACATTTTTTTATAAATTAAAAAAAAAAAAATTGAATTGATGCAACACTACTGATTAAAATTTTTGCAATGGATAACTTTAAAAGAATAACTTTCTGTGAATAAAAAGTAATCAACATGTTTCTTCAAGAAATATAATTTGAACAATGGAAATAATCATTTAATGTATCCTGCTGAGCTGTGGAAGAGAATAGAATTGCTAATAATGGGATATTTTTTAAAACGTCTGAAAATATATTGTATTACGTAAAACATTTTTGTTATCCTTTGTATAACCACATTAATTTCATCTGTTTCGACTCCCCTGTAATTTTTAGATTCCCCTGCTAAATTGAAGGCAGTACAAGAGCAAATATATATGAGGAAGATGAAGTGTCAAGGTGCACAGTACTGTTCTATCAAAGTCAGATATGTCACACTTTGCAAGGTATTTATGACACCAAGATTTGATTAGCACAGCACTGAAACCTAAGTTACAAGCCATAAAAACTGCCAGCTGACACTAAAAAAAGCTGTCTGCTGAACAAATTGAGCCACAGTGAATATAACTGTGCTATATAAACATAAGGATTCCAGTCATTTTCTTAATTTGCATTCTTTCCTGAAGCTGTCTTTTCTTTGTACCTGCATCTTCTCTCAAACTCTCATAACTTTTAGAGGTGTAAATATTAGCGGTGTAAATATTAGGTGTAAAAATTAGACACAATTAGACTTATGAGACCAGTGGAAGGTAGAGGGAACTGTAATTTGCTTTTATTCCCCCCTGTCCTGTCACTTTTAAAAGGTTCTTTTCTAGCTTTCTTGTAGACCTTCTTTGGCTAGTGGTGCTATTGGAAGGTGCTGTAAGGTCTCCTCAGTGCCTTCTCTCCTCCAGGCTGAATAGACCCAACTCTCTCAGCCCATCTTCATAGCAGCAGTGTTCCAGAACTCTGATCATCCTCATGGCCTCCTCTGGATTTGTTCCAAGGGCTGCACGTCTTTCTTGTGTTGGGGACCTCAGACCATGACAGTTCAGTTTATGCAACCCACTTGAGTCTATCCCTTTCTTATTTTTTTATTTTCCATCTGGAATACTCCAGTATTCAAGCAGGTTTATGGGAATCAGAGTTTATGCGAATTTAATCATCTGCATTGTAAATTCTACTGCTGGAACTGAGCAGTTACATTTCACAATTTTGAGCATCATATAACTGAAGCCCTTTGCTTCAATGCCTGCCTAGCTCAGTTAGTTTAATGGGACTGCACCACAGAATGCTAATGCTGCAAAGAAAATGTATGTCAAAAACAAGCAAGTCAATATGAATTAATAAAGGAAAATGACATTTCAACTGAATATATAATTTAATGAAAGTAATTGTTTTAATTACCACATGGTATAGAAATATACCTTAAATTAGATGAAATATATTAGAAATAATGTTATAAATGATAACTCAGAAATCATAGGCAAATGTATAAACAAGTGCCAAACTCAGACAGAAATGTCAATGAATTAATATATACCTGTGATGTTTTAAACTCATAAATACAATCCTAGATACTTCCTTAAAGAAAACAAAAAAAGATATTTTGCATGTAGTGATATATATTGATTCTTTATTACCCTAACTATTATTTACTAGGTGCAATAGTCCTAAAATCTTCAAATTTTTCACAGCACTACTTGCATATCAATAGTCTGCTTCTTCCATTGCAAAGTTACCTTGTGTATTGATTAATATTTCTACATTGTAGAGCTTATTCTGTGTTTTTTCTTTTACAAATATTCTTTTTTTCAGCCTTCTGACTTCAGAATTCAAAGCCCAAGGTATGAAATTTGAAGGTATCCAATGACAATTCAAGTGTATGCTCATGGGACAAGATGACTTTTCTTACTGTTTTTTTTTTTTTTTTTTGCATCCCCTACTGGTCTACAACTGTGAAGACTCGACTGCAATACTGAAGATCTCAAAACAGCTTCTGTGCTTCTTTGGCTGAGTTCTTTTGAATGTTAATAACAGCTAGAGTAATGGCAGGTTAATGTGAAAATATTTATATTCTATTCAAGCAACATAATTTCATTGCTTCAGTGAATATACCATCTCCTTAAACAGTACATCTAATTACACTACTTTGGTTGTTTTACACAGGTTTATCTCCTTGATTTGATTTTGCTTTGGGTTTTGGGTTTTTTTAATCTTAATAACAGAGAAATAAATGTCAAATTTGTCATTCAAACTAAACTATGATAAATATGCTTTGTGATAATGCAGTTAGGCAATGTATAATTTTCTACCAATTCACAAGTCATGTGAAGATGGAAAATCTACATAAATATTCCAACTCTATTCTTTGAGGACTGGGAATTGTTTCTCACTATTATTATTACTTATATGTCCTTCTCCCAGAAAGACTGGAAAAACATTAGTGACATTAACATCTTTCCATTTGTTGTAGCTGTAGTATTTCCTATTGTGGAAACCTTCCATTTACACTTTAGGCACCTGACATATCTGGAAACATGATCAAACAAGAATCCCTAGAGGAATCAAAGGAGATAAACTAACATCTCAGATTAATGAACTAGGAACTCTCTGTTGGCTACAGACATTTTGGACAACTGCACTTTTAGATAAAAATTTTCAAGGAGACCAAGCATATATTGTTTTCTCACCATTATTAAGCATGCTTATGTGAGTTTTCTCACTAAAGAAATGGACAACCCCTGTCTGGTCTATCATCATAGTGTGTGCACCAGAATAGGGGCTGAAGGATGTTTCTGTGGATACTTACTAAGCATAAAAATTAAATAATTTTAAATAGAAATCAAATACACTTCTGAAACCCGTGTGTTGATCAATGACACCTTCTAAATGACAAATGATTTCCAATTGCAAATTTTGCTCATTCTTTGAATACTCATTAATCTCCAGTGAGGATAAGATGCGAGCATGTACTGTTAAATACTAATCCTTCCCATTAATCTTGAAATGCAATTATGATTTTCAGTTAGATGGAATAATATTATCTTATGTGTCCTGTTAGATCATCTGTTGGACAGGACTTGTCTCTTCCTTTTTTCATAGACTACTTTGACTCTTTACCTACACACATCTTTATCTTTTTGTTTTTAATCAAAACCTGTGTTTTCTTCAAAAATAAAGTTCACACATATTTAAATAAAGATCACTAATATTTAACCTCTTTTCCCTCATATTTTTTTAACTCTAGGCTATCAGTATTTTTCTAGAGTAAATGAGTAGAATATGCCTTTTTTTGTAGATGGGATTTATGAAACATAAACAGCTTGCTGAATAGATAATACCTGTCTGCAGCACCAGAATACAGGAGTCTTTGTTCCACCATGCCGGAGCCGTGGGGGCTGGCCCCTCTCCCCCCCCTGCCCCCCACGCCAAGGCAGCCAGGGGTAGCAAGCCAGGGGGCTCCCCAGCCAGGGCAGTGGGGGCGGTCCCCACCCAAAAGGACAGCTCACTGGCTCCTGTGCTGGTGCGGACAGCCGCCTCGCTGGCCACTGCCCCTGTCAATCATTGTAATCCTCTGCAGTGATTGGCTCTCTCCCGACTGCCCTTCCCTTGCTCTTGTAGTATAACAGATGCCCCTGACCTCCATTTTGCGTCTTTTACCGCACCCTATGTTCCACTAATAAAACCCTGCTGGCAATAAGTGGAAAAGAACCCTTCCTCATCTCTTTATTTCCCTGCTTAAATTAAACCGCTGTGCATGAACTGAGCCAAGATTCCACAGGAGTTTTGATGCAGGCTTGACTCTGTTCAACAGAGACTGGGTGAAGCCGAGCTGCTTGCTGTTTTTCTCAGGACACGAGACTGCTGCCAAAGGCTCCGAGTTACTCATGTTTTCTACCCGTGGCAAAGTGCATACTTTAATTTTATACAGTCTATTTTCTTCCAGGTATAGACTATAAACTAATGGGATTTAATTTCATTTATAGTGCATATACTTGCCATGCACCTTAACTTTCAAAATGAAAGTCTTGAAGGTGGGCCTTATATTTAAATGAGGGTTAATGCTGACACTGGTGATATTAATAAACATCCATGAGACACAGAGGCTGCTTCTGTGTGTATAAGTTGCACAGGGACAGGTAGAAGGTTTGCCATTATTCATATTTAATTTCCAGCACCACCTATAACATTGTTCTCTGTATGCCAGCTCTTCCCCAGAAAGCATCTAGGCCTGGATAGCACACCCCACTTCTGTACACAGGTTGTACAGAAGAACAAATCCTGTGTGGTGTTGAAAGAGTTTAAGCAAGAGGACACAAAAAAGCTTTGCCACCAAAGCCTGACATCAAAGAAGTGTCCCTTGCAGAAAATAACATATAACTGCATCAACATTTATTTCTTTAAAACTGCTGCATCTTTAACCACGAACATATGTGTTTGTCTATACAGTTATCTTACTTACCGCGGTTCTTAGAGTGCACTGAAATAAATTTCCTTGTATTTCAGAGGGTCAAATATTTCATTATATCTGTAGGGCAAACTACACTGCCAGGTAGAACAATACCTACACTGGACACAAAATTTATTTCTCCTGAAATTGTTGTTGAAATCAGATGCACCCCTTCTTGGTGTTTAGAATGTTCTATAACAATAAATAACACATTGTGGTATCAACTGTTACTTCATTAAAGACATAGTGAAAGAGAAAGTTAAGTTTCTACCTTTCATCCTACAATTTCATCTGACTTGGCTGCCATGCAGGTTTGATATTTTTGTGTATGCTACTTGGTTGAACATTTGTGTCCCTGTGAAATTACATGTCTTTTTTATGATCTTTAAAACCTCCTTTTAGTCCAAACCCCACTATCTATACAATCTATGTTCAGAACATGGGTTGCTATTTCACTGTAGTCCAGAAAAAATACAGTAAGAAGTTATTTTTCTCCTCTTTGCTAGAGAAAGGTAGATGGTTGGAGCTCCAGACTCTCTCAAGATATGGAAAAGTATTGAACTGATATCATATATTTCATTGAATAGTAGTTTCTGTGGACACAAGCACAGCACTGAAGATTGCTGAAACATTTGGCAAATATTTTTTTGTTTGGGCTTTATCTCTTCGTAAAGTTAAACCAGTTCAAATCTTTTGTACTGTTTCAGGGTAATAGTCATTCAAGTGAAGAGTTTCTCACAAACCATAAATTCATTCCAACTGCCTTTTTTTGCTGTTACTACTTCCCTTATGGTAAACAAACAGCTAGTATCAGAAGTAACACTCTGAAATGTTCTGGAAAAAAGCTTATATATATATATATATAATAAACAATAATAATAAAATAATTTCCCAGAATTCAATAACATATGACTCATACAGTCAATGTGAAATAATATCATATTTTAAGTTCATAAAACAGACTTTTATAAAATTAATTAATTAGAATCAAATAGGACATGGTGTTTTTTAATTCAATGCAATACTCAAAGCTACAAAGTGAAGCTCTAATGTTTCATGTGGCTTTCTGTTGCTCTTCTCCAAGACTCAAGGAAAAATTGTGTATTCCACAGGTGTATTCTGGATGTGGAAAGAAAATCTTAGAAATGGTGGCTTAAACAGTTTTAACATTTCTCAACAGTTTGATGCTGGCTACCTGCCTGCTGCAGTCCTTTGACTTCTGGCTTTCCATTCCTGTTGCGGTGGCCCAGCCCGCCTTAGGGCTGAGTGACATCAAGTGGGTGGATTTCCCCACACAGGATTCTGACCCTGAGGGCGGATCCAAGGGCGAGACCCAGGTTTAGGGTTACCTCCCCCTGGATGTCACTATAGTATCATCCCCTCCTCTTTTTCTGGAAGCTTCTTTGTTCGCATAATGCTGTTGGTTCAGACCCCTATGTTTATTCATGTGTTTCGCTGCTCATGTATTAAGTTCTGGAAAGTTCTGTTCAGTTCAGTTCTCCATTGATTAGTTCGAATATGTTCCTCCCCTAACCCTTTGTGATTTGCTCCCTGTCATCCCTCGTCATTTCCCTATTGGTTTGTCCCTTTGTTCCTCCCCTTCTCCTCCCCTGTTTAAAAGTGGCTGTAACTGCTCCCAAGTGCCCTTTCTCCCTTGTCTCCCCTTCTGGCTGGATCTCCTGTCCCTCAGGACAGCAATAAAGGCTGGGATGACAGGCAACAAAAAGGTCCCTCTTTCTTCCTTGCTCTTGCCCTGTTGCTCGGCAACAACCTTGCTGCAATCAGCTTTGCTTCAAGCTACCTGCAGGCAGCACAGACCAGCTGCTAGACAGGACTTTGTTTTGCCTCACTGCCGGGGCACCAAAACCTTGTTGCCTGCCAGGCCACCAGGCAGCTAGCGGCCAGTGTGACACTTTCCTTTAATTCCTTTTATGGTGAACAGCACGAGGCTTCTGTGCTATCATTCATAATGCAACAGAACTAGAACATTTGCATTTCCTCAGTTAACCAGAACACCATATACTTCATATTTACTGAGAAAGAGTCAAGTACAAAATGCAATTCAAAACTTTTGCCAGTAAAATAAGACAGTTTTCAAAACTCCCAGTGCCTGGTGTTGAGCACGCACCATCATTGTAAGTATCTTTTTTTTTTCTGAAAAGAAATGTCTTTATAGTACATCCTAGCTATCTCTTATGGACCAGTGAAATTAACTAATAACTAATCCTTCAAGTTATGCATGTCTTTCAGCCCTAACAAACTCTGATTTGAATTATTCTCCAAAAAGGGTTCCAAAAATGTTCTGAAGAATTTACTCATAGAATCTGCAGAACAGAGTGGGGAAAAAACCACATAGGGTAAGTTCATGCTTTTAGTTGTGTTTTAGTCTTTCTTACATGCACAGATCAGCTATTGTCTGCCTTGTAACAAGGGTGTAGAGCTAGCAGTGTGTTTCTGGCCTCAATATGCAAACTTCTGCCTATTAGACTACAGTATGCCGAATGTCAAAACCTGGCTCAGCTTTTTCTCCTCTTTTACAAAATAAAGGATTTTTAAGATGTTCAGGTTTTTTCATTAGAATATAGTAACAGTGAAGTAATAATTTTATACTGGCTCCAGTTTAAGAAGTAAAGAGTGGATATGTTTCTATATTAGTATATGTTCATTGCATAGATATGACAGAGTATGAGATCTAGACAGAAAAAACGAATCTCGCACTTTTTAATTTTATGAGTTTTACTTGCACAGTGATTGGATTTACTTATTAATCCACTAAAATTACCAAAACTTCTTTTATTTAAATGCAAAATCCACTTACTATATTATAAACAAAGTTTTCACATGGTGAAAAAACTAAAAAGTTCTTACTGAAAGTACAACTGAAATTGCTGAGAACTTTTCCACTGTTTCAAATAGGCTTTCTACAAAGCTGATTGTCAGCAGAGACTTATTTATACTCATGCCACTGTGATCCAACAGGAACTAAGTCAGTACAACCCATATATCCTGCAAAGACTGAAAACAAGCTTCTTGTTAATTAAATACGTATATTTGCATGTTTGCAATGACAGTGTATGTGCTGATCGATTTTCTGTGTACCCTTACTTCTCATTCCACTCCTACTGAACTGATAATTGAATGTTTGCCTCACTAACCAGTAGCCTTCTGTCATGGAGTGGCTGCATCAGTGGACAACAGAAAAGCTACAGATGTCATCTACCTGGACCTTTGATAGGGTCTTCCGCAACACTCTTACTTGTGTGTTGGAGAGATATGAATGGCTTGATGGCTTAATTGTTAGATGCATAAAAAATTGGATGGATGGATGGATGGAGGGATGGATGGATGTGTTCAAAGAGTTGCAGTCAGTGGCCCAATGTTCAAGTGGAAACCAATAACAAGAGGTCTCATTCAACAGTCTGCACTGGGACCAACACTGTTCAACATCTTTATTGATAACTTAGACAGTGGGATTGAGAGCACCCTGAGCTGGTTTGCAGATGACACCAAGGTGAGTAGTGTGGTTGACATATCTGAGGAATGGGATGCCCTCCAGAGCCTGGACAGGTTGGAGGAGTATTCCCATGTAAACCAACTAAAGTTCAACAAGGCAAAGTCCAAGGTCCTTGCATTTGGGCCAGGGCAATCCCCACTGTCAGTGTAGACTGGGGGATGAAGGTATTAAAATCAGCCAGGCAGAGAAGGAGTTGGGGATACTAGTGGATGAAAAATTGGTCATGAAGTGGCATTGTGCACTTGCAGACCAAAAAGCCAACTGCACCAAAAGAAGCGTGGCCAGCAGGTCGAGGAAGGTGATTTTCCCCTTCTACTCTGCTGTCGTGAGACCATACCTTGAGTATTACATCCATCTCTGGGGTCCTCAGTAAAGGAAAGATCTGGAGCTGATAGAGTGAGTCCAGAGGAGGGCTATGAAATTTATCAGAGAAATGGAACACCTCTTTTGTGTGGAAAGGCTGAGAGAATTGGTGTTGTTTAGCCTGGAGAAGAGAAGACTCTGGGGAGAGCTTACTGTGGTCTTTCAGGATATAAAGGCAGCCTATAGCAAAGATGGAGAAAGACTTTTTACCAAAAGTCTGCAGTGATAGGACAAGGAACGATGTTTTTCAACTGAGACAATATAGGTTTAGATTGGATGCAAGACAGTTTTTTTAGAATAAAAAAATGGGTGGTGACACATTGGACTAGGTTGTCCAGAAAGGTTGTGTGTTCCCCATCAATGGAAAAGTTCAAGGTCAGATTAGAGGGGGCTTTGAGCAACCAGATTTAATGCCAAATGTCCCTGCCCAAGATGGTTAGAACTAGAAAATCTTTTAAAGTTCCTTTCAACCCAAAGCATTCTATGATTCTATGACTGTACATACGAGTTATATAATCTCTTATTGTATTGATACAGGCATGAGAATAGTATAGAGACAATTTGAAATCTGTTTACGTTGAATTTAGTGTCATGAGATTTTGATCCTACACATGTTCTATAACATGCATTTTTAATTTTATATGTGCAATACTGAATAACACGTTTTCAATGCATTCTAACTAATAATAAAATATAGAATAGAAATGGAAAAACTTTTTAGCCTGTAGAGATTACCACATTACTTACATAATGCCTAGGATTTAAAAAAAAAAAAGTCCAAATTGTTCTACAGACAACTGTGTGCTATAATTTTAAGTGTGATGTAGTAATTGATACCACTGTTTTTAGGGATCCATGTTTTTTCAAAGACAGGCAAAAAGATATAGGCAAGTATGTGACTAATGGAAATTTTAAACTTTCATAAGAAGGTAAATTTTGTCTTCCCCTGAAAGTCAGTTAGTTAACTCTAAGATCTCAGTCCTGAAGATCTTTCTGAGGTGTATAGTACTCAGTGTACATACAAACCCAACCCCCACTCTCCCCAACAAACACATTATTGGCAAACGACAGTAAATCTCGGATTCCAAAGCAGAGTGAAGAGACAGGGACCAGATGTGTCTATGGAGACAGAAGCTTAATTACAGACCTCGATTGTACTAGTAGGATCCTGCTTAATTGTGCATCCTCCTTTGATAATTTAGCCCAGCTGCTCTGCTGCTATAAGAGCCGTATGGCATAATGTGTCTCAGAATACTTTATGCTTTTAATAGAAAGATAAACAGCAATGTACAAAATAATGCTTACTCCAGCCCAACATATAGTTGTACATGATAAGAGAAATCAGTTTATATTTATTTATTTTGTCTGCTGATAAAAGCAGGTTGAGTAACTGAAATGATAGGCTCATTTCACCAAAGTCACTTGTTCGCCCAGTAATGTCAAGACTCTGCTTTATTAATAGATGAGCTGCTCGAAAATTTACATTTTTAAAGGAACACCTCACTGACACTAGACAAGGAAACAGGTTGTAGTGTATTTTCATATAACAAGAAGTGATCTGTATGCATATAATTATGTCAGCATACAGATTTTATTTTACCATGTATGAGTACGTGCTGCTGAAATCTGCAAGTAAAAGTCTGATATTTAAGCTAACATTTTTATTGTCAGGATAAACCTCCTTAAAAACTTGTGATATTCCTGAAGAAGAATTATGAAGTTCTTATTAGATGAGAAATTGGTGTTTTCCTCTAATGCACACTACCTGTAAATGAAGACATGTAAAACTTGGACTTATTTCTGTCTCTTCTTCCAGCCCTTAATATTAAAACTGTGCCAGGACATATAGTCCTTTTTACTTGCTCCTGTGCTTCATAAGTACCTGGCTGAACAAAATGACCAAAAAGGATGCTGATAAAACTTGGATCAACCCCCTTGAGTTCAGCCTTGTCTCCCTATAGGGAGGAGTCAGAACATTCACTTGAAATAACTGTGCTTTGCACTTCTTCCTTTGTCTGCACTGCATTCAGATCATTCAACTTCCCAATTAAGAGTTATTAACTCCTTGTTCTCACCTTCTCCAGCTTTTAAATTACACAGGAGAAAATACATAGAAGTTGAAAACCACGAGCAAAAGGCCCTTAAGGCTATGCCAATACCATTAATGAAACTATAGCCAATTCTGCTCTGGGGGCCATGTACACATGTATTATCAAGATGGCCTAAGATATGTTCTTTCTACAGTTAAGTAGCATTTTCCAATGCTACCTTGCTATGGTTTGAGGATACAGAATTGCAGGGCTCTTTACCAAACAGTGGTACAGAAGAGTAAAGTATACTGAGGGGCCCAGAGTTTGAAATGCGTGAAATGAAATGCTCTGTGCCACTCAATCTCAGCACCAGAAAACATTTCTTCATCAGTTTTAGTTATTAGGATGCAAAATGAAAACCCATATAGGAAGTTATTGTAGGGATAAAGTCAGCATTGCAGCTTAATAGAAAGCACCCAAGGATCTCTCCCTGTTTCTGAATTCAAGGAACCATGTACTTAAATGGAAAGGGTTTACATTTACACATCTTTTAAAGGACAGAAATACCAAGCTGTCCAGATTATTTGCCCAGTCTACCACCTTTTGTTGTCTCTGTGAATTGTTCTTTGCCACATCAGGATGTTCAAAGTCAGTCTTCTTATTTGTTCTGATCAGCCATGTGACTGAAATTTGCCTTCTTGGTTTGTTTCATTTGTTGGTTGTTGGTTTGTTTTTTTGTCAAATCCAGAAACTGAAAGTAGCAGAATGGGAAATCTGCGATCCGATTTTCTATAAATGCATCTTCCTACATGTCTCCTCTGAGCTTTTTGCCTCTTAGGACACTATATTTTTTATTTTGTCTTAAGAATAATTTATGTTGAATTTTGTGATCAATGAGTAACTTTGTTTTGCTGTTACTGTTGTTATCATCCCTTACTTATTCCCACTGGATTTCCATTTCCAACAGCAATAACAATAAAGAAAAATAGGAAGGGAAAAGATGGGGTACAGTGTTTTAAGAAGACACTACATTTTTTATGAATACACGTTTTAGAAGGAATTATGTAAATTCTTTATAAAACTATGCACACATCTTTTTGTTACAGAAAAGCCTGACAGGAATATTTGAAAATATAAGTTGCAGTCTAGCAGTCATTGTTCATATTCCTCATTTTGATTCCTAACTTCACCTCAGTCTTTTGCAATGAAAACAAGGAGGCAATTAAAATGATCCAGATACAAAATTTGTAATTGGAAGCCATATTTAGTGAAAAGCCTCTCCCTTCAACCTTAATGAAGAAGATATTTCAGTTGCTAAAAATCAAATGCTCCAAAAATCAAATATTCTGAAATAGGATTCTTAGGTGGTATTGTTTATTCAAATAGGATTTAATTTGGTCAACTGGAAATATTAATTGAGGTAATTATTTTATTAAGTATTTAGTAAAAAATGTCAGTGAAATAAAATATCTGTAGTTTAATTATGAGCAGCCTTACCATATTATGTTTTTTATTCTGTTCTTCAACAGCACAGGATCGAAATCACTTCTAAAAAAAATTATATAACTCCCCTCTGCTGAGTGTACCTAATATACAATGTATATGTTTCTGAAGGAATAAAGATATAAAGGTAGACATGAGACACAGAGAAAATAAAACAGGCAATTTGGGGGAAGATAAAAAAGAATGGAAGGAGTAATGAAGCAGAATGTCTGTAGTGAATGGACATAAAATTTGTAGGCTGCAAAATTCCTGACTCAGTGAAGGGGACATAGAAACACGGAAAGAAAGAAAAACAGTATCTCAGATAATCTTAAGGAATTCATTTGTGGCCATTTGCTTATAATCGTGTCCTCTGAAGTACTTGGATTCAAACGTATTGGATGAGAAGAACTGGTGTTTTTATTCTAATCAAAATGCATTATTAAAGGTTACACCAATTGTGGATTGAGAATAAGTTGATCCTTAGTGTCAGGTTCTGGAGTTTGTGAATATTTATAAACATTTTAATTGTTTAAAACTTACTTATAAACATTTTAATTTTCTTAAACTAGCTATTTTTCATTTTTTTTAATTAATCTCTTTATCTGAATAACTGTAGCTTTCAGACCTTCCTTCTTCACATTTCTACCATATTGAGCCATCTGGCCTTATAAAAATATTGCCTCTACTCTCTAATCTCAAAAATATTAAAATTTATGTAAAACCATATTACGTCCTCAAACTGATTATATTTAGCAACATATAAAAATTTGACTGAGTATCCAAAAGCAAAATTAACAAAATTAATGTTCATTTAATTTTGTTTTACTTTTATCAAATTACACTTCAAAAATAAAAATCAGCACAAATTTATTGCATTAATGTTATTTTCAATATTTTAAGCATTGCATAAGTTTCTTTTTATGCCAGACAATTAAATTAATAAAAGGAAATAAAGACTTCTTTTCCTGTCATAAACCCATGGAAGGAAACAGAAAACCTCTATCAGCTTTGATGACACATTTACTGACTTAAATTAGGAAACCTTATCATTCTTTTCAATACTGGAAAATTTTGAGCAAAATCAGTCTGTCACACACTTCCCACAAGCAAAATAATTTAAACAGAAGTGTATTAAAGGTGAAAATCAACATAGGTAGAAGGTCTGTTTAGGACTCATGAAGAATATATATTCTGCCTTATTTTCAAGGTGCCAATATTTTGAAACCAGTTCCTGAACATAGTGTTTTTAAAATACTTTTAGCACTACAGGGTTTTGATGTCCTACATAAATCAGTATTTCACAATTGATCATATAAACACCTGAATTAACTTTTGAGTTTTACTGTCGTTCTTATTAAACTCTGCTGTTTTTAAATGTATCAGTCCCAGAAAAGAAAAGAAAAGAAAAGAAAAGAAAAGAAAAGAAAAGAAAAGAAAAGAAAAGAAAAGAAAAGAAAAGAAAAGAAAAGAAAAGAAAAGAAAAGAAAAGAAAAGAAAAGAAAAGAAAAGAAAAGAAAAGAAAAGAAAAGAAAAGAAAAGAAAAGAAAAGAAAAGAAAAGAAAAGAAAAGAAAAGAAAAGAAAAGAAAAGAAAAGAAAAGAAAAGAAAAGAAAAGAAAAGAAAAGAAAAGAAAAGAAAAGAAAAGAAAAGAAAAGAAAAGAAAAGAAAAGAAAAGAAAAGAAAAGANTAAGAAGAAGAGAAAGAAAGGGAGAGGGAGAAAAAAAAAGAAAAAGAAAAGGAAAAGAAAAAAAAGAAAAAGAAAAAAAAGAAAAAGAAAAAGAAAAAGAAAAAGAAAAAGAAAAAGAAAAAGAAAAAGAAAAAGAAAAAGAAAAAGAAAAAGAAAAAGAAAAAGAAAAAGAAAAAGAAAAAGAAAAAGAAAAAGAAAAAGAAAAGAAAAAAAAAGAAAAAGAAAAAACCTTTAATTGGCATTCCATATAGGATGGTGAACCCGAATGGGTATTTTTTTGAAGAAACAGTAACTTTATAAACTGTTTATCTTTGATTCTCATTACTGTATTTCTTCACATGGGATTACCAATTTATAGGAGATCACCTAGAGCTATAGGGGGAAAATTTTATTTTTTTCTCTCTGTAGTGTACAGAATTGTACTGAGAGCAACTGTCACATATCAGGGTGGGAGAAGTGCAGCTGAAGTGCTTTTTTGTAAAACAAGTATGAAACGCAAAGCAACTGGGTGAGAATGTAAAAGCTGTTGTGAGGACCAGCACTTAGCTCAGTCTACAGAGCAGGCAAAACCCAGGAAAAAAAATTTACCTTTTTACCTTCTTCCCTTCTGTTGTGCTTCTCTGCATCATGTATCTTAAAGAAGCAATACAGAATATATCCCATTGTCAAATACATCATGGTATGAAGTGCATTTTAAAGGTTTCGGACTGGAGAAAATCTTTGCACATATGGAACTATGTGATATGACTACGGAATCTGATAAATGACTGTTCAAATACCTGCAATACCACCAAAGATATTGCCATGTGATTTCAACCATTTTCTTCTACCAAAATCTTTCTTTTTAGGTCTCCTATACTAAATGAAACTTAATGAATTGTAGCCCAAGTGCTGACTTAATAATTTCATGTGGATTTCCCAATTTGGCAAGTGAGCTCTTTTTGATAGATTTAGGTGTGAGCTTAATAAAACTCTAGGCCTGATAAAGAAGCTTGTTGTGATTAAAACTATTTTATAAAACTTGCTGGTGTGATATCTTGTGGATTTTCTGATAGTGCGTAATTAGGATCTTACTTTTTCACAGGGTATTACATATTTCTCTGACTTTTTTAAACTTATCATTGATCACCCTCTTTGTGATAAAATTCACAAATGAAAAAAAGATTTGTTTTTGAAGTTTAGCTTGTGAAGTACATCACTACAGGTAGAAAAACATTAAATGCATCTACAATTCATTCAGTGTTTGTCACAATCTTCCCATCTCATAGCTCTTTCTTTCTCTCTCAACATCAGTAGTAATTTTTTTCCAGATTCTGGCTTGTTTGTGCTGATTTAGTTCCTGGTATTTCCACAATACCTTTTGAATCAATTTCTCAGTAGTTCCTTTACATGAATCTGTATCCAGCTGAGAGCTCTCATTCTGCAGGAATCTTTCTCATTGTGTGGAAATGGTCCTATTTTAAGAGTCGATAGAGAACTTGGTGAGTTGTCCAGATGGAGATGTATGACATTATTTAAAATGCCACAGTGTTTTCCAAGAGGTGCAAATAGAGCTATAATTTATGACACTTCTGGGTTGTTTGGAGGCTGGATAGCATGCCATTGGGCAAGCTATTAAATAGGGCCTGTAATGAATAACATTCTTTTTTAACAATATTGAAATACAGACCTGTAGAACTAATACTCTGAGAAATATCGAGAGTTGCACTTTAAAATATTTGGGTCTGTTATGACAGACAATATTTATGTTTGCATCCTATGAAATCAAAGCACATTTTTAGAGACAAAAAATTAAGTAGGTTTTCTGGCTATCCACAAAAATAATTTGAGAACCTCAGGATATCTATCACAAGTAAAAATTTCTCAGATCATGTGAATTATACAAATTCATTATCTAAGTGACTTATTTATTTAGTGGTGAAAAGTAATTAAAAAGCAATTGGTGAATACACAGTCAAAGTCAACAACAACAATACAGAAGATATAGCACAGTACTAGACATTTTAAGAAGTCAATGAACACATTTCTAAACACCCTTCTGCAGCCAAAGACATTGTCACTCTGTCTCACATACATGTATGTACATGTCCAACAAAAGACTCTGGAACACGAAACTCAGAGAGCTGTAGGGTTTTTAGAAAAAAAAAATAAATTAAAAAAATTTAGAACCTGTTGCCCAGGAGCCTATGAATTTTTCAAAACTCTGATGAATATGACCTGAGGAATCTGATCAGACTTCAAAGTTTAACTTGGGAGGTTGGACCAGTGTTGGAATCCTAGTGTTGCTTCCACTTTATAGTATATCCACTTGAGACATTTTAGGGAGAAATAAGAACAGGCTACAGTGAAGATGGTGTCAAGAGTGACAGCATAGGTAGGGCTAAGAGGCACAGTTCAGACTCAAAGCAGCTCACTCCAATTTTCTTTCCAATATTGTTTAAGAAGTTGTTCATGTGCTTGGAATCAGTCAGCTGAATATTTTTATATAACCAACAAAATTCTAGAAATGTGCTCTGAGAGGTAATCAGGGTATTTCTAAGCCTAGTTCTCCTTACGACAATATTATTAGTATTTTTGTGATTATTGTAATTTAAAAATACATTCACATATTAAGTAGTCTTGAGTTAAATTATATCTATAAAAGTTATACCAAATATTGCATTGGAAAAGAAGGGAGTCTTTATTTCAGTAGGAACAATTTATCAGGAGCTTTAAAGAAATCCTGCTAGAAATAGAAATGTGATCAATTGAGAGAAATGTGATCAATCTGATAAAGTCTATGACGATTTCAAAAATAAGGTTTGACAAAGTTCATCTTCAAAAGATTGCCAATAAACTAAGCAGAACTGCTATTCTCATTTTGGCTCCTAATAATCTCATCTAGGCTCCCTTTCTGATAATGTTATCTAGGCTCCCTTTTCTATGAAAGGCTGGACCAGATGCTCTTTTGACTCTACACCTTATTTATTTATTTATCTGATTTTATCCAAAAGCAATCATAACTTCCACAGTCTATCCGTTTATCACTTTTCTTTTTAAAGAATAGACTGAATATGAGAATATGAAAGGACATTCTGTATTGTAATTTCTGACGGTTCCAACATGAATGCAATTTCCAGCAACGATGTGAGGTCTAAAACACAAAGTTCTTTCTGAATAACCAGGAATCAAGTATCTTAGAAATACTTCTCTTTCTGGTTTCAAATATTGCATTTGGATATTTTCTATATTTTCTAAATATTTTTCTATTGATCCATGTATTATTTTATAAGAGTAATTTCTGACATAATAGGTGAGATATAGTGGCCACAGTAATTTTTATTTTAGGGAGAAATACAAGTCAAGAAAAGTTATGACAGTTCTGAGATTGTAGTAATTACTTTTAAGTATTGTGCTTGACCTGAATATTTTTATGTGTTTTATCTCTTGAACAACATAACAGGCTTTATAGTGTATTTTTTTGCATTGTATTTGACTTATAAAAAGGTTTTTCATAATGTCTAATGACAGGAAGTGAATGGAAGCAAAAAAAATTCCATCCCCCAAATCCAGGATGCTATCTTAAGTGTTTTGAAAGGCTATACAGTTAAGAGATACATTAGAGATATTGGAAGTGTATCTACATGTATGATTTAGGTAGTATCAGTAACTCCCATAGTTGCATGGTTGTGGTTTTGTAATACTTTAATAGTAAGGACTGTATACTACATATACTGTGAAAAGTGCACCTTTGTAAATTAATTAGTAACATGTGGAATAATTACGATGTAAATCCAGGGGGAGAAATGGTAGTAGAAAAATTTCACTATATGTACTTTGCAGAGGTTTGCATTAAGTCATTTTACAAGGCTTTGAACAGTTTTCCAGGTTTGTGCTTGAGGTGCTTCAGTGGGAATACTTCTGGCATTCTGTTTCTATGGGCAGCTGGAAAGAGAAGACAACAGTCCTGAAAACGAGTGCTTTCCAATTTGTCTGTAATAAGTCTTATCAAGACTAGATGTCTCTTTTTCACTTGCTAATCATAATGTCCACTTCCATTGTGGAAAAGCATGTTTTTTTCCAAGCAAGGAGGTTTAGATACAATAATTTGATTTATACCATCCCAAGAAATATGTTATTTATAGGACTTATTCTCCTGTTTGAAATGAATTGGTAGGCTGATAAAGGGAGTGAGATGATGGCCGATGAGGTCTTCAGATGGTATTTTACAAACACATAGGCTGTATACATCAATATGCAGACCATATTGAGATAAACCTATTTACAGAGTGTTTTATTAGAGGAATATCTGCTTGCTCTCAAAACACAACTGTCTTCAACTTGTCAAAAGACAGTTGTCACTTTCCATTTACAAAGAAGGCTTTTCCTCTTCACAAGCAGATGGCCTCATATGAATGCCCATGAGAGCTACTGTCAAAATTTTCAATTGCTGTATTGCTGCAGGACCATGTTTAATAATACCATGCAAATCTGCACTTTAATTTTTCATCTCTAGGTAAAATATAGTAATTTTATTTTATTTAGGAAGATAAACTGCATGATATTGAAATATTTAAGCTGGAAATATAAAAAATACTGAAGAATAATTTGGTTTTGTTTACTTATTTTTACTTAGCCTGCAATGCCTCACAGAATTCCATTCTACCTAGAAGACTTGAATACCTTTAAGAAATAGCTTCTACTAAAAAGACATCTGCAGTAGATACCTAGGCCAAAGGAATTGGACACTATGAAAACAAAAACAACCATTTTCCACTAATAAAAGATTCTATCCCCAAACTCCAAACAATATCTTTGTCCACGAATGACTATATGGAGAAAAAAAAGTTTTAGTAGATGTAGAATTAAGAAAGCAAATAGCTTTCCTAATAGACCTGTAAATAACAAAAAAAGGATTGAGAGAAATTTGAGACTTTATGTGATTGAACATACATTCAAGAAGTGCTAATAGAGAAAGTCACAGGGAATATAGACATGATTATTAAAAAGGTTTAAAATATATAAGCAAAGAATAATAAAAGTCTATATAGAATAACAGTAGGAAGTGAGGTAGTGTTATGAATGTGAGAGACACCTAGACGGATTTCAATTCTGTTGGAGCGACCCGCACCCCAGAAACTCTGTTACTTCTCTTGTTCGTTATCGACGGAGATCAGGTCTATTACAATATGATAGGTTTATTGAATAGACACAAGAAAACACATATGAAACTACAACTCTAACAGGCTAGTATACATGGAAGAACACAAATAAAGCTGCTAGTAGTTTAGTGCACAATAAAGGTACCTATATTATAGCTAGCCAAGGAATTCTAGAATTAGAAAGCCGATGCAACTTACCAATTAGTAGAGGTGTACAGGCAGTTTCCTTTGTCTCTCAACTCCATGGAGAGAATAAAATACAGATCTGACATCTCGGAATCCCGGGGAGAAACCCTTCCATACACTTCCGAAGGTGTATGGAAGATTGCTCCAACAAAGGAAAAATGCAGCTGTCTTTTATAGTAAGTAAAATACTATTTGTCTGTCAGTCACAAATTCCAACTTATCTCCTACATCCTGCCCTTTTGGGCCGAGGATGTTTATCAGCCCTTTCCGTGTGTCCCCTTGGCGCCAGGGGATTCTGGGGTTATCAGGTGAGCACACACTCCTTGGTTTTAAACAGATAAACTCTTGTGGCGCCCAGGTGGTGAAAGGTCCCGGCTCAGGTAGACAGTCAAGTATTTGCTAATTTATTTGCAGATAGGTTTCTAACTTTCATTCCACTAAAATGCTTTTTAATAAATGTGCAAAAACAAGGCATGTGATGAAATGTTAGGGAAAAAAATTGCTGCAACAAAGCAATTGATACCCAAGGGAAAGAAGAATCCAGCAACTGGGATGATAAAGATTTATTGGGATGAGGGTACTACATTATTTACTTTCTGACTCAAAGGATCTTAGATAAATTGATTAGCTGTGTTTTAAATGACCTTTCAGACAAAAAAAAAAAAAAAAA
>VZRZ01006947.1:410730-425219 GCA_013398175.1 Climacteris rufus
GAGCAGAGCTAATGGCAGCAGAACCCTCTCGGAGCCTGGCATGATGCTGGTAACACTTGTAGCAATGAACACTGCCACGTGGCGACGGCGGGAGGCCACATGGATACCAGCAAAAAGCAAGGAGCAATTCCCTGACATAAAGTCTGAAATGAACTGAACTGACTTTTTCTTGATACTGCAAAGATCTTGTGGAAGTTTCTCCTAGACTGGTAAAAACTTATTAACTTTAGTGATTTGGGCAACAAGTACTTTCCCCTTTATTTACTCCCTTTGGTTTGGAGAAAATAAAAAGTGATTGTGAAAGAAGGACCACATGGCGGACGCCATGTTCAATAAAGAAGGAGGGAGAGGAGAGACTCAAATGCTAAAACTGAATCCTTTTGTAAAGGCTGTGGTAAAATCACAGTAAACTAAACTGTTTTTCCCTACAATTCATGAGATGCATGGGGGCAATGAAAAGAGAAGGAGATGTACTGAGCAAATGGGAGACTTAGAAAACAAAAAACTCTTAATACTAGAAATAGAAGAAAGAAAAAGAGAACCGTTGCTTCTGACATTAGAGCAATTTCATTCTTAAAATTACACCCCATGAACTCCTGGTCCACAATAGAGTCAGTTCTTTGTACAACTGCATTCATTTGAGGGAGGCTTTTTACGTAGTAGCAGCTTGGGCGGGATGCTACCTCATGCACTGTTAAAACATGGTAAAGATTATATTCCCTGCAGGAAAAGGTATTCCATAGTATAACGAAGAAAATCTCCTCCATGTATGTATCCCTACACGTTTGTTAAAGAAGTGGGAACTGTGGATGGGAAGGGAGAAAATGAAAGTTGTTTATACTTATTTTGTTACTTAAACCTTTTTGCTAATTTTGTTAAAAGTAGTTTTTAGTTTTAAACTAAGCTTGGTGTTTGCCTCAAATATTTTTCTCACAAATCCTTATTCTCAATCATAAACATTCAGGTAATTTTTTTTTCATGAGTTACTTTCAACCCACGACAAGAATAAAGATAGAAAATGTATCTTTATGTAGCAAATAAACGTCTATCTTCTTCTGTTAATGTCTATGGCATGAGTGCTGGAAGGTAAGCCAAAGTGTCATTTCCTGACCATGCACTTATCTGTTAATTTTCTTCCTGCATCTGTTTTGGACAACCACATCTAGCTGTTTCCAGGAGAAAGACTGGGCATAAGTTGGGGGGTTATTTAATTGTAAATTCTTCTCCCAAAGCCAGTAAGGATGAAAACTTCTCCAAGTTTAGGTTCCCTTTACCTGCAAGTGCTCTAAAGAACTCCATTCCAGGCTTTGCACTTGTAAACATCCTCAATTCTCACCCAAAGACATGCGACAAATTAATCAGAGTTATAAAAAAACACTGGGCTACCAATGAGGTACATTGTAGCACTGTCAGTGTCTTGTACACTTTTAGTTGAAATATATATATAATCATAGTTTCATAGAGTAGTTAAGGTTGGAAAAGACCCTTAAGATCAACAAATCTAGCTGTCAACCCAGACCACTTCCATCCTCACATATGACAGGTTTTTTGGACTTCACAACTTCCCTGGGCAGTTCCAGTACTGTACATGAAAAAATATTTTCTAACATCTAATCTAATGGTACAATCTAAGCCATTTCCTCTCATTCTGTTAGTTGTTACCTGGGAGAAAGGACCAACACCCACTTCACTACTGCCTCCTTGCAGGTAGTTGTGGAGTGAGTGATAAGGTCATCGCTGAGGCTCCTCTTTTCCATGGTGAACTACCCCAGCTCCCTCAGCTGCTCCTCATAAGACATGTGCTCCAGACCCTTCACCAGCTTTGTTGGCCTTCTCTGGACACACACCAGGACCTCAATGTCCTTCTTGAAGTTAGTGGCCCAAAAATTAGGTGATCCTGCCCCTCTACTCAGCCCTGGTGAGGTCACATCTCGAGTGCTGTGTCCAGTTCTGGGCAGTTCAGCACAAGAGAGACATGGAGATCCTGGAGCAGGTCCAGTGGAGGGCAACAAAGATGATTACAGAACTGGAGCAACTCTTTAAGAAGCAAAGGCTGAGGGAGCTGGGACTGTTCAGCCTTGAGAAGAAACTGACTGAGAAGGGACCTTATCAATGTCAGTAAGTACCTGATGGGAGGTTGTCAAGAAGGCACTCTGACCATTTCCTTCTGCATTGCAGGACTTCATTCCCTTCCCTGTCTGTTTTCCAGCTCAGGGAGCTGGATACCTTGACAACAACAAGTCCTGGTCTTGTTATTAAAAAGTGGGGCAAAGAAGGTAGTAAGTTCCTCAGCCTTTTCCTCATCCTTTGTCATTATGTTTCCCCCTACATCCAATAAAGGATGGAGATTCTCCTTGGCCTTCCTCATGTGTCATAGGTTATCAGATATTACTCAAAAGACACCACGGGCCCAAGACAACAAAGAGACTGTTTGAGAAAGTCAGATTCTTCTGTTTATGAACCTATAGTTGCCAGGAAAATAGACTAAAATCTGTGCAAAATTTCAGTTAAGAAAAGTCTGACAGCAGAGAAGCTGAAAAGCCACAACTACAGGCTTATATTCTTTGTGCTCATCTTCAGAGGCACACCTGATTCTCAGACTGGAATGAGCTTCTGTCTCTTGGGATGCCATGTTTGAGACAGCAGCTGAAAATAACATGACAGCTTGAAGTCAGCTTGAAGTCTACTTGGCTTTGTAAGACACTTCGTTAAATTTTGTTTTTATAAAGAGGGGTCCACTCTTGTCACTGATACTACCGTGATCCTGAAGCTTAATAATCCAAATTAATGGCAATGATCCTTTTTTACCTGTATTCACACTGTATTCTTTTCTCTGCATATTACTGATAAATTAAATGAGGTTTAAGGTTTAAATCACAAAAGTCACTGATATACCAGAAGCAGATATATAAACTATATTTAATATTTCAAGTCCAAAATTCAGATTTGACTTCTAAGGCATTTGATTTTATGCACCGTTTAATGTTACATACTCAGATAGATTTTGTACCTAGTCTGTGCGTTTCTGCAGTCTACACGCACACATTGGGTAGAGAGGCAGCCCATGGAGGACCATGTTGAAGCAGGTATACACACTGCAGCCTGTGAAGGACTCCATGCCGCAGCAGGTGGATGTGCCCTGAAGGATGTTGCAGCCTGTGGAAAATTCATGCAGAAGCAAGCTCCTGGCTTGAACTGTGGTCTGTGGAGGGGAGCTCATGATAGAGCAGATTGTGTGACAAGAACTGTGGCCTGCAGGGGACCCAGGCTGAAGAAGTCTGTTCCTGAAGGACTGCAGCCTGTGGGAGGGAACCCACACTGGAACAGTTCTTGAAGGACTGCAACCATGAGAAAGACCCACACTGGAGGTGTTTATGAAGGACATTATGTATCCTGTGGGAGAGAACCCATGGAACAGGAGAACAGTGTGAGGAGGAAGGTGCAGCAGAGAAAATGTGTCATGAACTGACTGCATTCCTCATCTCTTTTTCTCAGGGGGATGAAGTAAAAGAATCAGGAGAGACATTGAGCCTGGGAAAAAGAAAGTTGGGAGGAAGTTTTGGTTTTATTTCTCACCATCTACATTGTTATTAATTGGCAGTAAATGAAATTAATCTTCCTCACATTGCTTCTGTTTTGCCCATGACCACAACTGATGAGTGATATTTCTCTTCTTATCTCAACCCATGAGCTTTACATCTTATTTCCTCTATTTGTTCTGTTGATGGGAAGTGGTAGAGAAAAATATAAGAAACTCAAAAATAAGTCAAAGAATTCATAGGAAAGGACATGAAATCTGTTTTAAAGAGGTAACTTAAAATTTTGCCTCAATATTTCTTTTGAAACCTCTTGTCAAAATGGATCAGTTTTGGTTTTAATTCTAAATCCAAGTTTTGGTTAAAGTCGTATGAATTAAATACAAGTCTTGAATTTTACAAAAAGTATTTTGATAATGGAAAACTGCTGACTTGCATGCTAACGGTGATTATTGTTTGCTGTTACACCTCTGATTATATGCTGCAGACACAGTCACAATTCAAAAGATCCCTGTAGGACTTGGACAGGTTGGCTGTATCACAGGAAAAAACATACAGCATGGAGAGTCAGAAAAATTTATAAAAGCCTTTGGTAACTAATTAGGCACTCAGTAACTCCTTCATATCACAAAAGTGGCGTTTCTGGACAGTTTTACTCTCTCTCTTTATTTGGTCTTGTTCTTTAATAAATTGGATGAGGAAGAAAGAGCTAAATTGGATTTTCTCTAACAAATCTATGACAGTGTCTCTCTTCCAGCTTTTTGGTTCTCTAATGAACTGAAAATGTGCCTTTCAGCCACCTCAAATGTTTGAAGTGCTTATTTTACATTATGTTCATGGAAGGTAAGGAAAACTATCGAAAACAACATGAAATCACTGCCAACTCTCTGTTGGGCATGCTACTGAAACTGCAATTTCCTGACTGTTCTTAGTTCCTTTTCACTAAGACAGAAAGCAAAAATAATAACAATAAAAAAAATTTGTGTGGAGCGATTGGGGAAATCAGGAATATGTGCAAAGAAAACAAGTAAGAAAATGAAAGAGGAAAAAATATGCTGGAGAGGAAACACAGAGGGGAAAATTCCATTTAATATGGGTATATAAAGGAAAGAAATAAATGAGGACAATATATTTAAGGAAAGGAATGTGCAGTTAGAAACAGAGGAATTGAAGCTGTCAGAGTTTATCAAAATTCTAGGTTTACAGGCTGAGGGATGGTTCACAGTACAATAGATGTGGACTTTTAACATTTGCATATTTACATTTGAATATGCAAGTCAGATAATACTTTGTTCCCTTTGGCTTGTCACTTCTGTTTTATCAGCTTCTTATTTGGTGAGTGGCTTTTGCAGACTATATTACTATTCTCAGTATAGCATGTGTCTTTATTTAACTGCTACTCAGTGTACAAAAGGAAGGCTTGTGAAGAATAAAAATCATAGACTTTTTCCCACCTTCCACCTTTTTCTATTGATCTGAAAGATAAAAAAAGGTATCAGCTAATCAAAAATGAGTGTTTGACCCTTGGTACTAAGTAAAACCATAATAAATAATTTATGCTTCTTGTTTGGATAGATTTCTTGAATACACAAATATGCAGACTGAGTTGCTCAAATCTGAAATTGTAATGCCTTTTCTATAATTATTAATTCCACTTTTGGGAATAGAAATAGTCTCCTGTGAGTCTACTTTAAAAATGGTACATGTAGGGAGAGGAAAAAAAATACCTAAGTTTTCTGCGGACCACAGTTTATGTGAAAACACTTAGAGAACTCGTGCTCTTTCAGGCCAGCTGGCAAATCAGCCCCAGCTGCTGTTTTTGAGTCTGTGAAGTTCAGCACCTGCAGGAGCTAGAAACATAATTATTATTTATGTACAGGTGAGCTTCTGAGGGTCTAGGGAGCTCTCAGGCTTACACATTTGAATTTTTTGCTCATGGACTCACAGGTTCTGCAGAACTTACAGTATTGCTTCTTGACTTCAGGACCTCTTTGTTGACTTCTTCTTAACCAGTAGAAAACTGAATATAGCGTATTTCCCTAAGCTTCACTTTGAATCAGGCCTCCATCCACACTCACTGCTTCTTAGATCATGTAGACAATAAGAGCAATAACAATATACTTATTCCCTAGGACTGAGCCAATTCCTGTTTAGTTCTTCCTGAGCTCCATGCAGTGAGTCACAGCCCTAGTCACCAACCTCCACACAGCTGTCCGTTCATACTAAGCACGTATCTCTTTCCAGCCTGATTGGTGTTCACTGTTTAATCTACTGCCACCCAACAGAGCAGATAAGAGCTATTTCTGTAGTCACCTGTAGTACTGCCCAGCTGGATCAGAAAATGGAGTGCAAAAGGCCGTATAAGTGCTCTCAGCCATTTTGGACTGTCTGACAGATTTTTTTTTTACCACATCATACTCCTGTTAAATCAGAATGGCAATAATGTCTACCTGCAAAACACAGTTACAGCTGGTATGGAGGAGCAGTGTGTCAGCTGCAGCACATTGCAAGCAGAATCTGAGGCTCCTGGGTTACAGAAATAGTAATTGGATACACAGAAATGTAGTAATGACAAGCCTACAGGCAGCAGAAGATAATATTGACTGTGTTCTGTCCAGGAAAACAGTTTTTATGTCATTCCTCAGATAGATTTCTTCTGGTTTTTGATAGATAAAGAATAAATGGAAAGACGGAGAACCAGAAGATTCTGATAGTCAGCAAAAGAAAAACAATTGTCCAAATCACCCAAATTAGCATAATACACTAGAGAATAAGCAGCTGTAAAGATTTGTCAAAATATTGACATGCTGAAATGAATAACAGCTACCATCTCAGCTGACAGCAGCTGCCAACAGTGTGTGTAATAGTTTTTTAGACTGTGTGGTGCCTACAATAGGCATCAATTTGGTGGGTGCTAGGAAAGCACCAAGGAATTTCAAACAAAAACCTTTTTCTTTTTCTCCCATAGCATTTCTGATTATTATGACAGCCATAGCAACAGAGTCAAAAGCTTGATCATAGCAGTGATGGCTGCATATTTATAAGGTCCATAGCCCTGGTTTCCCAGTGGATTTTGTATCATTTCAGTCAGAAAATTGCCTCCAGACAAATACAATAATAAATTGGAGAAAATATTTTCTGCCTTTTCTTTCACTGTGGTGAGCCTGAACATGTAGGAAAGTGAAAAGATAATGATCATCATGAAATGTTTGATTTGGTAGCACTAAAATAGTCTACCCAGTGTGTGTTTCATGACAAAGCAGAGTCTTCACAGGAGAAAGACTCCACCAAAAATTAGTTCTTGCCATGATATAGTAAGAGAATGAATTTTGCCTTTGAAGTAGGTGTAAAAGTACTAATGTCTTCTATATGTTAACATTTGTAAATTGTAAACACATTTCTGAAAGATACATATCATTTAAATCATCCAAAGTCAGTGCAAGATATAATTAAGAATTTTTTAGCATTTTATGAAGAGTGATTACTAATCATCCATTGATAGATGGATTAACAATAATTGTAAATTATTGAGTTCAGAGTTACATACAGCTGATCATAAAGTAGTGCCAGTCACTATTATTGTGCCCCTTTCTGCAGATTGGGAAGCTGAGTCAAAATCTTTAGAGAGCTGTTTCAATTACTTGTATGTACAGTAGAGAAAATTGTTCTGAGGATAGAAATATAAATGTGTTCTTAGAACAAGGGTCTGGAGTCACAACCTTTTCAGAAATGTACAGTTATTAACATAAACAAAGAATAAAGGAATGGAATAGTTGATTTTTTTCCCTATATTAAAATATATATTAAAATATTAATTGTATTGAATTGCTTTAGCTGTTAGCAAACATTGTGTCTAAGCTTCTGGTCTTCCAAAACACAACTGCCAAGGGGTGATAGGCAGTAGACTTTTCATACCAAGAGTTCTTAATTATTGTTATACACGTTAGTGAAGTCTCATTTCTCCAGCTACTGCCATAGGTTAATAGTTCGTAATATTTGTTTCCACAAAATACCACATTCATTAAAAAAAAAAAAAAAGACAGAGAGAGGATCACTGATGTGAAATAGAGCCTTGGCAGTTTTGTTAAGTTTTTTATTTGTCCTCTGAGGGAAAAATTTCAATAAAAAATTGCAGACTATATTTACTTCATTAAATCTATTTATATGTAGTTACTGTGTTCTGCGCATCGCCAAAGTTTTGCAGGAGTACTGTGTTGGGAGCTTTTAATTGTCTTGCACAACATGATCATGTGAAAATTAACTTAATGGGGGAAAAGTCACTGTATTTGTAAATTTAGATTGTCTAGATTCAAAACTGTGATACTTTTTTGGACCAAACCTTTTAGTCAAGGGAATCTAGACATCAGCTTTCACTACTAGGAAAAACAAAGATAAAGTTTTCTTTGGTATATTTACAAGAATACCACACAATCCAGTTTCTAATAACATGGGGTAAACTGAATTAGATCTAAGTTTGTCTTTTTGAAATCTTTTTACAATATAAATTTTTCTCACACTTTTCCTTAGTCAAGCTAGAAATGCCTTTCTCACTATATTTTATTTTCCTTTCTGTTTTTGCTACTCTAGTTATTTTAATTTTCTTTTGTCTGTTTCTTTTCGGGTTTTTTGTTTTGTAGTTTTCTGGGGTTTTTTTTATGTTGGCTACATTACTTGTCTGAAAGCCAAAACAATCTTCACATCCTAAATAATGCTCAGATTTAAAATTATTTCACATAGCAAACGAAAATTTTAAAGTTATCTTGTCAGTCAAATAGCTCTCAAACAATAATCTGGTCACTGATTTTTAGTGGATAATGTTCAGTGTTTAAACTCCTTGAATTTTGTGATTGAGGCTCTTTTTTAATCTCTAGTACCTGTGCTTTAAGGAGTGTGCTGTTGAAACTTACGTTGGTAGGTGAGATTTTAGTGAAACACTTTATCTGTCATCAAGATAGCTCTTTCTATGTCAGGAAATGGCACATTTTTAATTTATTGTTTTGCTGTTCTATGAACTCTCTGCTCTTGTAGAAATGCCTTTTTTTTTTTTTTGGATAAGTTTTTGAGCTGCTTTGAGGAGATACGTTATTTAGCTTGGGTGCATACATGCAGTTATGTATCACTCAAATGATGAAGAATGGCTTAATAACTAATTGCCAACTAATCTGTGTAAAAGATTTTCTTGAGCCTATTGAAGTAATTGGGAATTTTTTCATTCACTAAATGTGTGTTGGTGACACCAGAATTTTACTGGAAAGTTGTTTTCAGTAACTCTGTGATAATGTTTCTTTCTGTCATGACAGAGAACTGAAAAAAAAAATTACTCTTTTGCTTAATGAAGAGCTATTGTTTTGAAGTAAGAAGTTTTGTACTAAAATATATTTATGCAGATAAGGAATTTTATTTGCTTTATTCAGAGGTTAGATTATTTGAAATATATTAATAAAATCTTATTTCTTTCCAAAAGATTTAATGACTAAGGATTAATTCAGGGAAAAGGCTCTACGAAACTACTCTGCTGACTCATAGACCAGTGTTGTCTAGTTATACAAATGTATATTCAGGCTGTATATGATTTCCTTCAGTGGACTAATTATTATGCAGCTTGGTAAAATTTTATTATTATTTCAGTTAGTATTAAAGGATATTTAGATATTCAGAAATCAAACAGATAATTAAACTATATCATCATTCCCATAAAAGTGGTTGCTAAATCTGTCATTGGCAATAGGAAAAGTGTGAAAGAGAAAGCCATAAGGATTGGAGACATTTTCCCTATTGAAATGGAAAAAAAACTAAAAGAATCATTAAAAAGCACAGAAGACGAATTTTCTTTGTAATTTAAAGCATTAGCTATTATTGTCTTAACTGGGACATTGGGAAGAGCTTTGGTTTGGTTGATGATAGAGAAATGACTTTCATAACACTGAGGCAACAAATGCAAGAAAGCAAGAAATTAATCACTGACTATTGTTTTTGAGTCAGAGGCTGGTTGTTGATTACACATTTATGTTGCCTTTTAACACATTGCAGCAGGGAAATTTGGGAAAAGGCTTTTGGAAAAATACCAGGTTGCATTGTGGATATCTGAAGAGTTGTGTATTCAAATATGCTACATGAAGCTCATCCCAAGGCTGAACTGTTTACAAATAACTCAAAGAATACAGGTTATATCTTCACCTTAGGTGATAGGCACATCTGCCTAAGAATGGGGATTTGGTAAACACAGTCAGCAATTAAAGAATTTTATTTTGTCTGGAATACCAGTGGTAATGGTTTAATTAAGAAAAAAATATGGTAGGAGATAGAATGCAACCTTGTGCTAGGGCTTCAGCAAAAGAAATACACTGAGATGATACTTTGCTGAAGTCATATTTATGCACATTTTATACTGGCGCCAATCTCGTAGTAGAAGCTGGTTTTAACAACTTGGCATCCTCAGGGAAAATGCAGGTATATGAGTCACCTGAATGACACAGAAATAGCAGATGTTCAGTGAATATTTAGTCATTTTATTCTGTCCTATTCTGTTACTTTGAAAAAAATTTTTTAAACCAAAAAAACTCCATTTGCTGTTTGTACATCAGACAATGACATCTGTTCTCTAAGATACTAAGATATAAGATGAGACTCTCTGCTGATTTCTATATTCTAGTCTGTTTCTAACATTCATTACATATTCTCTGCTATGACATTTTATTTTCAGGGAACTACAGCATAGGGTTTGATTCATATCACTGTAACAGTATTTTTATGCATTGGTAAGTTCTTTACCCTTAATATTCAATGGAAAATTGTAGCGTGTGCTTTTTAACAAAAATATATCTGTTTAAGGTACATTTGTTTAACACATGTGAAGGGAATTTGCATATAGTTATTTTTGTTCTGTCCCACTATTGTAGAACAGTCTAGGACAAGCCCAAAGAATCAAAATCTCCAAGTTATTTTTCCTCACAATTATATCCCATTTACTCTCTCCCTCTTCTAGGTGATGCAGTAGTTCATATTAGCTAAAAAAAAAAACCCAAAAACCAAAAAAAAAAAAAAAGAAGCCCACATCCAACCCAGAACTTTCCACATTCTTCATTTATTTTGGTTTGTGTTAGATAGCAAAACCTACCTGCATCTTGCTTTAGTGAACATGAGGATTTTTTTTCTATTTCTGTGTATGCAATTTTCACAAGTCTCTTTTTATCCACTTTAAAACCCAAAATACATGGTGTTTAACCTACGTTATTGGTTGTCATTCAGAGGTAGACTATCACAATGACAACATGCTTGCTGAACATTTCAAAATGTACTTAGATGAATAAATTCAGGAAAAGAAGATTAAGACTAGTGGTATAATATCTACATTTAGCATTGAAACTTCTATATTCTTGGCTTGCAATTTAAGTGTATATTACATATTGTTTAGGTAAGATATTTGATTGGAATAGGAGAGTTGTCAGTGCATTCATGTGTTTTGTGCTGACACCATGGTTCAGCTTCGTACTTCTTATCAGTATCATCTGGTTCCCTGAACCAAATGTCCTCAGCACACCTAAGGTTCAAAGATGTCCATAAGCACTTGTATGGGCATTCCAATATACGGTATGCACCTTAGTAAGAGCTTGTACTTTAGTTTGCTCTCAAAAAAAATCTAGTCTGTGGTGATGAAAAGTCTCAAAAAACCCAAAGGAAAATTAAACAAATGGTAATAATCTATAAGTTCAATTAAAAAATCACACTCAGAATCAAAATGCAAGTGTAGACACAGCCATTAATACGTGATTCATATATATGTTTATGAATGCATAATTTTCATAAAATCTTACTCTATTATTGCAATCACATACAGAGATAGTGAGATCAAATAATTACTCTGATGACAACATTGAAAAGACTGACAAATCAAACTTAAACCCACACTGCTACAATATATTTTTACAAATTCTCTCTTCATACGGAATATTCATCATTGTTATGACATATAAAAAACCATTAGTCTTTAACAAATGTTCTACATTGTCTGCAAGTACACTTTACCATGTAGACAATAATCACATAATTTTCATAGCTAATTTCCTTGGTTCTACATATGATTATCCAGGTTTGAGAGCTTTGAGGAAAAAACCTGGAACCAAAATGGTCTTGTCTTCTTTCCTTGGTATATATAATTTTGTCACTCACAAAAAAGCAGTTCTTTCCTGCTCCTTTTACTGCTTTCTTTGTTCTGTTCTGTCTTGCCTGACAGCCTTGTTAGATTATAGCTAATAATAATTTAATCCTGATGAGTACATTCAGTCATAGGTGTTAAAGGCCTCTGCTTTGGTTACGTCAGGGTACTATGCTTTCCTCCGAAGTTAAAAAAAGGAGATTTTCTTTTCAACACGATACTCAAATATGCTAAGGTCTTTAAAACAAAAGATAATAGCAAAACAATACAAGTTTTGGAAGATGATTTGTTTATATTATCAGATGAAAAATATGGCACAGTGAACTTTCCTTCAAAAATTTTAGAAACTCTGAAAATGTGCAAAGGTATGTATCTGAATTTCAGTTTCCTTTGTGCTTAAAACTTGAAAAAGGTTTCTCCTTAAAAGATATGATTATTAAATGTCTTCCACTGGAGTGCCTGCCCAATATTGCATATTTTAAAATTTCTTCTCTCTATTATCTTTTTTAAAAATTTGTATCCTATCACCTGTGTAGTTTGTACCAATGTATTTCCTCTAAAGCCTCATGTTTTGAAAAGGTTTAAAATCAGATGTCTTAAACCTTCATAAACCTGTTCTTGTAAAATGCATACATTAGAAACATACTCAAGATCAACTAGTTAGGATTAAAGGTAATTGGTAACCCCTATGAATTTCATTCAAGTTACCAAAACATACATTTTAAAATATAGAATTATTGCTTAATTTTATGTATCTATTATGTGAATTCAAGTAGTTTTCTGTTTTGAAATTGTTGCTACTGAAAAAAGTTAAAAAAAAAAAGATATCAAGTAAGTACAAACTCAGATAACTACGTCTTTATCTACTGATATCAGTTTTCCGTACTGAAGTGCTTTCTTAGAAATTTGACTTCAGATTAATTCAATCTAAACGGATGTTTTGTAAATATTTTTTACAAAAAAATATTTCAAATATTTTTCCTTGTTTTTAATTTTACAAGTAGAAAAACAAAGGGCAAGTATCATTTTCTTATTGTTAAGAAAGACTGCTCTAATCACCTTGGAACTATAATCTAGATCTCTGCAAAGCACATTCTTATGCTTTTTTTCCAAATGTAGGTATTTGGGACTAGTTGCCAGATGATCAGGAGCTCTCAGAAGTTTCTGTTCAAATTCAGTGTAAGAGTCTCTCATCCTTTATTTAACAGCAGGAAGACATTATTATTCTGAAACTTTTGTTGCCTGTGGTGATGCCATGACCCATACTGAGAAGAGGCAGTATACTTTAAAATAAAAAAGCAACAAACCTAGAAACCCCTTTAATTACTAAAAGTATTAAATTGATCTGGAAGATAAATGAAAGGCAATAGACACCTTTAGGATTGTCTGTAACTTCGCCAATTTTCTCTATTGTGCTATTTTTTAAATTGTTAAAAATAATTATAGGTATTTTCTATGAGGAATTGGAAGCTCCTAGGAGCCCAGGACAAGCTGAAAGAACACAAGAAAAACCCTGCTGGGCCAAACTAGTTCTCCATTTTGCCGACTGGAGTCTCTGACAGTTCTAGTAAGATACACTGTTCAGCTTGATCACTTTCTGCAGTAGATTTACCTCATGCTCCCAGCACAACTTCTGTATTAGAACTTTGACTAATCTTTTTATAATCTCTTCATGAACTTGTTGTCCATTGGATTGTCTGATCCTTTTTTTAAAATTATTTTTTAATTTAGGATACTGCCTTTCCTAGTGTCTGGCAGCAGCAAAGTATTGTTCATTCCCCACTGTGTCAAGTACTCTGTCATATTTATTGAAATCAAATCCTTGGTACTTTTCCGATTCTGTTTGAGAACAGCTAATCAAGGTTCTTAATGACTTCGTAAACCTCTGTCATAATTCTCTTCATTTTTTTTCCTCTCTGAATTGAAGAGTACTCTCCTTTAAAGCACTTCCTCACAAAGCAACATCTTCTTATATTATTTGTTATTCTCTACTCTTTCTCTAGCTATCTCAAGTCCTTCTTAGGACATGGAGACAAGAACTACAAAAGATGCTGAAAGGATTTGACCTCTATAAAACTTTGACATGCCCATATCTTGAATATTATACTATCTTCATGAGAAAAACCTAAAAATGCAGTGATTCTTCATGAGCTTATGATTTCAGGTGTGTAAGTGTATCTTAAACACTATTTTAAATGTTATTTAATCTTAACAGTATTACTGTAGTACAGATATTTCCTCCTAACAATGCAATTTATTTTCTTAAAAGTCAATGTCAGGATATGTTATTTTCAAGTTGTCAGCAGCCTGTTGCAGAAGAGAAAAAGGAAAAAACCCACAACAACGGTATCAGCAAATAAGACTGACATAAATACAGAACTACCATACAAGGAACTCTAATTTAGTATACACCATGCAACAGAAAATAAATTCCTAATAATGCATATTATTATGAATATTAATTAGCATTAAGCTCAAAGCTTTATGGTTTTCAATCATTAAGAACAGAAAAATCATCCAGGCTCTTATACTAGTGCTATAATTCATGTTTTTAAGGCAAGGGACTTGATTAATGAAGATTCAATTCTTTACTAGTCATATATTTTCTGCTTTTTTAGAAGACAAGTGGAATAATTTTAAGACAACAAAGGTCAGAGCCATCTGTTGTCTGTTTATGAAATATGTAATATATGGCAGTCGCAAGTTGATGAACAAGACCAAGTGTCACTCACCACATTCTTTATTGATTGCAAGAAATATTTTGTCTATAAAATATTATATATATGTATATATTTTAT
>VZRZ01006947.1:444615-455816 GCA_013398175.1 Climacteris rufus
TCCTGAGCATCCTCGGATCCCATGTCACTCAACCACTGTATAGCCAGTGCCTGAGCAACAGGCAGGGTCCGAGCCCCCCTGAGGGAAGGCACCACCACAGAGGAATTAACCCCACACAAATATATTGTGAAAGATTCCAAGTCAGAACTACAATTTAATAGGAGAAATTAAAATAAAGACAGTAATACAGAAACACCGGCCTAAACTGACAAGGTCAGAATACAATCTGACACCCTGTTGGTCAGGGTGGTGATAGCAGTCCAGTTAAATAGTGGTTGTAGTTCTGTTGAAGTGATGGAAGTGGTTGAAGTGGTGATCCTGAGGAAAAAGCTCAGTCCGTCTCTGGAGGTCCAGTGGTGGTTGTGGAGTTCCTCTCCTCTGGAAATACAATGGAAGTGGTGTCTTGTGTGTTTCAAACCTCTTCTATATAGGTAGGGATGCTCAGTTCCTCCCTTCCGGGCAGGGCATATCACAATGGGATGATGTCATTTATGAATCATCTCAGGTGGCCTTGATGGCCCATTAGCGGAGATGGCCCCCCACAGAGTAACTGCTGCTTCTCAGAGGATGTTATCCTGAGTCATTGATGTGAAGATAAAGAGGCATTATTCTGCCTTGCAGGGTTGCTTCTCTTTCTTCCTTATCTAATGTCCAGCTTGCAGTCTGGAGGGTGGGGGGTGCAGTGGCCAGCTGTTGTAAACGACCCATCATTAACAATTCATTGAGAGGTGATGGAGATGGTGATAGAATACATTCCTTTGGCTACACCTTCCATGTAACCCAAGACAACTCCCATACTGTATCGGAGAAAACAAGCTGTAAACAAGCAAAGAATGAATATAAGGAAACAAGTTTTATCCTTGAGTAGGATCAGTTGTGGTGTTGCTCAGGAGCAACCCTTATTAATGCACAATTTGGGTTTCTGTCTTGCTCATATCTTTATACCTTTTGCTGTTAAATACCAAATCTTGTACATGGAGCATGTACAATGCTATCAAAAATATTTTTGAGCACAAAAATTCCAGTGCCAATTTTTTTTATTTCTACAGCACAGCATAACTTACAATACCGTCAGTTAATTTTATTGCATAACTTTAGAACAGGGTTTCTTAGCATTTAGGTGAAAATCCTTAAAAATAGGTGACTGCTTAGGCTCCCAAATAGATTTTAATTTTGAAAGTGCCAAGGTACTCCCACAGCTTGTATTCCAGAACTTGTATTAAGAGCCACAGTGAATTATACATTCCCTAATGGGTAATTCTGTGTTAAGGAAATTTTGTTTCTAGAAGGAGGTAGCTGGCACTTGATTAAACCCTGAAGAAAGAAGGCTTGTGTTGTTTTCTTTAATTTTTTGCATTACATAGCTGTAGATTTATTTTCTGTCAAATATTATGTCATAAAAATCTAGTCCTTTGAGTTCTGCTAGGCTTCAGATACCTTCAGTATCACAGTAATAAATCAGAAGATGCATTTGCCAAAAGAACGGAACCTGAAGAATCAAAAAACATTTGTATTAGAGTGCCTTTACACAATTCTAGGAGAATGAGAAACAAGCAAAAAAACTGAAAAAAAAAGATTGCTAAATGATGGTGATTGCGAACTTGTAGGCGTGACTGAAACCTGGTGAGAAGATTCCTATAACTGAGATGTCAATACAGATTAGTACAATTTATATAAAAGAAGGCTGGAAAGGTATCATCATGAAGCAAATAAAAAATATTTACAATCACAGCAAACTACGGATTAGAAAAGATTAGTGCCAGGGTAAATATAGAGAACTGGGATAACTGGGATACAAAGAGTGGAAGGAAAAAGAAATGGCAGTGTGTAATTGATGTAGATGATAAGGTTGAGAAAAAAAAAAAAAAAGAAAATTAGGTCAGTTCAAACTAACTTTTATGTACTCAGAAACCCAGGATATTTTTGATACTTAAATGCATATTTGATGGGAAATATACAAAATCATGAAACATAAAGAAAACCATAATACTACATTTTTATAAAATAAAAATGAAACAAATATTGTATCTACTTCTGTTAGAAGGAAGCTGAACAATGTGTGCCTATCATTTCCATCTCTGAAACTTTTAAATGAAAATTAGAATTAATGTAACATTAAAAATTCAGGTTTTAATTAGGGCATCTAAAACACAAAATCTGTTAGAAAATAATGTTCAAATTCACCAGACTGAAATATGATACAATTAAAGCATGAGAAACAATACACACTTCCAATGAAGGATATAAGGATAGAGGTTGGTTAATGTGATTTCTAGAACGAATTCTATTCAGTTAACTTTCCAATCACATTTCCAGCTTTGGAAATGCATTCTGAGCAGGTTACTATAAAATGAAAGTGAAATCCCCCAAAGAAGAGAAAAGCTCTCAAAAACTTTGAAGAAATGTAGTCTTGTTAATATGGAACATTTAACATCTAGTTTGTATTCCTAAATGCAATCATTTTACTCTTCAAAATGAAGTGCCTTTGATGATGTAGAGAATTAAAAGAGTTGAAGTTCCTGTGGCTAAACTTACTTCTACTCATGACCCAGCTGAAATTAATAACAACAAAGACAGAAAAAAAAAAAAAAAAAAAAAAAAAATTAAAAAAAATTGCTCATCTGTGCTTTTTCTAGAAATACTATTTTTTTTTTCCTAGTGAGTTGTCTTTTTCAAGCTATATGTAAGGAAATGGATTCTTGGTAATTTTAAAGTTTTTTCAGTAGGAAGATGATAAATCACTTAAACCGCAATTAAAAAAAACCCTGTACTTTGATGTATGACTAAATATTTCCCCCCGTGATCTTCCAGCAGCAAAAAAAACAAATTTTAGTCTTACTTTTTGCTCTATATTTATGCAAGTTCATGTCTGCAGTCATGTTTTGAACAATTGTTATTATAGATTATATGGTCATAAACACTGCAACTTGGCTGACATAATTTAGATAACACAGATAAAATTGTACCATAGAAACAGATTCTGATTTAAACTGAAAAGCAGTGAGAAACTCAGTAGATGTTTCAGCAGACCTTTTGTAGACATACCAAATAGTGATAAGTAAAAAGATTTAAATACAAAGCTATTAAAAAATTAAAAAATCCAGGCATGCTGATAATGTCTGAAAAAAGTTACAGGTAAAGAAATATGATTTTTTTAAAACAGAAACTTTTTTTTTTTAAATGGGACTTTTCAAAACAAAGCAGTGTAGCAATTTCCTTACAGATTTGGTCATATGTATAATTTCACAATTTAAACAGCCTTTGTGTCTGAAATAATAAACTAATTCAGAATTCCTATCAGTATTATTTCAGTATGGGCTTTGAAAATGTAGCTCAATTGCATGTTTAGAGTGGTCTGAAGAAAATCAGTTGTATTTAGTTGACAATAATGGTTTTGTAAGAAAAACATAAAAAACACCCGGAAGCAATTTTGGATTACCCTCACCTTTTGAGGGAAATCACTAAGAGGCTACTAACTGAAATGTCAGTGAAAGATTGTGGTAGCATTTAGCAGCCAATCTGTCTGTAAACATTTAAAAATCTCACCTAATCTATAAACAAAAGGTTTAAAAGCATCTGCAAGGGTTGAGTTTGCCAAGTTAAAATCTTGTCCTAACAGTCATTTTTGAGTACTCCGTCTTTTTTTTTTTTTTTTTAATTTGTGCATCTCTCATCCATTTTTACACTGACTTGAATGGGGTCTTTTGATAGATTTATTTATTTATTACTATCTCCCATTTTATTCACAATGCAGTCATAAATTAAAGACAAAATAAAATGAATGAGTTTTTAATTTTCTACATGATAGCTGACTATATGATGTAAGTGTGCTTTGACTTGCATACAATTTGTCTTTTTTTGCCCTATACTTTTTGCAAATAATATGAATATACATTTTAAGAGAAGAAAGATAAATTATTTATTTAGGACTACTATATATGATGTATTTATATTTTGTAATGGTGAGTATGAAAATTATTGCTTCTCTCTATAAAGACAAGTGACTTTTGAACTGAACTCAGAATCAAAAGAGGAAGCTTGGAACAATTTACTGTACCTATTTCAAGTCAGTTTACCAGTTGAATAATGAAGAAACCCAGACCCTGAGAAGGTCTGGAGAAATACTTCTAAACAGTTATTTGTAAATGTGAATTGTAATAGTAACAGGACTCACTTTTTGATAAATCAGGTAACTATGGGATGTGGTTGACTATGTTCTATAGTTAAAGCTCACCTCCTACCCCAGCAAGACTCCTTTTGTTGCATCAGGCCTTTTAAATTTTCACAATTATTTGAAGGTCACTGAAAGATGTAATGTGTGCACAGATCTGAAAAACTACTGAAATTGATATAGCCTGCCCGTTTCACTGCTACAAGCTTGAATTTGAAAAACACTATTTTCACTGAAATTTGTTTTCTATTTAGTCTATTTTCTATTGAAGTCTACTGCTGAAATAAAAGAATCAGATTTATTTTCCTTGGTTTATGAAAATAAACCTTTTATTGTTTTGAATATCTGTATATTTGAGCTTGACCATGGCATATCATTAGGCCTCTTCTGAGTTATGTGAAGTTTGATTGCATTTAATTATTAATTGAAAATGTTCACTGCTAGTAGAATTATTAGGGCTGTTGTTGCTAAAACACCCCACAACTTTAGAAAGGCTGCTACTCCATAGATCTTCTTGCCTCTGGATTATTTTAACGACAAGTAAAACTGTCCTACTCCCTGAACAATAGAATAATTTATACAAACATAAAATATTTTCCAAAGTATATTGCAATCAGAGGAATATATCAAACATTATTTGTCATCCATCCTATGAATTATTAAATACTTTCTTCCTCCCTACAAACAGATGGCAGGCAGCCATTCTGCATGGCAGGAGTCTTTAAAATGTCAGGTGATACTGGAAATTCTTGGCAGAAATATTAACAGGGTGACTCACGAGGGATAAGTAAGAAAAAACATATTATGAGATTATTTGGGTGAAGTGTGTAAAGAGGAGCATTTTATAGGCTGTGGTAGCTAAAAGAAAAGATTAGAAACACAGAACTGGGACTTTATGGTCTGTAATTTTCAGATTACATGGTACGTTTAGCCTATCACACTATCCACCATAGCAAAAGCCTATAGTGCCAAGTAATTTGACTCAATAGAAACAGCCCAGAAGATTGAAATGATTGCTTCTAAGCTGCTTATATCTGCACAATTTTTACTTAATGTTTTTATGTCAAACTAGATGTAGTCTAATTGGTGGGACTGAACTACCCCCAAATACTTGGCAAAAGATATTGAAAAGTCCAGTCATTAATTCAAAGGTCTCTTTTCTCCTTTAGGGTGAGTAGCACATTTTAAAGAAGAGCTTGGAGTTCCATTTCCTCAGAAAGGATTTGATTTATATGTATCAAAACTTTTCCATGAATGAAGCATGGTAAGTGGGAAAAATGAGTGGATTGTATATAAAATATTAGACATGTCCCTGGGCTTCTTCTAAAATCACTGATGTAATGAAACAAGGAAAGGTATAAAATAATCTATAGCTCTCCTTGGATGACCCTATTTCATCCAACTCTCTCCAGAAGGACTACATAGAGATATTGTACATTTCCTCTCCTACCATTTCTACCTTCTCTCTTCTGTCTCATCTCCTTCAGTACGAAATTTCAGCTGTAGAGGATAGCGATTAAATAACCACCTACAATGTTCTATCATGGTTTATTATGTCCTTAAATTCCCAAAAGAATTTGTTTATTGATGACTTAAAATTACTAACCAATTTTTGAGGGCTATACCTCTGAAAGTAAATTAGATAATTATTTCAAATGCATGATAGGGAATTATGTCCCATTTTATAAGCTTTGATACAGACAAAACCATGGTTTTGCATGTATTATGTGAACTTTTTAACTTCATATTTCTTTTCTCTTGAAGAATACAATGTAATGACTCAACAAATCAGGACTAAAATTAATCCTGAAATCTGTGAGATTGAAAAAGCTGACATTGTTTGTGCTGCTGCGTTAGGGAAGAAAAAAAAAGTATTAAGTGACATAAAGATAGAGTTTAATTGCTTAATTGTAAGACTATATGATGGCACTTGAGTCTCATACCATGTAAGTGTAGTGATGCACCCTGAGATAAGCAGTTTGGAGTAATCACACTGTTTTTATTTTTTTGAAGTGTTCTGAGTTTTCCATTAAACAGTTCAGAAAAAAACCCCATTGAACAGTTCAAAAAAACCCCCATTGTACTCTAGTTAACTGGAGAAAATAAGCAGTACAGCAGGTAGAAAAGAAAAAAGAAGAGTAGGAACAAGAAAACTCTGGAGTCGAGATTGAGACAAGTAGATCACTTACCAGTTGCTGTAGCGTGCAAAACAGGCAGCATGCAGAAATTAACATTACTTATTGAAAATCTAAAAAAATTATTTAATTACTGATTTGAACAGTGGAGTGTTGCGGTGCCTCTGGGCGTGGCTTGTGACCGGGTCCAGCCCCGCCGGGCCAGGACCACTGGTCCTTCCCCCACCCCACACGGTGTCGGTCCTTTCCCTCCCTCCACGCAGCAGCTGGGCTGGTGCAGCCCCGGCTCAGCAGGGGCTGTCCCGGGCCAGGGTGACAGGGGCTGTCCCCGCCCAGGGGGACAGCTCATTGGTTCCCATGCCAGATGCGGACAGCCGACTCATTGGCCAGTGCCCCTGTCAATCATTGTGGTCCTCCGCAGTGATTGGCTCTCCTGACTGCCCTCCCCTCGCCTCCGTCTTAAAACGCCCTGACCTTCATTTTGATTTGGTCTTTACCGCATCATGATGGAGTAATAAAATCCTGCTGGCAATAAGCGGGAAAGAACCCTTTCTCATCTCTTTGCTTCCCTGCATAAATTAAACTGCTGTGTGTGAGCTAAGCCTAGATTCTACGGGAGTTCTGATGCCCGGCTCGCCCCCAGATCATAGTCTAGATAAGGCCAAAGTCGCTTCATTTAGGAAAACGAGACCGATGCAAAAGGCGCCGAGTTACTCACGCTCTCTACCCGTGGCAGTGGAGGGGGAAAAAAACAAACCAAAACCATAAAAACAACAAGGAAAAAAAGGGTTTGCATCTTTCATCCCCTTTTGTACTTAATGAATAGATTTGACATATAACTCAAAAGGCTCAACTTCACTCCAATCACCGGCCTGTTGCAATCATGGATTGCACTCAGACACTTCACTCACTTCTTTGAGTCAACACATGGCACTGGGCTGGTTGATGGAGATTCCAGTCAGGATGCAGCAGCTTCTCTTAGAAGCTCCTTCCTTCCCTTTCTTTTCCTATGCTCCAACATGTGTGCTTGACAGGACTTGGTCCCTTTAGGGTGCTCCAGTGTGGGCTCACCCATGAGCTGCAGTGCCTTTGGAAGGTATGCCTACCCTGTCATGTAGCCACCTCCTGCTCCTCTGTCTTGGTGTTCCCCTTGTTACTTCACATTGATCTTGTTTCCTCTTCCTCTTTAGCCGCTATTTTCTGATGCTTCTTAAATATATTTCCACAAAGTTCCCACCAAGTTCACTGTGGGGACTCGATTGCAGAGCCTGATGGAACTGGCAGTGACTTGAAAAGAACAACCCCTGACCTCTTCCCCAGGATGTTACTCGTGCTGTCCCCAGCTGCAAAGGCATTTCCTTATGAATTCAGTGTACCTTTCAACCTGATAACCTTCTACCATGAAATTACTACTACCTTGGTAGATGAGGGGACAGTATTAGATATCATCCACCTTGAATTTAGAAAGGCTTTTGACGTGGTCTTCCATAAGATCCTCATGGAATAGGATCTGGTGAAATAGTGGCTGAATGAACAGAACATGAGATGAATTGAAAACTAGCTGAAGAGCTGGGCCCAGAGGATGGTGATCAGTAACAAGTCTAGTTGGAGGCCAACTAAACACCAAGTGGTACAACACCAAGTGGTGTACCCCAAAGGTAAATTCTGTTTTAAATCTTTATTAATGAGTTGGATGAAGGTGAAAAGTGAACCCTCAACTAGTTTGCTAATGACACAGAACTGGGGATGAGTGCCTGACACACACAAGGGTCTTGTGACTGTCCAGGGGAACTTCAACAGGCTGTGGACATGGGCTAATGGGAATCTTATGTAGTTCAACATGGGGAAGTACAAAGTCCTGCACCCAGGAAGGACCCAGTTGGACCCAGGTATGTTGGGGACCAATAAGGCAGAAAGTTAGTTTGTACTTTGAAGTCCCAGTGGATTGAAGGCTAAACAAGGCCAGTGCTGTGCCCTTGCCACAAAGGCTAATTATATCCTGGGATGCATTAGACAAAGTAGTGGCATCAGATTGAGATGATCCTTCCCCTTTACTCAGCTCTGGTGAGTCCACACTGGACTGCTAGTCCTATTCTGGGCCCCTCAGTACAAGAGAGGTATGGACATACTGCAGAGTCCAACAAAGGGACACAAAGATGATTAAGACACTGGACCATCTCTCCTATGAAGAAAGGCTGAGAGCTCTAGGACAGTTCAGTCTGAAGAGAAGGTTAATGAGGAGATCTTATCAAAGTATATAAATATATGAAGGGAGGATGAAGACAGCATCTTTTGAGTAGTTCCCACTGACAGGAGTGTAGGCAATAGGCACAAACTGAAACACTAGAATTTCCTTCTGAACATCAGGATTCTTATTTTTTAAATTTTTTAAAATTATTTTTGTTTTCACTGTGATAATGTCTGAGTCCTGGGAAACATAGCCCAGAGAGGCTGTGAAGTGTCCATCCTTGGAGATATTCAAAGGCCACATAGTCCTGGGTACCGGCTTTAGATACTTGAGCAAGCAGTGGGACCAGATGACCTCCAGAGGTCCTTTGCAACATTAACCAATCTGTGAGTCTCTGAATCTGTTGTGATGATTTGAAGATGGAAAATTAGGCCGAGATTTATACTCAGGTTCATGGTGTAAAACTGTTTTCTGATGGCTGGCATCTTGTAAGACCAGACTATTTACTTAATATTCAGAATAGGAGGGTATTGGGTATTAGGGATTTATTAAAATATAACCTGGAGTGACATAAACAAACATTGGCATGTGAAACAAGTGATTTTTTTTAGGTCCTATATAGAAAGCCAAACAGTCACTTGCTAACCTTTAGTTTTTTCACAATCACATGACAGATGGAAAAGTTAAAAGCTTTACTAATGGGAGCAAGAATTCAGGATTGCCTGACTGTTCCCATTTCATTCATTTGTTGACATTTTCCATGCTCATGTCAGAATCTTCAGATCATGTTTGAGAAAGAGGTATTTTTTAAATACAATAACATATAACCAGAAACAGAGCTAGCAAATTAGGGTTTTTTACAGGGTTCATGAACTATGGTCACAGCAAATGACCTTGGAATCTGAAAATATCCAGCCAAGCAAGCAGTATTGGATTTGTGGCACAAGCATAAAATATTTAAAGACAAATAATAGAAGATTACAGGCAATTCCAACGTAGTGTGCGTGGACAGTTTGGTAGCTCTTAAATTTACAGCACCATGGTTCTATCTGTGTGGGCATAAACCAATCAAGTTCTACTGCAGGTGTCATAATGGCTTTAGAGGGTGTTTAAAAAGGAATATGCAACAAGGATGTATTTTCCCTAGGGAAAGCCATAAATAAGAAGAAAACAGGTTTTGTTAAAGAATGAGTAAAAGGCATTTAGCCTGTCAAAACACATTTGCTTCTCTATATTTCATTTTCTTCATTATGCTATATACTGTTTGTTGAATGATTTGGATGTTTTTTCCTTGAATACCCTTGCCTAATAGGCCATTAGATGTATTTATTACTCTTCAGAAGCCAAGTTGCTTCTGAAAGTCTGCATAATATAAATTTGTTTTGAGTTGTGTGTATACGAGCTGCTGGTGTTATCAGGTGGGTTCAAAATGATATGATTTTTTGGTGCTGTTTAAATTACATTGTCATTAAACTGCTGTTTTCACAATCACATATTCACAAAACAAACTAATCAGGCAATACAAAAGTTATAGTCACAGTATAAATGGTAATTTTAAATACTGAAAAGAGGATAGTGGAAACCTAAAGTGGTAAAATAACTCAGGTCACATGTGTTCCACTTGATTTCTCATGGGTCAAGTGCATAGTGGATGGATAACCCAAAATAACCAAGTTCTGAAGTACCCATCTACCCTGTCCCTGGATGTGTTCAAGGCCAGATTGTATTGGCTCCAAGCAAACTGGTCTAGAGAAAGGTGTTCCTGTCTAAAAAAGGGGAATTGGAACTAGGTGACCTTTGAAGGCCTACTGAAGTCATAATTTCCTGCACTGGGGAGGACAAAGAAAGAAGTTACTTGATATTGGTATCTTTTCCTTTCACTGAGGTTCCACAGTGTCAGGATTGAAATAATGGACAGAAAAAGGAACTCTTTTACAAATTTAGCTAAAATAGCCTAAAACATTATTCGTTCACTTGCAAATACATCAAATATTTTTAAAACCTCTTGTGCATTTTTTTCTTGTATCTAAATCTTCATGTTTTCCTTCAATAACATTTTTTTTAGTCATATTACTCACTGTTTCAGTGTGCATTTCAGCCTTTCTGCCAGAAATTTCTTTCATCTCTTTCAGAATCCACTCAATCAGGCATCTTGGTGGCTAGATTGACTCATCCAGTCCTTATATGTAATGTCCCTTTCTTAGATAAAATCTTTCGAGATTCACTAGACTTATTTTCTTTGCAGATCTGTGAAAGAAAAAGTTACTATTGTCCTTGGAGAAAAATGAGACAACAACAAGTGTTGTTTTATTTTTTTCTTTTCTATTTGGCCTTCATCATCACTGCTTCCTTGGGGTGAACTCAGGTACGTTAAAATTGAGTATATAAATCAGCTACGAAGTAATTATGGAAATCAGTGCAGGAGTTCCTGGTTATTCATTGGGGTACTACTAAGGTCTCCTCCTAAAGACATTAATATCCTAATAGTCCTCAGAAGAAAAGATTCCTCAGTTCTTGTTCCAAAGACCACTATTATCCATGTGATTTTTGACCAGCATGTCTGAGTTTACTTCACTGTTTCTGAATGAAGATAATGCACATATGCAAACAAATCTTGTCTGAGGTAGCTTCCAGAGTGTCTATTTCTATTTCTATGTCCAGAGTGGCTATTTTTTTTCTTTTTTTTTTTCTTTTTTTTTTTTTTTTA
>VZRZ01006947.1:464071-502645 GCA_013398175.1 Climacteris rufus
CTGCCAAATGTTATCTGCTGATGCATAAATAGGGGACCATCTGCCCCTAAGATTCTTGGCGCTAGCCATCGGCTCATTGCTGGGAAGGCAGAATATACAAAGATAAGCTGAAACTTGTGACTGACAGACACAAGGATTTTACTACATGAAAGACCACTGTAAGCTCCAAAAATCAGACAATTGTTTGTATACTCTTTGAGGTGTAGAAATGGTTCTCTCCAAAAAGACCGGGACATCGTTTTTTTTGCCTGCTTCTCTTCTGGGAGTTGAGAGAAAGGAATTGGTAAGTTACACTGATTCCTAACCTTACTACTTCTTTGCTAGCTTAATATATGTACCTTTTTATTCTGCACTGTATAATCTACTAGTATTATCTTTGTTTATCCTGTGTAGTAAGAGGTGTAGAAATGGTTCTCTCCAAAAAGACCGGGACATCGTTTTTTTTGCCTGCTTCTCTTCTGGGAGTTGAGAGAAAGGAATTGGTAAGTTACACTGATTCCTAACCTTACTACTTCTTTGCTAGCTTAATATATGTACCTTTTTATTCTGCACTGTATAATCTACTAGTATTATCTTTGTTTATCCTGTGTAGTAAGTAATTCTGTGTAAGTTTTGGTCTTATATGTGTTTTTTTGTGACTATTACAATAAACCAGTCCATATTGTAATAGTCCTGATCGATCATTATTAAAGAACTAGAGAGATCATGTGGTCTTGGGGTGCAGGCCACTCCAAGAAAACTAAAAACCCGTTTAAACTCTCTCATATTCATAACAGTTGGACACAGCAAATTCCAGTCATCTCCAGTGGACCTATTGAAGGGCACATCTGAGCCTGTCAGTGACGCTGATGTTACCTCTGGGAAAACATTTAAAAAAAGGATAAAAATTATACTGTGAGAAAGAGGGAGTGTGTGAGAGAAAGAACCTTATAGACAGCAAGGTGAGAGAAGGAGGGCAAACAGGTGCTCCACGCACCAGAACAAAGATTCAGCTGCAGCTCCTGGAGGAGGCTATGCTGAATCAGGTTGCTCTTCTACAGCCTTTGGAGGACCATTCTAGAACATCAGGGATGTTCCCTGAAGGAAGTTGCAGCCCATGGAGAGCCTGTGGTGGAGCAGGGTCCTTCAGGATATGTGATCTATGGAGAGAAGCCCATGCAGGAGCAGGTTTTATGGGAGTACTTGTGACCCTGTGGAAGGCCCAAGCTAGGTCAGTCTGTTACTGAAGAACTGCACCCTGTGGGAAGGACCCTTACTGGAGCAGTTTGTGAAGAACTGCAGCCTGGGGGAAAGACCCACATTGGAGCTGTTTATGAAGAGCTGTATCCTGTGGGTCCCTGTGCGGGATCTGGCAAAGGCTGTGAGAAGGAAGGAGCAGCAGAGAAAACATGGGATGAACTGGACACAACCCCATTCCCCATTCCTCTGTGCCACCTGTGGGGAGCAGGCAGAAGAGTCAGGAGTAAAATTGAACCTGGGAAGAAGAGGGGTGGGGGAAGGTGGGTTTAGTTATTTTTATTTCTCACTATCCTACTTTGTTATTAAATTAATTAAGTTAAATTAATTTCCTGCCAAGTCATCCACTTTGCCCATGATGGTAATTGGTAAGTTGATCTCCCTCTGCTTATCTTGACCCATTAGCTTTTTTCTAATTTTCTTCTCCTCTTCTGTCAAAAAGGTGAATAGCTTAGTGAGCACCTGGTGGCCAGCCAAGTTGACCATAACAGGTAAATGAAAATATTTTCTTTCCCTTTTGGCAGTTTAACAATATACAAGCTGTATAATCCCCCAGAAGCTTAACACCCACTGCTTGGAGTTCACTTCCTCTTATATATGCTAAGCAACTTCATATGTCGTGTCTTACATTTATTTCAATCCCCCTCACAGTCTTTCAATTTCTTGCTCTCATTACACTTTTGTCATGTGCTTGTAGTCAAAGGACTTTTCTTTATAATTAAATCATGACATTTTTTTCAGTTCTCATTACTATGTTTTTCCTCATTATCATCATTATCAACATTGAAATTATTAAAAGGAGAACTGCAAGAAACTTTCCTGGTTTTCCATTTGAGTAAATTAGCCCATTCTTGTGGTCATCTTAACCTAAACATACACTCATATTAGTCACTGTTACTACCCTATTCTATACTTTCTTACCTTGGTTATTCCAGGATTTCATAGACCTGTGGTTCTACAGGGGGAATTCATCTCACCATTGATCTGAGTGTCTGCATGATAGGTGCGTATGTGGCGGTTTGATGTCCTGCCTCCTCTTACTGAAGGTAGGAACCTACTCAGTATAGTTCTTGGCTTCTAGAGAGGTATTCAACAGATTAAACAGGTAGGGTAAAGCATCATTGAGTGTGCTGATTACAGCACCAGTGACAAAATGCCAATTCAGACATCGAATCTTATGTTCAGACATCTAATCTTACGTAGGTGATTACATAGATGAACTGAATTCCTACTCTGTCTCTCTACATGGACATTTTTCTGAACTTGTTGGTATACTCTACAGCACCACAGCAATTGCAGCAAAGGGAGCACTTGTATGAACAAGATAAAGGCCAGGATTTAGTTGAGCTAAGTTTTATGTTTCTGATGAAGGTGCCCAAGTTAGGAACACAGCTGGCTTATGGGTTCTGTGAAGTAAATTCAGACACTTGACTAACTTGAAAGGACAATTCACTTTCCCAGGCTACCAGACTTTGCCACAGTACTTAAGGTTATACTATGAACATAGAAAGGTGACATCATAACTCTGTTGCTGCAAGCATACCTTTGGCATTGGTTTGATTTAGTATTACTACTTCTACTGTTTAATTTGGCAGAAGTTTGGCCAATAGTGTCTGATGCACTGTAATATCTGTGCATTGCCAATGCCAGCCAGGCATGAGCAAAAAGAAACATCCTGTGTTCAAATGCAGACGTTCTGGTGTCATCACATAGGTTTTCATGACACTGTAGCCCTTATACAGACCTTGGTACAAGTATAAAGTGATTAGTATTCCTTGTCTAATCTTACAATATTCTTATCCAACTGATCGTATCTTGTTAGGAAAACACACCACTGCCCTTCAAGACAGGGAAGAAACAAAGTCAATCAATAAGCTTTTGGGCATAGGCAGGCATTGTTCCTTGAAGAACAAAGACTAAACAAAGGAGTCACAAGTTGGTTCTTCAAACATAATCATAGCCTTATTATTGCACAGTTTTAATATAATATGTATTCTACAACCTAGATGTTAAAAAATGGTGCAATGAATTCAAAACTTCAATAGAAATATATAACGCATGATATAATTGTTTACTCATACTAATTTTTTAAATTTTATTTTTCAAACAGAAAAAAATTGCAATTTTTCCAAGTATGCTATCATTTAACATTATTAGACATGCAATGGAAAAAAGTCTTTTCATTAGGATTTTGTCTCATTGTTTAAACTGTAACAGATGAATAGGAAAGTTATAGTTTAAAGTCTTCATATTTTCAATTCAGCTACCACTTAACACATGATTACACTCACTCTGGATAGCTTGATAAACAGTTTCAGTCACACAGGATCATGGTCTCAGACACAGTATTTGTTGCATGGCTGGGTTTTTCACAGGACTTTTTTTATCCCTTCCTTGCCAGGGTTTTGTGGGCCTTCATATAAAGAATTTGTCAGGTTGTCTTTTTTAAAGGGTATTTGTTATAAGCAGGACCAGAGGTAATTAGAAGTGGAAATGAAACATTTATTGATTTCACATCAGGATAAGCTATTTATATGTTTAAAAGTAGTGAAGAGAAAGGGTTCTAATTTAAACAAATCTCCTATAATAACCTCTATGATATTAAGACATTTTATCAATGCTGGAGAACAAAGTAGACTCTCAAGGTGGTTTTGTGTTGATTTATTTTATCTTTAGAAATGTATCACCACTGGATTGGAAAACTTCAAAAACATATTTAAGAATGGTTTATAGTATAATAAATGAAATTTCAATCAAATTCTCTTCTTTGCTGTGAAGCATCAGAAAACATATTGGATAGAAAAATGTGAAAAGTCTAAAAATACAGGTGTAGATGAGACAGTTGTAGTTGCTTCTAGTAAACTGCAAAGAATTGTTTAATTATTGCTTTCAAATAAGCATTGAATTAACAAAATAAATGCAGCAGTTTACATTGTGACTTTCCTGTTGTTGCAGAGGCATATTTCTCCTAGATTTGAAATTATCTGACTGCCATCTTTGTAAGACTTGCCATAACTTTTATCCATACAGAGTTAATAGGTTGGTGTTTGGTGACAGCAGATTAGCAGTGTTAGAAGAAAGTTTGAGTCAGGGATTTTTCAGATGTGCTTAGGGTCAACGAACATAAAGCTGGAGGAAAATATTCATTCAAGTGCCTCTTCCATATTTTGTGAGGTTGATTTTTTCCTAACCATCTCAGACTAGCTTTATCAGGCATTTCACACTATGAGGCATATTGCAAGCTCCTAGCTATATAATAGTCCTGGAAGCCTTCAAAGAAGTTTTGAGTAATATGAGTTACTCCAAACTTAGGTTTGAGGAGCTCCTTGATGATATATGGATGACTGACATTTATTTAATGCTGTACTTTCCAAATGTCACGTGTGAGCTTGACTCCAACGTGCACCCATCTAAGTCAGTTCACTCTCAGTTAAACAAATTTCAAAGCAGCTTCTATGTCACTGACTTTTCAACTGAATCACTGAAGGAAAAGAGGAGATAAAAGAAACAAACATGGTATAGTAGGAGCAAATAGGCTGTTTCCAGAGTTTTCCTTTAGCCGCTTTTTCACTCTCCCTTAACACATTCACTTCCACACAGCTGACACTATGTTTCTCTGGCATACTTCAAATTTTTTCATTGACAAAATCTAAATATTCCCTCACTTGCCTTATGCATTATACCTTGAGAGTCTCATGTGATCTTCATTTTGGTAATATTTTAATTCATGTTCTTTGCCTGCTGTCATGGTCCAAGACGAGCAAAGAAACATGCAAGGATTATCAGTAGACTACACTCTGCTCTTTGAAGTCCTTATCTTCAGTAAATAAGTAGCATTCTGGCCTTAATTGGGTACGCAGTATACTTAAAGTTGATAAGTTTCAAGTTCACGGGTAACTGGAACAGGCATTTTAAAGTAACATACAATATAAAGAGTATTATATAATTATAAAATTCTGATCTAATTCCTTGAGGGAAAGACAATAATTACGTTTCCCATCCAGACTGAGATTATACTTCGGTCCTCAAGCATGTTTGTGTCTGGATTCTGTCTGTGAATTCTCTCCAATCTATCTTTCACTCCCAAGTACCAATCATAGCATTCAGGTTATAAAGTTTCCCATTGCATATGCAGGTAGGCTATGAAAAAAAAAAAAAAAAAGAAAGACATTTCAGTCAACTAAAACCATTCCAACAGCTAAGCCAAAATAAAAATTATAAACAGTTAAACAAATAAATTTTAAAATAAGCAATGAAATAATATATATAGCAAAATAATCACATGCTTTTGAGAGACAAAAAACCTTCTGGAATGATGAATTCAAAATAATCTACTCTGAAAGAATCACTGTCATAATCTGTGGTAGTGTGCGTGGCTAAAGCCACAGCATGTAAACCTCAGCACTGGTGGAAGGGAATCCAGCACACTGCCCCCTGAGACAGCTATTCTGGTTAGGGTGACACAGTTGCCCATTCCAGCATTCCTTTAGATTGTTGTTTGCATACATTGTTTCCATTGGTCTGTTACTCAGTTATGTAATGTTCCGTATTTGGTCATGTTCCAGAAAGTTCATGTCTCCTCAGTTGCCCATTGGATATATTGTAATTTCTGTTCCCCCATTGGTTGTATCCCCTCTCCCTTTCCCTATATAAACCCCTCTTAATGCCTGAGCTGGGTTCTTTGCTCCGGAACCCTCAGCTCGCCTGGACCTCGTTCCTGCTCCTGCTCCCAGACCCTTCCCTGGACCCTCTCCTGCTGCCCTAGCCTAATAAAAGAGCTGAAATCCGGACAAAGGCCCCTCCTTGGTCTTTGCTCTCGCCGACCCGACGAAGACCACAGGGCTACGGGCAATCCTGCTCAGCAGAGGAGCTGGCATTGTCCAGCTAGGCACTGCTGGAACCCTGCTCGGGGGAAAAGCGCTGCGGCTTAGCAGCTGGCCCCAGTACCACCCGGGGAAGCCAGTGCAGGACGCCGTGTGCCCTTGGGCCTGTCCCCAGCCCTCGGCAGAGCGTGTCTCAGCACCGCTACAATAATCAAATAGAACCATTATAAAGACTGTGTAGAATTTAGACTCAAATATGTATTCCTGAAATTCAAAAGGTTAGTATGTGCAGTACTAATTTCATTAATCACAGAATTCTTCAAAATGCAGTAGGAAAGGCTCAACAATATAGAACACTGGAAGACTAAACAATTGGTTATGTCAAATGAAATGTCTAGTGTCCCTGTTCACTGAATATTTAAAATAAAGTGTAACTGATTTTTTTTGTATACATATTGAAGCAGATATATAAATCTCTTGGAAGTTCACTTAGTGAAATTTCACGTAGCTTACAGTAATATTGCAATGTTACCCTCACATATTAATGGACATAATGATGAATCTGAATGAACAGGTGCTATAATTAGAAACACAGACAGAATAGATATAGTCAGTTTAACACATCTCTATTTGTTACATGAACTACAACTGTTCTATACTAACAAATTTCTTCATACTGTTATGAAAAATCAACTATATGCTATAATCAGCAAAGCATTAACTTTGCCCTCAGGGTTTTGTGGTATTTCAACACATTGCCAAGAAAGATTAACTAAGTATTACTTAACATTTGTAAAATATTATGCCAATTTTCTCTCATTATCTTGTAAAAAAAAGTTAATGTATTTACAGAAAAAACAACTTCCACGTCCTAAAACCTAATGAGGCTGAAATTTTATGGTTTTGTCTTATAGCGAAATAAATGGTACAATTACATTCTGTGAGAATACAGGTACTCAGCAGACTTGTATGGATGCTTTCCAGGCAACCATTTCCTCTTTTATTATTACATTTACTTAAAATACAAAGGTGAAATAGCTCTTCAAGAAAGGAGCAATGTTACATATCAAATACAGACTCTTTCATTACAAGTGCTTATATACACTGTTATACTCAGAAAAAGAATCTGTAAAAAATACCCATACTGAGCTAAAATAGGGCTAATTTCTTAGATCTCATGGAATCACAGAATACACTAAGTTGGAAGGGACCCACAAGGATCATCAAGTCCAACTCCTTGTCCTGAATAGCACCATCCCCAAGAATCACAACATATGCCTGTCCAAAGAATTCTTGAACTCTGGCAGGCAGGTACTGTGACCACTTTACCTTAAATTTCTAAGAATATTGCAGCTTGTATTCATATCTAGGAAGCTTTTATAAATTTTTTTTCATAAACATATTCACAGTAACAATGAGTTTAAATGTCCTTTAAACGCATTTATTTGTGATGTCACTTTACCTAAAATACACTTGATTATGTTAAATTGGAGGTGGGTCAGAATCTTATAATCTCAATACGAGATTTGATTTACTTAAAGTTCACTGAAGTTTGATGAACACTAGTCTGTCCTAATGATACTATCTTGAAAATAATGACAGGCTGGAGGAGATGGATTTTGGAGTGATTATCATATCTTACATTAATAAGACTACATAAATGATAATTTTAAGAATCTTTGAAAGCTGAGGGGATTATGTTCTGTGCCAGAGGGTGATGGATGAAGGAATCCATCCAGTTGATATGTTGTACTATCTATTTCTTTGAACATTTGAGAACTTTACCAATCAAAAAAAAAATAAATTGAGAATTATGTGATTAATTCTAAATCTGGCAAATTGCCTTTTTTTTTTCTTTTACAAGAATTGTTCTTGGTTTGGAAGAAGAAATTACTTCATATCTCCTCAGCATAATGCTAAAATGGATTAAATAAGACCACTATGAATAGTTTCTATAATTTTACATTTCATCTGCTGTTTAATAGTATACTGTTTTTTGGAGATCAAAACTATCTGTATGAACACTTTAGAAGGATTTATACAATCTGTTCTCAGCTACAGAATCTATAGTTCCTCAGATATGCTATTTATAGTTGAACACAGCCTTGCAACTTTTTTTGACACCAGGAATATTTAACCTGGCTAAACAATAGGTTACAGTGAGATCATCCTGATGCTTCAATAACCTTTCTGCTATTTAGGTGCTGTAGCTTGACCAATTTTTTGTATATTAGAATGGAAGAATGGTGGAAACCCAAGGAAAATGGCTTGACATTTAGATACTTTAGCGTTTTCCATCAATGTTAATATGGCTATAAAACAGTCATCCCTGATGCCATTTAGCAATGAGGTAATGCTTATTAATTACAAACGTTGTTTAATCTGTTCTAGTTACTAAAGGTTACATGCTCTTTTATTATTTACTGTGATTAATTCTAAATCTTCAGAGAAGCGAAACATTTCAGACATTAAATGAAATTTAAACAAGATTTTAACCCATGTAGGTTTTCGGATCCCTGGAAATACCACCGAAAGAATGAAAAAAAAATCTACATTAAACATTCTGCATCTGCTGCTCTGAAATTTATAAAACTCTATTTTCAAATCATGCTAACATGAAAATATGCAGTTCAATGGTATGAAAAAGTTAACACATATGATTAATTACATGTATCTTGGAAAGAGAATCCATGTTGGACAAGGATATGAGTCCTTTTCTAGCATGAATCTTTGTAAATTACTGCATGGTTTGGAGATAGATTGAAAGCCCTTTTTGGTTGTAAAAATAATATAATTTGATAGTGAACATCTAGAATGTTAGAAGATATTATGCTTGTGCAACACAAGCAAAGCCTAAAAACTGAAAAAGAAGGAATTCCTAGTAAATCATAGGCTTCTTTTTTTTCTGCAGATGATATCTATAATACTACGTGGAGTGTATAATATTAATAATATACTAAAATATATCTATGGCAACTTGGCATTCAACCTGATTAAAATAAAAGTAGTTTTAATATACTGCAATGTGAATTTTGGCTTCAATGCAGTATATGCCATGCACAGTTTATATGAACCAATGATCAATTTCCTTTTCTTCCAATATCTGTCTCTTAGTATTGGAAATTCAAAATGTACAGAGAAAGATATAGGATAACCAAGACTAATTGTAAATACCCTGTTCTGACACTTGTTTTAACTTATAACTTTGGGAATGAAGAAAGCTTACACTAGTAATTTCTAACTCAGGTATTACCGCGATGCCTGTTATTTCGGCTTATCCCGGTAATCAGTCGAGACGCAGAAATAATGAGAGCTGGAGTCCTACGTTCGTGTTCAGAGTAAGGGCGGAAAGGGGGGAAACCCCTTTCGTTTAATTCTTATATACACTTTTAGAAATCACAGATCATTGGAGAAAGTTAACACTTCCGTCTCTAACTATATTGGTTACAAGAAGTGTCCGTCAAAGGGATCTGTGTCCATGGGAAAGGAATGCAAAAAGATAATTTTTACAACAACATAGCTATGTTTACAGAAATCGTCCTTGAGACTGTCTAACAAAGAAAACTAGCTATTTTACAGTGAAAAATGGGCAACACTCAGGAACTCAAAAAGTAACTATTTCTGCTTATATTTATACAACGAAGTTCTTCCAAAATATTCCAAAACACAGCAATAAGTGACATACAATTCAAAACCAAGTCATGACTTAAATGAGTAATTTTATCCTTGTATAGAGATGGATAATATTTAATTAGGGGTTATATTTTTCTCTCAAGTTTCAGAAGCTCTCTTGTAGAAAATAATAAACTACTAGAAAATCCTTTTTAGTTGTTTCTCTGCCCATAATGCTTGAAGGCATATAATGAGTATGTGGGTATGGGTCGTGTCCGAACATTGACCTTTTACTTATTTATATAAAATAGATACATTTCCTGACATCACTGCTGATTTCTGGAGTCTGTGTAAGGGTTTATTGGTCACACTCAGGAGTAATACATTTACAGGTTTGGCTTTTATTAAAAGCCAGAGTGAAAAGGAAGGTCTCTTGGTAGGTTTTTCCAGAGGTCTGCAGCATTTTCTCTTAGTGTCTCCAAATGTTGCTGTTTAATAGCTTGCTTCAGGGGAATTGTAAGGTTATAAAGCTTCTGCTCATTTCATTAGCAGAATATTGACACTGAAGCTGTATGGAAAATTTAATAACAACTTTAGTTGATGTGTTCTTAGATTATATTTATAAAACAGCCCTAACTTAGCTTAGTGTTAGCCTACTAAATCTGTTAGCTAGATTTATAGTAGTTTAATTTTAAACTGATTCTGTTTTTTTTTTAATATTAATACTGTGTCATATAATCTAATCTCTTAAGTAGTTGCCTAATTCTAGTTAACTTCCTAAAGCTAGGCATTGAGATGATAGCATCTGACATTAAATTGGACTCACAAATAAACACAGAATATGTGGTGTAGCTCATGGTTTTCACATAACACTTCAGAGCTTCAGGAAACCAGGATTTAGTGGAAAGAAATGCTGTACTTTTGTTTCAGATCGAACATCCTACAGCTTGACCTTGAAAGAAAGTTATAGGTACTTAACTGGGCTAAAGGCAAAGAAAGTCTGTATCTAATGAGATCTCTCTGAATGTATTTATTTCAGGATATCACTAAAGTAAACCTATTATTGCTTCCTATTTGGAGAGGTTGTGTAGAGGACTACAACTTTTCATTTAACTTGCATTAGATTTCAAACCCTTTTTTTAAAAAGAAATTTGGTTGGTTGGTTTCTTGTTTTTTCCATCTAAGCTTTGAATGCTTTTGCAAATGGTACAACTAAGGGAAAGTTTCAAACACATGTATTTTTGTCCACCCTCTGGATTTAAACTGACTGTAATGTAAGTGACAATTTGTAAGTGGGAAACAAGGAATGGAATTTAACCCTTCCTAAGATGGTCTAACAAGAATTTGAATTGTGTATCCAAATTCTACAGAAGTACTCGAAAAATAACCTTGACACTTGATGTCTCTAATTTCTGGCCCTTTTTAAAAACTCTATGTTCAGCATTGATTGTTTAGTGAGAGGGCAGAAGAATCATACTCTGCTCTTACCTTACATAGCTTGTCTGTTTAAATTAGCAGTCTAACTGCATGTAATAAGCTACTCAGGGAAAGCATTTCTCAAAGGTGCTTTTGTATGACCTACTTTATTGCCAGGACTAGCTGAAAACCAAATGCTTGTTGAGTGTCCTCTAGATTTGTTCACTCATAATTAGAATCTATCTTTGGAGATCCTTTGTTTTTAGTATGGTTTTAGTCAGGATACATATGTAATTTAGATGCAGAAGTAGTTATTAAGTAACCATTAATTAATAGGAAATCTAAAGGAATAGACACCTGGGCCTGAACTCAATGCAAAGGCTGTTCTCAAACCCATATCAGATTAATAAAAACTTCAGTGTCTTACAGAGATTTCTAGCTTTCATGTTGATGGGAGATCTGTTGAGGTTTGAGGGCTCAGGTTTAGTTACCTTGTCAAGTACTGCCTGACTTCTTGTATATAATATGATTCTTGTCTTCAGGCAGTTTTGTGACACAAGTCCCTAACCCTCTTTCAGTCAGTTTTGGATAAAGAGAAACGTTTACTTTTTGTTTGCAATTCAGAGCAATGTCTGACTGGCCAATCTAATCTGTGGTTGGTACTCTAGACAGAGTTCATCTTGATATATTTGTAATTGATTTGTTTGCTGGGATGAATTGTGAAGTTATCACTCAACACATTTCTCTCACTAGGTATGGTAAGTCATACTGCCCATCTCACCTCAGGAGCAAGACACAAAATGACTAATTTGGGCCGAAAAGAATCCTTCCCTGCTACCAATTGCATCTTATTTGGATTTGTCACAACAGACATATTGAGTGTGGAATGTATCCCTTTCCTACCCGGTAACTTAAATCCTGTAATTCTGTTTCTGCAATTCAGCACTAGCAAGTCTGTTCTCGGTCTTTTGTTTATTTACTTTTATTCCATAGGAAGGTAATAGAATAATTCTTAATCAGTGATACCTCTTGCAACTTACAGTCTTACTGCTTTCTTAAAACAATACCTTTAACTACATATTCCAGCTAATGTCGGAAAGACTCTGTCTCTTTTATTTTTGGGGAGCACATTCCAAATTTGTTAGCTAACAACATATTCTCTCTCTTCCCTGTATTTTTAATTTGCAATATTTTCTAGCTTATAATAATTTGTAGCTGTTAACTAGCATCTTATTGACTCTTCCAGACTCTAAGGTATTACTTTTGCACTGCATATCCAGATTTTACATACTACTGTGCTTTGTTCTCCTTCATTTACTCTTCCTCAAACATCTTTGAATCTGTGAACAAGATTGTAATGTATGAGGTAATTACAATTAATTTTCAAATAATATTTCTTATGATGAATGTACCATTCTTTTTAAAGGGTATATTTCATCATCTGCCTTCCCTAATTTCCACTTTTACCCAGAAAAAGGAAGTTTTGGAAGATTTGCTGCTTATGAATATGTCTTGTGCATCAATCATGAAAATATAGTCATTCTTAGCAGGTTGCCTTTTCTTAATATGTATATCTTATTTTTGTGTGAATTAAAAATCTTTAAGAGGGTAATGAGTCTTGGGGTTGCAATTGAAAATTTTGTACTTTTATTTTTTTAAACTTTGAAAACTGACTATATCAAAATTGAAACTAACATTTTTAAAAGGCATGGTAAATTCATTAGTTCACTAATAATTTTGATGCTACTAGATGCATGTGGAAAACAAATTTTTGTTTATTTGTCTGGCTAGTTTTCCAACCTATGAGTGATATTTATCATTTTGCATGGTAAAAATAATGACATTTAATCCAGAATTTATATATTTTAATTTTTGCATACTTTATTTTCAGCTCATGAAAATTTCTTTTTTTGTTGTTTGTTTGGTTGGTTGGTTTCTTGGTTTTTTTTTTTTACTTTCTTTTTGTTTGTTTGGTTGGTTTTTTTTGTTTGTTTGTTTTTAGACTATTTATTACAATAGTAAATATGGAATCTAAATGAGTAGCTGAAGTAATTGTTTGAGAACTTAGATATTTTGATTGATGTTCATTCACCAGAGATAAGGGCTTATTAAAGAGAAAGGAACACTTTCACTAGAAAGACCACCTTCTTATGTAAATATTTTAAACAGATCAAAGAAATATCTCTTTAAGATGTTTATTTCTTTCTGTTGACTTTGATAAGCAAGCTGAATCTAGTGTTGAGGGATGTTTAAAACTGATGGAGGTGAATCTGCTTTTTGGATTCTAGACTCAGAAAAGCAATGGAGGAATTCGTACTTGGTAACTAGTGAGCTGCAGTTCTGTGAGTTTTCTCACTGCAAAAAAATCTAAACCAAACCAAAGCAACATTCTTTATACTCTTATTATTCAATGATAAGCTAGCACCATTGCATTAATGAAAATTTTGAGCTGCTTCAAACCCAATATTGATCCCTTGTATGCTACTACTTAATGACCTTGAACTAGACTTCATGTCACACTCTGGGTCTAGTCTTTTGTTTATTTACTTTGTTTATTTATTTTGTTTATTTATTCAGTCCACCTTAGTGTCTACTCAGCCCATATTTTATCAGATTTTCCATGAGGACCTTGTGAGTGATAGTGTTAAAAGATTTATTTAAATCGTTAGACAGTATCCACTGCTCTCCCCACATCTACTAGTCCAGACATTTCATCATAGAAGTTTATCACATTGTTCAAGCATGAATTCCCCTTGATGAATCCATGCTGACTGCTCCCAGTCACCTTCCCGTCCTTCGTGAACCTGGAAACAGTTTCCAGGTTGGTTCTTTATGAGGATCAAAGTGGCTAAACTGATCTGTAGTTTCTTGGTTCCTCTTTCCTGACCCCTTGAAGATAGGAATGACATCTTTTCTTCATCCCTTGGGCACCTCTTCTAATCACCATGATCATTCAAACATGACTAAAAGTAGTCTCGAAATTACATCCAGTACTTGTGAGTCCATCCCACACTTGAAAGCACATCAGTACTTGTGAGAACCCAAGGACTTCTGTGTCCTGTTTGCCAAAGTATTCTCTGACTTATTCTTTTTTCACCAAGGGTAAGTGCAGAGCTGATAAATTAGAGATATGGAAACTGTTCTATGAAAATGAACACTTTCTTTGAAAAGATTTTGTTCAGGGTCATTGTGTGATTCTGTTACTCTGTCATTCCGTGATTTATGCTTGTGCTGCTCTCTCTTTATGTCTTCATTTTACCATGACTTTTATTAAATAGTGTGACCAGGAGCACATGTATTGGTAAAGCTATATGTGCATCATAGAGCTGTATGATTATGTGTTCTGTTCTGTTCATAACAGATTTCTAATAATTCTCAACTTTATCTATTATGTTTTAGATGAAAATTGCTTAGCAGAAACTGAGGCACAGGATATTTCACTTGAACATGAAGAACTTCTTCCCTGTGCTGAAGACCACACACACTGGAACAGAGCGTCCAGAGAGGTTGTGAAGGCTACCTCACTGCAGAAATTCAAGAACCTTCTGGATCCCATCGTGTGCCATGTTCTCTGGAATGACTCAGCTAAAGCAGGGAGGTTGGACCAGATGACCCAAAGTGGTCCCTTTGGGTCAAAATGGAAGAGAAATGTTGACCAGATGACATAATTTTTCTAAATACAAGATAATCTATTTGTTAGAGCTGTGTCAACATTCATTTTTTTTCTTTTAATGCTTCATTTAGGAGGTAAAAATTATTCTTTCACATCACAGGGGACAGTAATATTGTTTAAGAATTTAAAAAAAGAGTAAGCATAATAGCTGAAGAATGTTTTACTAGCAAACAAAGTAAGATTTGTACAATAGAGGGTATATTAGAAAATTGATATTTGCATGATATGACTCCAGAAAAGTACTACATTTGTTCCCAACAATCTTTTCTGCACTTCATTTGTACATTTCTACTAAAAGTTGAGGGGGTTTTATCATTTTCTTGGAGTAGTCCAAGGCTTTATTTCAGCAGTAACAAAGTCTCTTGTTACACTCCCAGTGTCATCTGGAGAGGAAGATTTCTGAAGAGTGAGCAGAGCAGCTGTTGCCCAGTAGGAAGGAAAATCAATGACCTGATACTTGACAGCTGCAAATTTGTATACAGTTTAATAGTTGAAATGCAGAGTACAAGAAAAACGCAGGTTGTTCACCTCCTGGGTCCAGCAACACCAAGGTTTTTTAAATTACTCTGGCTTAATAAAAAACGTAGTTCTTAGTGCTCATAATAATACACTTTTAAAGATGTCTTTTTTCTCCTTAGTCTGGTCATAAATTCTAATTTTTTAACATTTGTAAGTTTTATTGAATATCAGATATATAAACAATACAAATATAGGCATACATATATACTTTTGGTTTTCTTTTCATTGGGAAAACACAATCCTGTTTAAATAAATAGGACCTGAAAAGAATGCATAAATTATTATTTAATAACTGTAAGAAAAGAAACCTTGGAGGAAACTTTGATGAAAACATGATATCTTCTATGGTTTTAACAAAGCTGGAGAGAGGATTAATTGCTAGAGTAGGAAATGCTTAAATGGAAAAATCACTGAACAAACATTTTCCTTTATACAAAACATGCTGCTTCTAGTTGTTGATAAATTATGTGTTCACACTTGGATCAACTTTATTTTGTTACCTGGATAGATAAACAACAGAAGAGAGCCTAAATGAGAAGCAAAATTTAATTGTTCCATCCTGTAATTTTCCCTGACATGAGTAGGTGGTAAATTTGAATAACAATGTAGAAAATATATTAACTAAAGTGTCCCGCCACTGTAGGAAAATTCAGGGGGTCTACTCAAATGAAAGCACAATTTCATTACTATCAAATAACAATAACATTGGAGGTGTTGAGCTTTAAAAATATTAAAACTGTAAGGAGTGGCATCTAAGGAGTCGTACCTTGGTTATTGCCATAATTTTTCACTTAGTCACAGAATCACAGAATGGATGAGGTTGGAAGGGACCACTTTGGGTCATCTGGTCCAACCTCCCTGCTTTAGCTGAGTCATTCCAGAGAACATGGCACACGATGGGATCCAGAAGGTTCTTGAATTTCTGCAGTGAGGTAGCCTTCACAACCTCTCTGGACGCTCTGTTCCAGTGTGTGTGGTCTTCAGCACAGGGAAGAAGTTCTTCATGTTCAAGTGAAATATCCTGTGCCTCAGTTTCTGCTAAGCAGTAAAACTTTCTTGAAATCAGTGACCTTTCACAGGGGCCATAAAACTGACACAGAATCTGAAAAGGGGCCATAAATAATTATGTCTTATTAAAGCCAGGGAATTCTTTAATTTGTGGTGGATCCTACTACTTTGTAGTTATTTTGATTACTTTATTCTCAAGGGTGACTAGTATGGTATCTACCAATGATCTAAGTTAGTTCAGTAACACAAAATGGTTATGATTACTATTACCTTTCCCTTTTTAAAAGCAGTTTTATTAATATACTAGGATTTTGACAATTACTTTTGAAAGTTCTTATTAATTTTTTTTAATCTTTAATGTTATCCTTTTTGTGTCTGTGACTCAGTTGCAAAATTAAACAATAAAGATCTGTCAGTGACAACAATTTTACGTCTTCTAGCTATCCATTTAACAGTTTTCTCTTCTATTGATGGAAGTTACAATGAATAGCTTCAGATGAATGAACATTGAGCTAGTATTTTTCTGTAAGAGCATCCCTAGTAAAGGGAACCGCTTGTGATAAAATGCAAGAGAAACTTAGATGACTTATAACTTTTGAAATTAACTTGACAGAACCTAATTGCAACCAAAGGCTGTCACAGACACTACCTGCAAGTAGTTCTAAATGGTGTACATAAAGTAGATAAATGATGTGTTGTATAAATGAAGGAAGAGGAAACTACATTCATGTACTGAAGTGATGACAGCTATGTAACTACCTAGAGAGATGAGAGATAGAAGGATCATTCTTCTCTGTCATGAGGTAATCGCCTGCTGTGCAGCGGGCACAGTCAAAATAGCAACATCACTTCCACTCAATGCAAATTCTCCCCTGAGTTCTGCATACACTTCAGCATTTGCACATCCTTATTTGGGAACTTTTTGTCATTCTCATTTCTCATGTGCTGAATTTTCAATACATTGCTCTTACTTTCCCATTTGCTGCAAACTTTTTATCATAATGTTCAGACATTAAGAAGGTCAATATATTGCTGCTCTTTTACATTTCAACCAGTCACTTTCTGGGGATACTTTAGTTGTTAATCTTTTATAGCTAGCTGTGATATTTTTACCATATATCTGTCAAATTTATATGTGCTGGAAACTGACATTTTTCTGGTGAAATAGAAATCTCTTAGTTTTTTCTGTACTTATATACAGATGTCACACTTTTTAATTGTTGAATGATACATGTTTACTGTCTTACTTGGAGCTTCAGCAAAAAATTATTATATAGCACTGTTTCCTTCCATGAAAAAGAAACAAAAAACCCTGCACAACCCTCAAAAAATGTCTTAGAAAGCTAGGACATTTCATTGAAACACAGAATCTTCCCAAAAATGGGAAATTCATGTGAGTAGCATACCAAAGTATTTCCATTCAAATCTAAATAACAATAGATTTTTAGGATTACATTTTACAGGAATATTTTGACTAATATAATGCCAAAAAAAAAAAGAGCTTTACAGTGGGGCAGGCTTCTAAAATCACGGTTTTCTGAAAGAGACAGATACTGTTGGCTTTTCACTTTTAATGCATTGAGTTCAGATGCCCTGGTACTGGTTGCAGGGGCTGCAGGGGCCTCTGTGAGGAATGGTCAGGGCTGCCCCATGCTGGGCATAGGTGGTTCCACTGGCTCCAAACAACCCATCTTAGGGCAGGTCTGAGGCCCACAGCTGAGCTGGAGGGACCTTGGGGAAAGTATATTTAGGAAACCAAATTTTAAATGATATTTAAAAAACTTAAAAAATATACAGTATGGCAGCTTCGGAAGTAAAAGTGAGGAATGTGTGAAATAATACTGCAGACAGCAATGTGAGAGGAAAAGAAAGGAAGGACGTGCCCCTGCAGCCTGTTGATAGGACCACATCAGAGCAGATAGACTGCAGCCAGCAAGGTGAGAGGAAAAGAAAGGAAGGAGGTGCCCCTGCAGCCTGTTGGTAGGACCACACCAGAGCAGATACACTGCAGCCTGAGGACAACAGGGAACAGGAGAAGTGTGAGGAGAAAGGAGTGGCAGAGAGGAGCTTTTATGAACTGACATCAGCTCCCGTTCCACATTAACCAGTGCTGTTGGGGTCGTGGAAGGTGGAAGAGTAATGAGTGAAGGAATGAAGTTGAGCCTGGGAAAAAAAAAGAGGGGGAGAAGTTGGTAGAAAGGTGTGCTTTGGTCTTTGCTTTTCACTGTCCATTTCAATTGGCAATAAATTACATAATTTTCCCCAAGTCAAGTCTGGTTTGCCTCTGCTGATAAGTGGCAAGCAACCTCCCTGCCTTTATTTTGACTCAAATCGTTTACCTTCCTCTAGGTACCTATTGTTATATGAGCTTTATTAGGATGACCAAGACATCTCTACAAGGCTGAAGATAGGGCAAAGAAAATATAGAAGACCCATTTTCTCTTGGACCAGCTCCTAGAAAGCAAAGATCTATATGGGCAACGTAAATGGAAATCCTTGATTCACTTAATTTAAGTGAATACAAGCATACACCCACATTAAGATGTTTATAGTTGTAGTTCTGGCCAACACTGGAGTCACAGCAAATCCCCTTTCTCTTCAAACTTTCTCCTGGAATTAAAGGTAGAATGATAAAGCTTCAAGTCTAATTTTAATCTTGACATTAACAAATATTGAAATGAAAAAACCAGTAATATAAAGTGATTTTTTTATTAGTCAGTCAATAGACAGTGAAGATGGAATATTGCCAGTGATACTATTCTGAAGTAATGCTAACTTCTTAAAATGTCTTACTGACATTTAGGATGCAACACATGTTTTGAACTTAGGAAATAGCACAGATGTATGAACCTTGAATAGATACCCAAGGCTCATTTTGTAGTTAATGAAGAGAAAGAATCACTTATGAGGTATAATTTATTTTATTCTTACACAAATATTTTACATGCTGGATAAATCATACCCTAAATGTGCCTATTTCTCTTCAGCAGCTCTGATAGAAACCTAAAGATATAACTTAAGGTGTACATATTTACATAATAGATTACTAAAGTTAGATGAGAGGTATTTCCTTCAAAAATTACCATTACTGCAGATTGATGGTGGTGTGTATAGCTTAATGTCTAGCCAGTGCATCAGAAGCCAGCTCTTTCATTTTTCATTGAGATGATTCTAAAGAGAAAACCTCTGAAATGTAACATTCATGTTAGATGTTATTACTGATTCAGCAGGAATGCAGTTGTCTATACACATTGATATTGAGAAAATAGAAAAGTAAACAAAGTAATAAAATTAAATACAAATTATGATAAAACTTCTACCAAGTGGACAAAGATACATGATCGGTTGTTTCAATTAAAAAATTGCTGTTATTTATAGTGCATTCATAGGCAAAGGTGGATGCCATGAGCAAAATAATGAACATAGGAAGAAAGTTTTTCTGTAATCAATTACACCAGTAATGCTGAACCATAGCTAAATGCATATACTTTCAATTAGAAAAAGAAATGTTAGGTTTTGACATTTTAAAATTAATAATTTAGAACACACAATCAAAACAGACATTTAAGTTTGTTCAGATAAAACAATCATTTCTAGAAAGTGTCTCTTTACCAAATAAGACTGTCTAATTTTTACTTAAAAATAATTTTTAAATACATCATCATTAAGAATGAAATGGTCTTTCACAAATTTAGGCCAGTGGCTTACAATATATTTTGCCATGTTCAATTGAAGTTAAAAGAATAAAAACCACTGTAAATAAAAATCAGGCTTAACAACATTAGTCATCTTGATGACTACGAATTTTATCTCCATATAATGCAGTATCTACTAAAAGGCATAAATGAGTTCAAGATGTTTCAACACCTGGAGAGAAGTTAAATTTAGCTGCATAGTTTTTCTTGGAGTATAACAATTGCAAAGGTTAATTCCAACAGTTATGGACAGAATTCAACTTTCAAATGTTAATTAAATCAGTTCAGAAATGCAACTTAGAGAAGACTAGATAGCAAGAAACTGGTTTGGAAAACTGAAATTATTTCAATGTGAACATGAGATAACTGTGTTTGTTTTCCTTAGAAGACTTAAGTATACAGTTGAAAGTTCAAGTGTTTCTAATTTCTTGCATTAAACATGATAATTGATAGTGCTTGTAACAATAATTCAGACTACTATTTTTTCTTGGGGTATTTTCACTGGTTTTAGTGACACTTGGAAGTGTGACTATGAATGACTGCACTCGAAGCACAGCAGTTACAATTCATTCTGACAATAAAAAAATAAGAACATTCTTGTGACTTTAGAAGTTCCATTATAAACACAGAGATAAATATTGTTTTATACATGGAACATCATGTCCTTGTCTAGGTTGAATATATTTTAGGCAATAAAGAAGAACTGTCAAATCACAAAACATATTCTGAAACACTGCATCTATAAAATGTCTCACTTGTGTGAGCTAATGAAGTCTCAAATTCATTACATCTAATTTGGTTCTTCCTCACTGAAAAGTAGGAATGTGAAGAAGTTTGCCTTGAATAAGTACCTCATTTTCTAAGTACGTAATGGAGGTATTCAGGTAGTCCTGAGAGTTCTAGTTGACATGATATAGGCAACCATAAGATCCCATTCCTTGCTTTGACACTCCTTTGGGAATGGCACATTCTCAAAAGCTAAGTGGCCAATGATGCAAAAATGCCAGTGCTTATGGCAGCTACTTAAACATACAAGGCTATGAGTTTTAGGTTCTTTTGAGCCTGATGGGAGCAATTTGCCTTTGGATGGGGATTAAGGTGTGCTACCATTACATTGTTGCATTCTAGGCATTTTGGGGGGTTACAAATGCTGGAGGTTCTTCTTAGTTTAACTCTGTGGAGAAACTTTCAGAATGGTCTGCGCAGAACTGCATGTTAAGCAGAGTGTGTTAAAATAATAAAGCACATTCTGTGTGGTCTCTTCCATAAAATTATTAGTGCTTTGGTAAGCAGAGACTTATAGTTGATCTTCTTTCCTTCAGATTCCTGCTACTCCAGATGAACTAAAACAGATCAGAAACACTAATGGTGCCCTTGTTCAGAAAAGACCAAAATGATGACAATTAAAGTAAAAAAATTTGACTGAGTAAAAAAATATAAGAAATTGAAGAATAAGATTACTGAATCTATTTATACCAATATTAAATCTGAACTTTCTTTCTGCCCAACCATCTGGCTTATTAACCCTGATCAGAAAGAAACAGGCCCTATTCTGTGAGAGCAAATATCATTTGATGAAAACAGATGTGATCATAATGTTGGTGAATTAATATGTTCTTGATGTAAGGCAGTATAAAATTCTACTTTTTCTCCGTAATGAATGTGCAGTTATAGTTTCTTTCATCAGGTAGATGTCTAGCAAATTGAACTGATTTAATATGTAGTCTAACAAGCTCTAGAAATTATTTGGTGGGGAGGTGGAGGATATCTGACCAACAGTCAGATGTGGAAAAACAAGAGAAAGACTTCTGCTGTCTTTTCAGTAGGAAAACAAGCATATTCTGCTTTCTTATGTGACTGATCTTCATTTTGCATTTTCCCATTTGAAGTGCTTCCAACCATTCAATGTTACATTTCCGTTCTCCTATGTGTTCACAAGTATGTGTGGCACAAGCACCTAAAATTCAGTGGCTGTGGAACTAGCAAAGCATATGAATGAGCCTCCTCAGAAAATGTGTTCATGATTATGGATAGATGGCTCCTAAATCACCCATTGATGTCATTACTCATTGTAAATCTAATAGACTAGTAACTTGCAGCCCACTCTTATTAGGATGTTCATGATAAAATCTAATTTAAAATAAAATAGAATTAAGTACCATGACTTTTAAATTGCATGAATAATGATGACATTAGTATATTTATGGAATTTGAATCAAAGTGTGTAAATGTGTGACAGTAAACTGCCTGACTCCTGGAACCCAGTCTCCTTGTCTTCTTTGCCAACTGTCCTAGCCTTCACCCTTTCTATCACCAGGTTGATAACAGGAGACATTTTACTCTCCAACTTGGAACTGTCTAATTAATCCTTGCATACTGCTGCCTCCTGAGCCAGCTGCAGATTCTCAGACCCTTTGTATAAAATTCTATTGCAGAATGTCAATCACATGATTCTTTTTATTGAAAGTATCCAAGGGAGGGCTACGAAGATGGTGAGGGAAGGGAAGTCCTAGGAAAAGTGGCTGAGGTCACTGGGTCTGTTCAGCCTGGACAAGAGGAAACTGAGGGGAGACCTCATTGCAATCTGTAACTTCCTTGAAAGGGGAAGAGGAGAGGCAAACACTGATCTCTTCTTTCTGGTGACCACTGGCAGAACTCAAGGAAATGGCCTGAAGTTGTGTCAGGGGATGTTTAGGTCGGATATTAGGAAAAGGTTCTTGACCCAGAGGGTGGGTGGGCACTGGAACAGCCTCCCCAGGGAAGTGGCCACAGCACTTGAACAATGCACTTGGGCACGTGATGTGACTCTTGGATACGGTGCTGTCCAGGGCCAGGTGTTGGACTCGATGATCCTTGTGGGATCCTTGATGATCCTTCCGACTCAGGATATTCTATGATCCTATTATAATAAGGATTAAACTGATTTATATATATCTACATATATATATGTATACCTACACATGTATGTATATACACGTATATATGTATTTTATATCCATATATATGTGTATAACTAATAAGTTTGCAACAGAAAAATACACACACCTACACAAATACTGTGTTTATGTTATACATCTAAGACACCTCATGAGCAGTAACTCAGGAGTCTTTTCTTCAGTGGCTAAATAAAAGAAAGAGTTTGAACAAGAAGCTGATTCCTCAAGAGTAAAAGAAACAAAATTGTATAAAAGCAGTGCATATCTTCCTGTGTTCCTGTTAATTCTCCCCTCCACCCTTCCTTTGCTTGCTTTTTAAAGTTTTTTGGTGGAGAACTGTAAGTCTGACTGAACATCAATGTGCAATTTTTATTCTGTGGTCTTTTTCTCCTATTTTTCTGATACAGAATTTCCATCTATTCTCAGGAGAAAGGCAAATCAAATTCTCTTATATTGTATGAAGGCCAGCACAGGGTGATTATAAATGGGCACAAAGCTAAGGGAAATCTAGTGTTAATGGCTTACAGCAGTGTTGATAAGTTTTAGAAAATTTCAGAAAGACTGAATTAATATATTTCTATTACTGTTTTATATTGTTTTCTTCTTTTTAAATAGTGGTGTATATGTAATTTTCTTATTTTTATTGTTACTGTTATTTCCACAATTTTTGAAATTATTATTTTTAGGTAGCTTTTATTACCATTAATGAAAATTTGTGTTTAAGCCATGTCACATTGGGGTAGATAGGAACAAATCAGAGGAGTAAACTGGTTGGTACTGAGGACCTGATATCCACACTGTAAAATGGTTTTGTTTTAATATCAGACTAACTTGATATAGTCACTCAGACACTGTATGTTTTAAATCAATATGATCTTGGAGGTCTTTTCCAACTTCAATGATTCTGTTTTATGATTCTATGTCCTTATGCAGCTAGAGCACATTCTGTGCACTCCTGGATTGTCTTTTCCAGGTTAGTTGCATAATAAAGGAATCTAGCACATGCTCCAAAGATTATGCAAACACATTATGTGGGGATGGCCGTAAGATTTATTTCAAAACAGTAGTTCTCATTCAAACTAAAGTGTTAATGCACAAAGTTAATGCATCCTAGCTTCTACTTACTGAAAGACAATTTTTTTTCAATTTATCTTTTTTACTAACTGATGAAGATTGCAGTCCCTGATTTTACAACACAACATTTCAGAAGTATCAAGACCTTCATGGAATCAACAGGACAATGCTTATCTGATTATTCAAATTTCCCTAAGAGCTGTTCAGCAACAATCACAAGTAGCAGACTTCATGGGTGCAGAAACCTGGCTTCACCAGCACTGTGCTCCTAATGACAGAAGACTTCTGGAAAACTATATGCTTCATGTTTTTTTCCCAAATGTCACAATGTTATTGAATCATAGAATAATTTGGTTTGGAAAGGACCTTTAAGATCATGTAGCTCCAACCCCTCTGCTATGTGCTGGGAATCCTTCACTAAACTAAGTTGCTCAGAGGACTGATGCCCATGGGACTGTACACGACCAGTCCTTCCAGTGTGTCAGCAAGGGGTTTTTTCATTTTATTTTTATTACAACGCATCTGTAGGCTACAAAGATGATGAATTCTCTTCATTATACCAGTCCTGAAATTCTTGTTCCTGGTACTGATCTGTTTTTATGTAACAGATTTACCTGACAAGAACTGTAATTTCCAAAAAAAGTAAGTAAAGAATTATGCTTATTATCCAAATCTCCACCTATCATCCTAAGTCTTGTGTTTGTTCTTTCTACAATCATTTGCTCCAAGACAAACAGAATTCAAAATATTTCAGAATTCAATGAAGATAACTTTTTACCCATTGTTTATTCATTTAGCAATGATTTTTAAAAGTCCCATTTTTAATAAATTAAAAATACATTGTTCAAATTGAGTAAGAATGATATGCACACAGAACAAATCCTTAAGTTTCTGAGATGCATTCCACCTGGACATATTCCTATGGAACCTGCTATAGGTGACCCTCCTTGACAAGGGGCTTGTACTAGATGATACCCAGAGGTCCCTTCCAACCCCAATCATTCTGTGATTCTGTGAAGTTTCTGAAAAAACCCTAAAAGCTAAAAACTTATGAAACTCTCCCAGTTTACTGGGAAAATTGAGGCATGGGGGAGAATCAAGGAATTTTTTCAGAATTTTTTTCGGAGTTGGTAAAAATTTTTATTGTATCTTTAAGATTTTCCCGCCCTTATGTACTCAGAGGCTGACTAAGACTGACTGCATTCTAGGACTGCTTTTGGCTTGGAAATGAAACAAGTGGCAGGTGGTGATTTGTTGGAAAAATAAGCTGTGGTGACCTCATAAGCAATCTGTAGAGCTTATTAATTGAGTTCCATTTTGTGTTTCAAATTTTTCATAACACTTTTCAAGGAACTAGGTTTGTTATATCAACACTCAAGCAATCTAAAACTATTCTAAATTAACCAGTGAAACAGATTTTAAAAGTCTATGGAGGCAAAATTTGAGGTTTTATTTTTGGCATGTACAAGTAATCCAAACAGGACTCCATATTGTTTCTAACTCAGAATTAAAAGCATTATGAAAAATTTAAACACTTTTCCCATGAACTGTAGAAATGCTAATAATTTAAACTCCATAAATATCTTTCTGCCTTCAGGCTGTAAAAATAATGATAAACTGTTTTTATAACCACAGTCAAATATACTCTTTGTTCCCAGTTGCCTGCTAATGTTTTAATAAAACTTTGAAACAAGCTACACAAAGGGGAGGAAATATTTTCAGAGGTGCTGGGGACATTTAATAGATTTTCATGCCCAGCACCACTTGAAACTTGTGGAAACAATTCCCAGATTGTGAAACACATATGCTACAGAAATCTTGCATCTTGGATTCATATTTTTGAAAGAGAACTCTGAACTGAAAAGAGAATCTCTAAAGACATCACCTTTCTTACTGAATAGTCAGAATTTTAAAACAAAAAATATAAAGATTACATTATTTCCCTAAACTGAAAAATAAAGTGTCCTTTAAAATTATTCTCAATAATTTAAGGGATAAAAGGTAGGAAAATCCCCCATATTACAACTTCAAAATTAACAATAATTTTATCTTTGAGATACTTGGGAAGTGAATTTGGAGCTCTGTGCACCAGGGTTTAGTGTTTCTCACAGATGGAGTTCTTGGAATATTAGGGTCATCATGCAACTTCATTAATTCACGTAGTCTCCAGTCTTCTCAGTTGAGACATTTTTTTGTTCTTCTGTCCTTATATTTCTCAAATTTATGCCTGCATGTTGAATACTAGAGATCTCTAGATATTTTTAGACTAGCTTGGTATCCTTCTAAGAATCTCACTGCATTGAGTCACACTGACATAATTTAGGGAAATATTTAGATAATTCAGTTGAGTAAGTGGTATGTATTTGGGTATGAAAATCCTTCATTATTTTTTTAAGTCCAGATCTTCTTTTATTCCATTCTTTTTGTGAAACAGGAGTACATATCTACAGTGCAGCACCCCAGGAGGTTGACATGTAACTTGAAACTCCAAATGGGGCAACCTCAGCTGACAGTGTCTAGCCTATCTGGAGGATGAGAGGTTAGTGTTTGACTACATAACCTCATACTGTGGAGGATTCAGAATCTTTGTTCCCTATCTGCTGGGTGACTAATGTCAAGAATAGATGACTGTATAAAAGTTAGCTGGTGGTGGCTGTGCCAATAGACATACTCTGTAAAGTGATTGTGACTTCTGTGTGTCTTGCTGAACTCAGGGCTGTCACTGTACATTAAGAATGCTCAGAACACAGGAGATATAGGTTTCCCTGTGGACTTAGGCAATCCCTTGTGTTGTCTCTGTATGGCTGTGATATTTAAGCCAGAGCTGAGATTCTAACAATTCAGTTTGGAGCACGAATATAAATACCTAAGTTCAGGTGTCTTGAGATCTGTGCTCTTCAAAAAGGAGCTACCAGTCAATTTATAATTCCCTTGAGGTTAGCCTGAACTTGTGAGCATGCCGACTGCTTCACTGTTTTGAATAAAAGAGCATTAATAATGTCTAAATCCCACGTTAGGGAAATTTTTGATGTCTTAAATCTATCCATTTACATGTTTATGCTCTGTTTCCCATTCTGTGACATAAGTCACTCTAGGAATAGAGTATATTTCTCTCTTACAGTGCTCTGAGATTATATGCTTAAATGTGTCTAAAATGCTTTTGATATAAATGGAAGGTTTTTACAAATTCTGACAGGTAAATGCAACTACACCTAAAATTAAATTAAAGAGTAATGATAAATTAAATACTTCTGACCCAGGCAAACCAGTCCTATTCTAATTAGTACCTATGTATAGATATATGAGGAATTAGAATATTTCAAGTTTCTTTCTTATTATAGGTCTGCACATTGTCACCCACTCTTGCAGACATAAGGAAATTATCACCACAAATACAGGCAGTTTTGTGTTGCTTGACATCAGTGATGTGACATGTTTCTGGATGCATTTAATTTACTCATCCAGGAAAAATTTACATCTATGCATTATCCTTCTATTTTGGGCAACATAGATACTTAGCTCTTCTTCACAGGCACTCTGAGGGCAAGAAGGAAGTTTACTTTCTTTTTATTTTGCTATAGTATGCCTATACATATATAACTAGAACAGACAATAATTTTCCAAAAAATAGTCTTAAAATTTTATTTTTTTAATATCAGAAATTTACTTTTAAACCATTTTGCTAATTCTTTATTGTTCTGTTATGAATAGGCCAGACTGCAGGGAGACTTTGAAGAATTTTTTCCTTCACATTAAAGGCCCCCATGTAAAACTTTTTGTAAGCCACAAAGTCGCTTTGCTGTATTCTGTGAAATTTCAATGGGAAGCTGGAAGGTTAAGATGCTACTGGAGTGGTAATACAAAACTGGCATCAAATAGTAATGTAAATTGAGATCAGAGCTTTCTGCTGCTATTACTTGGACTTTGTGGTCCTGTTATTACTGAGCTGAGGTAATATAAAAGTGTTGTAAATAATGGATGTGCTTGAATATGGGTAGCACTTAAAATTGGGAGGAATTGCAAAGAACGAAAGGATTAACACTCTATGGCATAGAAGTCTAAACTGTGAAATGGGTAACATAACCAGTGAGAAGAAAGATTTTGTCTATTTCTTTTGTTAAAGAAAATGAAAATAAGATATTAAAACTTTTAACAAGAACATATTTTACATGGATATATGATGTACAACTCATAATCTCTATGATAATAGATCAATGTTAATAGATCAAGGTTGCTGATGTTTAAGTAGGGAATTCTTTTCCAGATATTCTGCATGGCATCCAACACATTTTAGCTCTCTGCATTATACAAGTCTTTGTTGATATATTATTTTAGATTAAACTCAGAGTAATTTGATATTTAAGGTAACATACATCACACATTTTCAAATATATTTACTAATTTCTTTTAATATCTTTATGGGGTATTCAGTTTTTGAGACATTTGTAGCCTCCTTCTCAATTAAACATGCCTTTGCAATACAATGAGATTTATATTTCAGTGGAATGCCCAAGGTCACATCCAGTGGTGGAGTATACATGTGGCAATTTCACAGCCCACTACTCAGATCACCAGACCACACTCCTAATATTTTTGTTAGACAAATGACAACAAAGTTTATTCGATGGTAACAGAGTGCTATAACGTTCAATTTATTTTGGTATGGATTTCCTGTTATAATGACAAGATTATCTGGCAAAGCTATATTCCAATTGTTAGAGCTAAATAAATATTACTGTAACTACAGTGAATAGGTTTTCACTTTAATAACAAAATCATGTTTGTATTTCAGAGAGAAAATTTGCATACATATTCTTTCACAATGTTAAGACCATCATTTGTCAGTGCTTAAGGTTTTCAGATTTTTCTCTGTATCAGATTTGTTCTGTCCATATTGTGGCTTAAAAAATAAGTTTTCTTATTCTTTATTAGAATTCTTTATTAATTAAATCCAAATATTTTATTTTAATTCTGAATGACAAGCAGGTTTTCTTCGTAGTTTGACCTAACTTTTTATATTACAAGAAAAGACATTTGTTATTTATTACATCTTGTCTAAGTTACTGTAGCTGTAGAGCAAACATTTCAATAAAAATTTTATGCTTAATGTTGAAAAAATTAATACATTCCACTATGTTAATTTTTGGTCTGACAACTCCAGACTGAAGGTGACTTCATTACATTGCCTCTGAAAATTTCAGAGAAGAATTTAATCTGTCTATGAATGGATCCATTAAATCAGGAGATTAAATAAAAGTTCTTAACTAAAATAAAATAAGAAAGTAGCATCTAGTATATAATGCATATATGCACTTTATGTCTTCTAAAGCAAATATACTTAGAATGCTTAATAAACAGCTAGAACATGTAACCCATAGTGAGTGTATAATTCTTATTAGCAAATCACACAGTTCTCCTTTAATTTCACTGGTTTTGGAAATAATTTGATTTATAAAGCTGTAAATATTTTAGGGCTGGTTATAATAATTTCTACTAATGAGGACCAACTACTAAGAGCTTCAGGTGTCAGCAAAACCAGAGTCAGCAAGATCATTATGTCACACTCTCTGGATGGTGGCAAAGGAACGGGCTACCCTGGGACGTGGTTCTGTCGCCACTCCTGGAGGTATTTAGAAGGTGTGTAGATGCCATGTTTAGGGACATGGTTTAGTGGTGGACTTGACAGTGTCATGTTAACAGCTGATCTTGAGGATCTTTTCCAACCTAAATGCTTCTGTGATTCCACGACACACATTCTACAAGAAATGGCACCTAGCTGGGTCTGAAGGCAACCACAGACTTCTCCTTCCATTGCTTGTGGTCATGTTCAGGGCTGAGGCCACAGCAGCCAAACCTCAGCGTTTGTGGAACACGGCTCAGCACACCACCCTCTAGAACTCCAACTCTGGTAGCTGCAGCTGTCAGAGCATTTCAAAGGTTTGAGGAACCATTCAATCTAATTACAGATTCGGCTTATGTAGCCAGGGTAACTGTGTGAGCAGAAAACGCTCTGCTCAAAGAAGTCTCTAACCCAAGGATTTATGCCTTGCTCTCGAGACTTGTTTATCTAATCTCCCACTGAGAGCAACCTTATTATGTGATGCATGTCAGATCACATACGGACCTTCCCGGGCCAATTGCAGAAGGCAACAGGCAAGTGGATGCCCTAGCCATGCCTGCTCATTTGGCAAACTTACCTGACACCTTTGAGCAGACAAAGTTGAGCCACGCCATGTTTCATCAGAATGTTCCGGCTCTCATCCGCATGTTCCACCTAATGCGGGAGCAAGTGAGAGCTATCATGGCGTCATGCCCCAACTGTCAGAAGTACCCGCTTCCATCTTTGGGCAGTGGGGTCAATCCAAGAGGCCTGAACAGCCGCGAGGTGTGGCAAACTGTTGTTACCCACTTCCCCGAATTCGGGAGGCTCAAGTACATACATGTTTCGGTGGACACCTTCTCTGGGTCAGTGTATGCTTCGGCCCATGCAGGGGAAAAGGCCAAAGATGTGGAAAAACATCTAGTTCAAGCCTTTGCCACCCTTGGCGTCCCTCATAAGATTAAAACAGACAATGGGCCTGCATACACCTCCAAATGCCTGCAAAGCTTCCTGCAGCAGTGGGGGATTGCCCATACCACTGGAATTCCTCATTCCCCCACTGGGCAATCCACTGTTGAACGGACTCACCAAACATTGAAAAAACCCTACACCAACAAAGAGGCGGTAGTGAAATCAATATGCCAACAGTTAGATTAAGCAAAGTCTTGTTTGTTCTCAACTTTTTAAATTGCTCCTTTGAAGAGCCGTGCCCTCCAGTAGTCAGGCACTTTCAAAATGAAAAAGTGCAGAAGTTTAATGAAAGGCCTCCGGTCCTGGTGAAGGACCTGGAGACCTTGCAAATTCAGGGCCCTTACCCACTTATCACCTGGGGGCGTGGGTATGCCTGTGTGTCCACACCCTTGGGACCAAAATGGGTCCCGAAAAAATGGGTAAAGCCCTATGTCTTATCCAAGGACTCGAGGGCATGGAAAATACAACTTGTTACAACTCAGAGTGTCCGCCAAAACGACATCACAGTCGCGTCCTGGAGGCGACTGCAAAGGGTTGACAGGGAATCCCTTCCCAAAACCTGGTATCCTATTCAGAACCTACCCACTTCCCAACTGCCTTTCCTAAACCCTTACCCAGTATGTTTGCTTTTATAGAGCACCCATCATGATGGCAGTGGTTGGCTCAACCCTCTTTCGCCTTCTGTGGTGAGCATGGATCATCTCGATGCCACTTGGGAGCATTGCGTGGATCGTTCCTCAGCCTTGCGCCAACATATGGACAGTCCTGGCAAAGACCATCAGCCAGGACCATATGTGTCTGTCCATGGGCAGCGTGAACAACCCCCTGTCATCTTGTCTGGTGGGGGTCCCCTTTAAGAGGAATGAAATGCCAATTGTTGGCCCAAGCTGGGATTGTTGGTAAGCTGGGATGCTTGGATGCATTTGTTGAAAATTATGAAAAATCCACCCCAGGAACTGGAACTGCTGGGGTCAGCCAAAGCGGAATTCTGTGTTAATTGGATATATGGGCTGATAGATAACACTACTCACAAACACCTGATAAAGGTCGGCCCCAAAGATAAAAATTACAATTTCAAGAATTGGTGCAACATCACCCAGGAATCCCAGCACAGGAGCCGAGTCCCCATCTCGAACTCCGGTACATACCACCGGGAAGTCCCTGAAGGGATGTTCTTGATTTGTGGTACAAGACCATGGGCAGGCATTCCATATCATCTTAAAGGAGGACCATGCATGCTTGGCAGGCTTTTACTGCTTACCCCCCAATAAAGCTGAGCTCTGCCAATGGTGGGACCAGACCCAATTGGCAAGATCAAAAAGAGAGGCACTCAAATTGGACTCAAATTGTAATCACAACGTTGATGCCTGGTCCCATGTGCAGAGGGTAGCGGTGTCCATTTTTGTGCCGTGGGTCGCCACAGCCAAAGCACTTGGAAAGCTTTCACATTTGGAGTGCTGGGCAGCAAAGTAGGACAACCCGACCTCCCAGGCTGTAAGCCAGCTCCTGTAGGATGAAGACACCACCAGAAAGGCCACACTGCAAAACTGAGCAGCAGTTGACTATCTGCTGCTCGTACATGGACATGGATGCGAGGAATTCGAGGAGCTCTGCTGTATATCCAGCAACAGCAAAGGCATCCATGCGACACTGCGTGAAATACAAGAACACATCGGGAGGATCCAGCAGGAGACGGAGGACTGGTTCAGCAACCTTTCTAAAAACTTTGGATTGTCAGGATGGGCTGCTTCCATTACATGGACTATATTATGGTTCTTTTTAACCATTTTTCTAATTTTGGTTTTCCTAAGTTGTTTAATGAAAGTTTTAGTCAACACCCTAACCGGAACTTCTTCTTTAAAAACAAAAGAAGGGGGAGATGTGGTGGTGTGGAGGGCTGAGGCCACAGCAGCCAAACCTCGGCGTTGGTGGAACAGGGCTCAGCACACCACCTTCTAGAACTCCTAATCCGGTTAGGGTGACACTTCATGTTCACCCCATGATCCCTTTCAGTTACTGTTTGCATGTTTGCTGCTATTGGTTAGTATGACCATTAACCAATGTTCTGTATTTGGAGTTATTCTGGAAAGTTTGCATCTCTTCAGGTTTTTATTGGTTCTATTGTAATCCCTGTACCCCTGTTGGCTGTTTTTACCCACTTTCTTTTCCTTTAAAAATCCCGCTGTAGCCCGTGCCCCCTGCCTTTGTCCCTGGATTTGCTCTGCTTTGCTGCACCCTGTGCTGACTCTCCTTGCTGCTCCTGAACCCTTGGACCCTCTCACTGCCGCTCCCGAACTCTCCGACCCTTCCCCCCACATCTGGATCCCAGCCGCGCACTGCTGCTTCCCGCTGCTCCTGCCTTCCCGCCGCTCCTTGCCGCTTTTCCCCGTTGCTTCTCCCATCAAATAAAGAGCTGCAAATCCATACAAAGGTCCTTCTCGAAGTCTGTGCCCGCCGGCTGTCGAAGAATACCAGGCTGGGGCTAGCCTGCTTATCAGAGGAGCCGGCAGCCATAGATGGAACCCTGCGCTTGGGGGATATCGCTGTGGCGGCAGCTTCTTCCACCCCCGGTACAAGTGGGGGAAGCACGTGCAGCCGAGTGACCTCGAGTTGGCTCCCAGTGGCAGCGAACCCTGTGGCGAAAATTGTAAATCTCTCTATTTTTTGCTTTTTTCTGAAATAGCAATGCTTTTCTGTATGGTGATTATAGAATCATAGAATGGTGTGAGTTGGAAGGGACCTTAAAATATCATCTTGTCCAACCTCACTTCCATGGGACACCCTCCAACTGATTAGGTTACTCAAAGCCCCACCCAATCTGGCCTTGAACACTGTCAGGGATGGGCCATCCACCACTTCTCTGGGCAACCAGTCCCTGTGTCTCCCCATCCCCGTAATAAAGACTTTCATCCTTATATCTATTCTAAACCTATCTTCTTCCAGTTTAAAATCATTGCTCCCTGTCTTGTCACTACAGAGCCTGGCAAAAAAATCTCTCCATCTTTCCTATATCTCCCCTTTATATATTGAAAGGCAACAACAAGGTTTCCCTAAAGCCTTCTCTTCACCAGGTGAAGCCTTCTCTTCACGAACCCCAACTCTCTTTTCCTGTCTTCACTGGAGTGGTTTTCAATCCCTTCCACCCTGTTTGTGGAATCCCACAGAATTGGATGTACTTTGGCACTCGCCAGGGCACAGTTCTGGGGCAGATTCACCTCTTTTTATGCACCCCAGAACACAGTTGGTCTCTCAGGCTGCAAGCACACATTGCTAGCTCCTGTCCAATCTTTTATCCATTAATTTATTCAAGTCCTCCTTAGCAGGACTGCTCTGAATCCATTCATCCTGCTGTCTGTATTGATGCTGGGCATTGCCCCAGCCCACATGCAGGATTTTGCACTTGGCCTTGCTGAACTTCATGAGGTTCACATATACCCACTCCTGAAGCCTGTCAAGGTCCCTTTTGTGCTGGTTTTGGCTGGGGTTAGAGTTGATTTTCTTCACACTAGCTAGTATGAGGCTGTTTATTTGATTTATGTTCATAATATAGAAATGCTTTGGTTATTGCTGAACAGTGCTTGCATAGTCAAGGCCTTTTCTTCCTGTCACCTCACTCCACCAGTGAGGAGGCTGGGGGTGCACAAGAAGATGGGAGGGGACACAGCTGGGACAGCTGACCCCAATAGACCTAAGGGATATCCCATAACATATGACATCATGCTCAGCATATAAAGCTAGAGGAAGGAAGGGGTTGATAACATTTGTCTTCCCATGTCACAGTTAAGCGTGATGGGGCCCTGCTTCCCTGGACATGGCTGAAAACTTGCCTGCCCATGGGAAGTGGTGAATTAATTCCTTGTTTTGCTTTTCTTGGGTGCATTGCTTCTGCTTTGCCTATCTTTATCCCAACCCACGGGTTTTCTCACTTTTACTCTTCTAATTCTCTCCTCCATTGTGTGAGTGGCTGTGTAGGGCTAATTTGCCTGCTGCACTTATACCACACCACTTCTGGATGGCATCCCATCCATCAGGCATGTCAGCCATATCACACAGCTTGGTGTTATCTGCAAATTTGCTGAGACTATACTCAATCCCACTGTTTATGTAACCAGTAAAGACATTGAACAGTACTGGTCCTAGTACGGAACCTTGACAGACACCACTCAGAATTATCTCTATTTGGACATAAAACCATAGATGTCACCTCTTTGGATGTGGTCCTCCACACATGAAATGATCAAAAATGGCATAAAATTATGAGTCTGTGACTTATGTTGGAGGCTGTATATGCTTATTCCAGAAAACAGTAACATTTATAAAAAATTCATTTTTATATTAAATAATTCCATTCCTCTCCTCTGACACATCTCTGAAGGAGCAGAACAATAATTTGAAGTTCAAATAAAGTATTTCAAGAATTTCCATAAAAACGAAATAGAACATATTACATACATCTTAAAAATACTTAAAATATCATTCTATATTGCGTTCTTTCTCTCCTTCCTCTTTTGTCCGTCTGTTGTTTATGCTGTAGTTTTTGTGTCAGCAATGGAATTGCATGTTTTTTTCATTAATTTCTGTGGGTCAGTTACAATAGACTTTCTGATTTAAAACATTTTATTCATGAGTTGTCTTTGTTTCAATGAAACAAATATCTGTTTGTATAAGCTAATAATCAACTTGTTTGGTTTTGAGTACTGGGGTTTTTTAGCTTTTCTTATTACTGTATGCTTACAAGCACTGACCTTATTATTAAGTTCTATTCAGATTTGAAGTGAATAAAATGAACCCCAAAAATATCATAAGTAATATACGTAAGCCTGCTTTACTTCTTTTTTTCTTAAACCAAAAATGCAGCCAAACAAAACCCAGTCTATTTCTATTGAACTGAGTAAATAAATCTAATCTCACTCTTTAGCTTATTTTCTAATCATAACATCGTTTCTAACCATGACAACCTTGATGTTTCAGAGCAGATTTTTTTTCCGTCTCATTATTGTCAATATCCTTGAAAATTCCTGCTGATTCTTTAATTCCTGCTGATTCAGTGTGCAGAGACACACTGCTGTATTCTGCATTGTGTGAGGAGAGCACAAGAAGGATTAATATCATTCTGAACTCAGGGTTAATACAGTCTTGCATCAAAAACTGGATAGAATGACATCAGCTTTTCAACAACCACTTATCATCAAATATAGACAATGCAATATTTCCATAAGTATTTCAAACAAAACAGTACCCATCCAGGTCCATGAATTGACTTTTTTTTCCATTCTAATGACATGTATTCTTCCAGTAATGGGTCTCTTCATTTATCATAAAGTTTCCCTTTATAACCATATTTCATATCTGACAGGTAATCATCTCGCTAACCCAATTAAATATTTGTCTTTTGTTCATATTTATGTATATAAACCAACAAAAATAAACTATTTCCCACATTAGATTTGGGTATTGGCACTCCTACCAATCACACAGAAACATAATTTCTACTATTTAAACATATATCATGAAGAAATGGTTGCATTGCTTTGCATTTATGGAGGAATACTTCTAAGATTGTCAAAAGTCTTTCTTCATCTCAAGGTCTTTTAACCTTCATCTAGGTTTATATTCATGAAATAATGAGATGCAGAAAAAAAACCATTAAAACAACACAATTATCACAAGCACTCTTTGAATAGTATCAAGGAGGTCTCAATACAATGAAAAGAAGATTCAATTTTAGCATCTTAACTTATTTATCTGTGTTTGCTAGTTGACCCAACTTGCTTGTATTCTTGCCAGGTGTAGTACGTTCTCATAAAATTTGCATTTTTACAGAACAGGCATGTTCTTTCTCCCAGATGTATGGCTTTGTTCAGATTTGCTCTATTTAAGGCCACTGAACTAGTTGGATTTGAAAATTGTTTCAGTAGAAATAGCATGTTTCTTTTAAAAAGTGTAATTACTTGAGCAGTAGTTCAGCATAAACTTTTCATCAGATCCAACTATCACCGAAAAATGAGCCTTAACTGGCTCTTAGTAGACACTAAGCATAAAGGAGATTTTTCCTCAATATGGAACACTTCAAGAATTATCTGGTATGAAAATTATTCTTTTTCTTTGAGTTCTTTTGTTCAGTATTTAGATGTGTTTTTTGCTTTAATCTTAAGAATTTCTTGATTAGGATAACATTCTTTTTATTGGTATTCCTTTTAATTATTTCTATGTGCCATGTCTAAAAATCAGGATAACATGAAGAATACATTACATGAGATAAAAAAATATCAGCAAGATAAGCTTAAAATTCAATTGTGATACCCTATTTCAATGAATAAACTGAGTTTGACAACCATAAATACACAGTAGAAATGACTGACATATCTTAACAACTACAAACAGCATCCCTAAGATGTTAAAAAAATGCTAGGATGATATATTAATCAGTGTAAGCACTGAAAAAAGGTGACTAAATTGCTGATCTGTGCATTCTAACTTAAGCTGAGAAAGTTTTTTCTAATTTATTCATTGAATTTCACCTCTCTGTGTTCTTGAATTCTCTCTGGGCATATTAGATCACTCTCAAATGTATTAATCATTTCACAGTGTCCCGAAAATATTGTTTGGGAACTATTTTTGTCTGTAAGCAAATTAAAAGCAGAGTGCAAAAAAAAAAATCAAAATTCAAATCAGCCTTGTCACATTAATTGATAGGTGAATCTAAAACCTAAATCAGATACTCAAATGCTTATAAATGCTTTCTTCTACCTGTCTGAAATGGTCTGGGACAAATTTAAGTGCTTAATTTTGCTTAATTAGTAACCTGTTTAACTTATCAATAAAGAGTTTTAAGATAAGTGAATATATTAAACCATTTTCATATGTTTTCATTATACATTATAATAAAATTGTACATAAATTTTAAATATTACATAGTTGCATTCCTAAGGGCATGTGAAAGCAAATAATTGCACTGTATGTATCAAATGAAAACTAAATATCAGATTAGTCTATCTAAAACATTTTCCCTACAATTGACCTCTTACTTGATTTAAATTAAACTCACAGAAGTCTATTTCATATCTAGTATGTTCTAGGGAATATAAATTTGGATATTACTTTCCTCTTGGGCATTGTTGACTATGTGAGCAAGGTAGATTAACTAGCTTAAATGAAATGTTACTAAAGATTTTTCTGTTGTCTACAGTTTCTCTTTTCACTTGCCATTAGGCTACAGTTTACCTTATTTAAACATGCTCTCATTCAGTATTTGTGGGCACTATAAGGTGAATTCAAGATTACAACTGTTGAATTGCATATAGATTTGTGTTATAATTCCTCCCAATACACTTGTCAAGACTGTTAGGCTCTGTTTGTCTGCATAGTTATTGCACTGCTACCTGTGAGGCAAAAAAAGCTTATTTATTTTCTGAGCTGCCCAATGAACCTGCTATTTTCAAATGCTTTTAAGTGACTAGGTGTCCTGGGGTGACAGTATCATATCGCCACTGTCACATATTCCTATCATCAGCGTACTTTTTTCAGTACGGGGCTATGTTCCTGCCCGGCAGACAACAGAGTTCCTCCCAACAGACTGTACATAAAATAAGGTGACTCCCCCAGGATTCCTTCTTCTTCCCATCTGCAGTGTGTGCAAAGTTGGCATGGCAGAGAGAAGGAGAGGGTTTTTTTCCCTTTGTTTTTTTTTTTTTTTCCCCTTTCCCCTTGCCTTTTTAGACAGGTTTTTTTTTGTGTGTGTGTGTGTGTGCTTTTTTCCTCCTTTCTCTGGACCTGTGCCATCACCTGGAACTGAGGAAGGGATGAACATTGGAAGGACATTCGTCTCTTCCCCTGCCCTGATCCTCCCCCCCCAACCCTGGGCCTAGGGAGGCCTGGTGCAGCCTGGGTCGGGGCCCTCGGGAAGCTACCAGAGCTACCAGACCGAAGGCACTCTCTCTGGGACTTTTCTACTGAGGTTTTCCCTTTTTGGGGATTTATTATCCTCATTTGTTTTTTTTTTTGTCTTTGC
>VZRZ01006947.1:502715-544453 GCA_013398175.1 Climacteris rufus
TTTCACTTTCTTCCAAGAATTTTCTTTCCAGACCTAATAAGGGGAGGGACTGGTGAGAGCTGCCTTCTGTTTTGGAGGGGTTTCCCTCCAACTGTTGTCTCAAATGTTAACACTGGGAAAACTTCATTTCTTAAGGATGTTCTACAAAAAATTTTCTGAACATTTCTTATTAATTTGAAAATAAACCAATAGCAATGAAAAATAGTATCTAATATACTTTGAAATTTTGTTTAAAGGTGCATATGTTGAGGTTCAGCTGGTTATCTAAGAGTTATCCTTTCATTTGAGCACCAGTCTGTAAATATCAAAGACATACACACAGGCATAAAATTAAAAAAAAAGCAGTTCCACATATCTACTCTAAATGACCCTTAAAATTCCAGAAAGGGTAATACTTTATATATCTTTAGTTGCAGTTCAGGTCTGTTTTGCCTATTACAGTATTTGGTAAATAAATTCCCTGTCTTTACCTATGAGCTTTCTCAGCCTATTTTCTTTCCCATAGAATTGAGAAGTAAGAGAGTGACTGTAGGGGTGTCTGGGTGTTAGTCAAGGCTAATCCACCACAAAAGATAACAATAATTTTCTGACAGTTTCAAGCTACATTTTATTTTACTTATTGCAGTTCATATTATTGTTATTATTGATACTTATATTAACAGCAGAAAACGTCAATATTTTTTAAAATTCTGTTGTTAGGCAGCACACTTTTTTAATTAGAGAGCTTTGAGAGGTTGGGCTATTCTACCATGTTCCTTTGATTTCAGAGCAAATTTTGAGACCTGACCAATAGCTGAGTATAGATAGGGCTCTTTGGTAAATCTTTGCAGTTAATTTGGATGTTTGGAGAAAAAGAAACAATTGTCTCACTTTTAATGTTTACTGAGGCCCTAATATACTACGTTGCCAGAGGCAGTTTACAAACACTTTTTACCTCTGAGGAAAGTTCTTCAAGCTGAATTTCTAGTTAATTGAACTCAGTTTAACTGGAGCAGAGATGTCAGAATGGGCCAACAAACTGCATTAAATGAATGAGATTTCTTCTAACATGCCCCTCTGAGTACAGGGAAAAGAGACCAAACTCAGTCTTTTCTGTCAGACCCTGAAAAACTGTATTATCTTACTGCATTTTTCACCACTATATGAGCTGCTTATACACAACTTAGCCTGCCTGTCAAGCTTAAGCCTCAACCCTACTCAGATCAAAGCCTTTGGAGTGGTGGAAGTGTTGACACAATTTTAACTGCTTATCAGGTTATTCTATTATATACACATTGTAGAGTAAAATACTTAATAAGACAATGTAATAATTAATACAGTGCAAAGATAGTAAGTGTATCATATAGATTATACAAATATGATAGTAATTCTTGCATTATGCAGTTCATTATTACTCAGTCTTCCTTCTTCTTCATTTGTTCTGGCAGTATAAAAGGGTTCCAAACAGACGGATCTCAGTTCATCAGCAGTTGACATGTATGGCAATGGAAATACATAACTTCTGATGAAATAATAAATGGCTTCCTGTCTGTCACACTAGTCATACTCCAAGAAAAATTTTAGTGACACCTTCAAAAAATGAAATAATAAGCGATAAATGTTATAAATGGGTTGAAGCCAGTTGCAGTTCTGTTGAGTTACTTGTTGAGAGTTAACAACAGTTGGGGGTTTGTGTATGTTCATGCTGTGGAAGGTGGTGTGGCAATGGGTGCAATATTGACCCAGACACTCTAGATGGCACAAGGGAGGCCACTCATGCTAAGAGTGGAACCTTCTAGACTGTTTCCAGACTGTTCCACTAAAGGACTGATGTCACCACGATCCAGCGAGAGCCAACCAGAGGAGACCTCTGGAAAACGAGGGTTGGAACAATTGGACCAGTCAGCCAGTGGATTCAAACCAATGCACCAATAGGAGAGCAGGGGCCCGGGTATAAAAGTGGGCTGGCCCCTGGGTCCCGGTCCTCATCTCGATGGAGCGCTGGAGAGAGAGCACCCAGCGTCGCGATCGCCGCTGCACCGGGTCTACCTTGCTACGAGGAGCAACGAGACTAGCTCAGCGCTTCCGTCCCTTGCTTGTTATTTTCAATAAAAAGGTTTTGCTTTTCAGCTCGGGAGTGAGTTGTGTTTCTGCACCCCTCCTCCCTGTCCTTGACAATAAAGGAAAAAAAAAGGCGAAAAATACAGTGGTGTACATTTAAATAACTAGAATATGATTCCAGACAAATAGTTGTGATCTACAATGTTAGGTTCTTGTTATATGAAAGACTATAACTGTTGTATTTTCTAAGAAAAATCCTTAATTTTTGATTATTTTTATCACACATGATTTTCTACTTAATTGTTCTTTGTGAGATTTGATATTTTGGTCTTTTTCTCTTTACTCTGTAACCTTTAAGAAAGAAGACAGAATCTTTTGTAAATTACTTCAATTTAAGCCTGGGGAAATTACCACAGTCTAAAGCAGGTGGTAGTTAAAATTATTCTATGGAAGAATATTAAATGTACAGACCTGATTCTGAAATGTTCAGAACATGTCCTTTTCTCCATGCTTTTCACTCATGACATCTACATCAAGGCAGAAAATTAATATACACTTCCCAGGACATGACCCAAGGGATAATATTTCTCCTCAACTACTTGCCCAGAAATGCAAATGATGATTAATTTCTATTGTCTAGACTTTCATTCTCTTTTCAGCTTCAAATCTCAGTTGTCTGTTTTAAATTTTGCATAAATAATTGACCTATGCACTTAAGTTAATCTAGCCTAATTATCCCCTTGCCACTCCCCAAAAAATAGACAACAGGAATAAACTTGCTAAGAAAACCATTTCCACTTGTGTGCATAGAAGGTTTTCATACGAAAAGTGCTCTCTGGATCACTTGAGAGAGTAAATGTCATTTTTGTTTCTCTTTTTTCCTCCACTTTAAACAAAGTAGCAGTTCAGAAAGTTAGTTTTCCAGGGTGATGGAAAAAAAAAAAAGCAATATGCAACTTGTTTCATAAAAAAGAATCAATATTTTTAATACCTCTGTAAGGCAAGTTAGGCTTTAAGATTAAAGCAAAATGGAATAGTAATATAAGGGAGGTTTCTAGAAACAAACAAACAAGAAGCTGAAGTCATATAATTACATTCAAAGGAAACTAGAAAAGATTATAAAATGTGAAAGAATAAAAAGTAATTAAAAAGAACAAAAAAGTGGCAAAGGGAAACAAAACTAATAGTCTTTTTTTACACACATCTGGATCAAGAAACCTATATGGCCATTTGATGATCTCAATACAAAAGGTATACTAAAAACAAACAAGCAGAAAAAGGTCATTGTTGAGAGGCTTCAGTGGTCAACCTTGCAGAAGAAAAAGAAGAGAGTCCCATTAAGGAGCTGCTCTCAGTGGGAGACGTATCTGAAACTGAGTGGTTGTGAGAGAGGAGGGGGAATTTATTTAGTTTATGCAGATTTCAAAAGGCTTTTGGACACAGCATCCCACATAAAGCTTTTAAGTAAATTAGGTGGCATGAGCAAAGCTATTTGTTGCATAGATAAATGACTGGTTAGTAGAAAGAAAACACAAATAGGAGTAAGTTGTCAGTCCTTGAAGTGGAGACAGGTCATCAATGCTGGTAAGCAGGATTCTGTACTGTAAAACATATTCATCGCTGACCTGGAAAGCAGAAGATTACTTAAAAGAAAAAGGCTGCTGACAATACTGTATTATTCAAGATAGTAAGTTTGAAAGCTAACTCTGAGGAATTAGAAGAAGATTGTAAGACTGAAGGGCAACAAAGTGACAAATGAAATTCAGTGTAAATAATGAAACATGATATACATGGGAGAAAAACAGTCCTAATTTCACATATAAAATTATAGGCTCTGAACTAACCATTGCCTCTCAAGAGTGATATCATGCGGTGTAAAAAACCATTTTGTCAAATACCAGTTTTATAACATCAGTGTTCAGAAAAGCAAACAAAATGCTAGGGACAATTAGGAGAAAAAGACAGAACAAGACACAATAATGTTGGTAGCTTTGCCACACCTTGAATAATGCAAGCAGCTCTGATTCTAAAAAAGTATGCAATAGACTTGGAAAAAATCCAGAGAAGGCAGCAAAATTCAGAATACTTTCTATACAAGAAATGACTGAATATGCTAAAGAACTTTTAATCTAAAAAAGTTACTTAGAGGAAATATGACAGAGGTTTATAAAACCAGGAGTAGAGGGGGCTGGCACATTTTATTCTCTGTTCACATTAGCAAAACCTTGGGCTTCAGACAGTCATGTCAAGGTTACAAGCTGGATTTTCCAGGAAGGGATGTGATGAACAGTTGTTGGAAATGTCTGTGTCTGGGGTGGAAGTGGAACAGGGATTTTACTGAGTCTAGAGGACTCAGGTAAGGAAAACTATTCTTAGCATAGAAGGAATAATGTAATAGATCATGCAATTAAATCTTCCTTTTTTTACTCATGGGAGATTTTCCAGGTTATGTCCATAATAGACATGCAGGGTTGATTGTGGCCTTCAAAACCCTGAGGGAAAAGGCATAGAATATTGCAAGCAGCACACCCAGTGTACTGTGCAAGCAGCACATGAACCATCTAGTCCTGCTGAGTGGAAGCTCTTCTGTGTTAGTGACTCAGACCTGGATTATTATCTAGCCTATCTAGCTGTTGTGAAAAAACAGCTCAATTAGGTATGTCTGCACATTTTTGTCTATGGGGACATGAAAATATTGGAGAATTTACGTGCCCTACATTACATTAACAAGGACAACCCCTGGTTAGGGTCACCATTTGTGCTAACACATTACTGATATTCAAGCTCTTACAGATGACAGAAGAAGACACGTGGCAGCATTCTTCTCGCTGTTGTAGTACCTGTATCACAGAGAAATCTCTGAAAGGCATTGAAGAGGAAGATTTTGATCAAGTTATATGTGTCCTAGGTCTAGTTCCTGTTCTTCCAAGAGGAAACTCAATGCCCTTGAGAAGACATAGTACAGCCCTTACTAGGGAAAGTTCAGCATTTTCTTCTGGAAATGGATCTGATTCACAGAGGATGAAGATCTTCACAGAGAGCATGGCAGTATGGAAAAGGTTAGCTAGCTAGTGAGCAGTACCCTTTGCAGAAGGAAGGCACCACATCAGTTCTGCCTACCCTCCACAATTTGTCCCAAGCAGATCCGTGGCAGGGCAGATATAGATGCTCTGGTAGACAGATCAGAGCTCTAGAGTCCAAGTGAGCAGAGCCAGAGAGGCTGTAGCATCAGTGACCTGACAGGTCTCTGAGTATGCCAGGGCTTCCCTGTCTCATGAGAGGAACATTGCCACCATCAACTTCCTACATGTCTTTCTGAATACCAAAGCCAGCACATCCTATCACAGGAGTCAGAGGGAAGGATTTATGACAATGGAGTAGAGCTGGCCTTATACGAGGCTGTTCCTGAACCAAAATTGTCTGTACTAATCAGGTCCCATTTGAGTTTGAACAAGCACTCTGCAGCAGTGTACGGCCTGGAGACAGCTGTTTGTGTCAAACATCTGACTGCAAAACCTTTCAATAGCTTTTCTGATTCTTTTCTCATCCTTATCATGCAGAAGCATTATGCACACAACATTTAGATCTACATTTGCAGTGAAACTGCAAGAGATGGAATCTGAACTATAAATTTGATATTGGCTTTAAATATATAGTTAAGAAGTTAATTGTCATTTAGTTATTTAAAAAAATCATCATCTCTCTTCCTGAATAAATTTGATTTTTGCTTGCTACCTTTTTTTTTTTAAACTGAATTTTTCAGTTCTAGGCTGCTTTTCACCCTGATTCAAAGGCATGGAACTAGCACAGTACATCAAATTATACAATGTTTGAAATGTCATTTTTTTTCATTTGAAACTGTACAATCCTGAGTTTGAAAATAAACATGTTTTTTATTTTCCTATATTTCTGTAGAATAATAAAGTAATATTACCATCCCACTCTGTGATGCTGCCTAACAAACAAGAAAATGAAGAAAATGAACGATTCAATGCTTTGCAGGATATAGGGACTACAGTCTTACTTGCTTATTTTATGATTGATGCTAGAGAAAAAGGGTTACTGGTGTCCTATAGACCTTGAACAACCTGACTTAAAATAAATACATGGGTATAAAACTTTACTAATTGATTCAGATTACCATGGGTATTCCCAGTTCATATTTTTATTGTATATACTATTTGTTCTCTTGAATAACAGTGAGAAGTTCTACAAAAATACAAAATACCAGTTCTGATTTATAAATGAACAGTCAGAGATTTTGAAAATGTTTCTGGCTGTTAAAATATCTTAAGATATCATTGTTGAAGGCATTTTTATTTGTGGGTTATACGCAGAAGAAACATGTTTGAAGAATAAGCCATAATTATGCATAATACACATGCTGGTTTTGGGGGACTTTGTCTGGTGGTTTTTTTTGTTTGTTTGTTTGTTTTTGGGGTTTTTTTTTGTTTGTTTTTGTTTTTTTTTTTAATTGCTATAGTTGATAAAGCTGAAGCCTTTTTTTCTTATTAGACTTTGATGTAATCACATAGTTGCGGCTGTGCCCTGTCCTGCAGTGCAAATAGCAGCACATCAAAAGCAAATGGCCTGCCAATTAATCTAAGCAATGTTGAACACAAGGAATTTGATAACCCACAGGCAGCTGAGGTATAGTTTACTTGCTGTGACATCTGGTACCTGTTATTTAAACAAAATGACATTTTGTTAATTTTTCATGTGCTTAGAGAGGTCTTTTGGTGTAACCATTTCAGGTTTGAAAACTGAAAAGTGTATAAACAACAATGGAATGCCAGTTTTCTTTCACATACAAAATATTCTGAATGTAATTTTATTTCAGGTTTTAAAGAGAAATAAATGGATCCATCACAGATCCATCGGCAGAGTGTCTTATTCTGCAGCACTTGGCATCCAAATCAAATTTCTAAATGAAAGTTAGAATACACTATGTGTAACATTGAAGAAGGTTGATGATCTCTTCTTCAAGCACCAAAGAGGTATTGGATAACTCTGCCTCTCAGTAGATATGAAGCACTTCAATACTTTCACAATAAGAACAGAGAGGGTGAGTGGGAAAATCAGGATATAAGCCACCCTGATTTCATTACGTATCTTGAACAAAATGTAAAAATTATGTATTGGTGGTATACCCCAAACAGAAGATGGACTGGGGACAGACTGTCATTGTTATCCGTCCTGTGTGCCAGACAGGAAGGAAGTGCAGTGGGAGAAAACAGAATGCAGTGAAAGACATATGCCTAATACACTTATTGAACAGAAACATTTCAGGCAAAGGGAAACCTTAATTCTGTTGTTTCCTGGCTTTTGCATGCCTGAATTTCTATTCTCATTGTTTAGCATAGTTTTCATACAGAAGGTCATAAAGGTTATGGATTTGAAGCTATGTGTAATGTTTATGAAAGTCAAAGCACTTTTGTTTTTAGTATTACTTCCCTCTTTTTTAAAACATCAGCAGACAATGACTTAATTGGAACTTATTGTACTTTGCCTGTATGGACACTAGAGACTGCTGAAGTAAAAAAAGCATACATTCTCTTAAGAAACACACCCTTTATGACACCAGTCTGCAGACATGCATTGTCATTGTTTAAAAATGTGCTGCAAAGGTGACAACGTTTTCTAAAACATGTCCCTTTCAGTGGAACATATCAGGAAACTCCCAGCTGAATTAAACCATGAAAAGTTTGAGATTTTCTACAACTAGCTAGCATTGTAAAAAGCAAGGCTTCTTTCCCAGAAATGGAAATGAACCTTTTAACCACACCAGTGAATTTTTATTTACATACAGGGTGACACTGACTGCTAATCTAGGTGGGGAACCCACATATGTTGAGATAAATAAAAAAAAATCTCAACAGTATGTATTCATGCAAATTATACTTGTGTAAACTACATAGTGATCATATTTGAAATGTATGAACTCTCCTTATTGCTGATTATAGTGATGTTGCCATCTAAAAAGAAAGAGGTATATTCAGACCAGACTTGCCTATTACAACATGTGTCAAAATAGATATAGTGGAAAATTTTTAGATTATTTCTATGACTTCACAAAAGGATTTAAATAATTCTAATTTTAAAATCTCTTTCAAATTATATTGGAAGGAGAACTTTGGCACTAAGGTCTTTGTTCTGAGTATGAGTTCTGTATGAATTCTGAGTGCAATTTACACATTTCCCTCTGTTTAGTGAAATTATCTGCAATTCATAGAGTTCAGATTAGTATCTAAACAGGTTTCATTTTAAAGATTTTTTTAGTAATTCTAGAATTTTTAAAAAAGTCAGAGTACTAGTGTTGATGACATATGATGCAGTCACATAGAACCAGAAAAAATGATGTCATATTGGAAGTGACCTTTAAATGTCATCTAGTGTAACCTCTCCTGAAATGGACATCTTCAGCTAAGTCAAGATGCTCAGAGTGACATCCAATCTGACCCTGAATGGGGCATCTACCACCTCTCTGGGTAACCTGGCACAGTGTATCACCACTTTCCTTGTAACAAATATCTTCCTCATTCCTAATCTAATTAGCCTAGTCTTGTAATTTAAAGCCATTACTCCTTATCCTATCACCACAGTCCCCTGTAAAAAGTCTGCCCCCGTTTCCTTACTAGTCCCTTTAAGTACTGAAAAGTCTCAATAAGATCTCCTCAGAGCATTCTCTTCTTCAGGCTGAACAACCCTATTACCGCGATGCCTGTTATTTCAGCTTATCCCGGTAATCAGTCGAGACGCAGAATTAATGAGAGCTGGAGTCCGAAAGTTCTTGTTCAGAGCAAGGGCGGAAAAGGGGGGGGAACCCCTTTCGTTTAATTCTTATATACACTTTTACAAATCACAGATCATTGGAGAAAGTNCCCAGTACTTTTAGCGTATCCTCATATGAGAGCTCTTCTGTCTCTCTGATCCCTCTTGTGGCCTTCCTCTGGACTCACTCCAACAGGTCCATGTCCTTCCTGTGCTGGATGCAGCACTGCAGGTGGGGTCTCACCAGAGCAGAGCAGAATCACGTTCCTCGCCCTGCTGGCCACGCTGCTTTGGATGCAGCCCAGGACACACGTGGTTTTTTCTGTGAGTGCACATTGCTGGGTCATGTCCAGCCTCTCATTCACCAATACCCATAAGGCCTTTTCAGCAAGACTGCTCCTAATCACATCATTCCCCAGCCTGCTTTGATACTAAGGGCTTTCTCAACCAGATGCAACACCTTGCACTTGCCCTTGTTGTACCTCATGAAGTCGCACTTCTCAAGCTTGTCCAGGTTCCTCTGGATGGTATCCTGTCCTGCAAGTATGTCAGCCACATTACTCAGCTTGGTATCATCTGCAAAACTGCTGAGGGTGCACTCGATCCTTCCATCTCTGTCACCAAAGAAGATATTAAGCAGAACTGGTTACAATGCCCATTAGGACATTGAATTATTGACCACTACCCTCTAATTCCCCTTTCACTAAACAGTCAAGCCATCAAATCCATATCTCTTCAATTTAGAGAGAAGGATGTTGTGGGGGAATGTGTGAGGTGAGGCTGACAGGTTGGTAGTTTTACTCTTTTTAAAGACAGGGGCAGTGTTTCCCTTTTTCCAATGACCAGGCACCTGAGTGACTTTTCAGATATTGTGGAGAGTGGTTTGGCAACAACATCAGCCAATTCCCTCAGGATTCTGGGCTGTATCTCATGACAGGCTTAAGCGGGTTCCTCAACTGGTCACAGTCCTCACCGCAGTGGGAAGGACTTTGCACCCCCACTTCCCATCCTGCTGTCCATCTGCTCGAGAGGTGTGGGAAGAGAGGTTGCCAGCAGAGATAGGCAAAAAAAGCTGTTGAATACCTCAGCCTTCTGGTCCATTGTTACCAGTTTGCCAATCGTGTTTATCAGGGAGTACAACTTCTTTGATCTTCCTTTTCTGGCTGACATTCCTCTGGAAGCTTTTCCTGTTGTTCTTTGCATGGCTTGCCAAATTCATCTCCAGCTGCGCCTTGGCTTTCCTCATCCCATCCCTGCAAAACCAAACTTCATCTCTTCTCTAGTTCCTGTGAGCACTGCTTGTTAACTTCCTTCTTGTCCTTCAGATTGACCAGCAGTTCTTGACTCAGCCATGTTGGCCTGTTGCCTTTGGTTGTTATATAAAAATTTACATTTACTCTTTCCACAATAAATCATATTATTCAACTAATTGTATTTCAGGAGTATTCAGGACTTGCTTTTTTATGGTTTCCCATGATTTTTGAGAAGAGAAGGACAAATTATCTCATTCAGCATACAGACCTTACTAGAATGTATTTCTGATTTATTATATGCTTCTCTTTACTTTTTGCAGCTGTGGCAAATAATCTACATATTATTGGCATTTGCAGTGTGCTGTGACATAAGGTTTAAAATTACCATAGCTAGTTTTTTCTTCTTCTTGGGGTCATATTTTTTGGAATACTTTCCATACATATTTTCATTATGCATGTAAACTGTATCTTTTACAAGAAGAAAGGAGACACATCTGAGTTCTGAAGTAAATCAGATTATTTTTGTATCTTAATTATATATCTTATTTTTACACACGTGTAGAGTTTTCCTTTTGTAAAAGCTCAGTTTTTGTACAAGTTCTAGGGTTCAATCTTGAAAAATTTCAAGGAATACTTTTCTAAATTTCTTTGTTATAGCAACTAATGAAGAACTAAGTCCTAAGGGCCTTATTTCAATTTGCAAGTAACATATTTTTGTATGGAAGATTCCGGGAGGAAGGTAATATGAACATTCATTATACACTTTGTATTACTACAGAAACTAAAACTTTCCTTAAGATTTAATAAATAAAAAATAGAATTTTTTCATCAGCTCTAAGTTCACCAGTGGTCACCTCACTAAATAATTGCACACTTTAGACAGAAACCCATTTTAAATTATGTTAATTTCTATTAACTTTGAAAAATATTTTAATATTATTAATCTTAGGGCTGTTTAATAAAATGTATGCTACTTTACCTTTAAAAGAATATCAAGTAGTAAGCTCAAATCGTGTTACTGAAGAAATAGTCTTACCTGGGAATTAGCCTTTATCTTTTAAACCATTACTGAGGTATTTTTTCAAAACAAATATTTTTAAGTATTGGTCTAATGTGACAAAATTATAATTTGAATCAATCTGAGTACTGCATTTACTCTTTATTGAAACTATATGTAATTTTAAAGTGTTTGACAGGTTCAGATTTCTGGGTCTGTGCCATACATATATTTCTGTCACTTTGGAGGCAAAGATGCAGAAGGAAAAATCGAGATGTGTGAGGCCATGCACAGGACAAAACTTCATTCAATCTTCTAGTGCCATCTTGTGGGACCTTAAAGAATTGTCTTTATAAAGCAAAACTACACAAAAATCATGTGTTTTGTATCGTTGAGTTTCCACAGCAAACCAGATTCCATATTATTTTGGTTTTCTTTTTTTTTTTTTTCCTAACTCGGTTTTCTGAACTATAGTCTCAAAATTTACAGTGATCTTAACTAGGGAGTAAAAATTACTTCGAGGATATATTTTCCCTGAAAACTGTTTCAATTGGTATTTCCTTCTGTCCTCTGAAGCAAATGTAGTTTTCTTAGTCACGGCACATATCAAGATTCAGGAAAAGTGGACTTCAACTTGCATCCAGTACAGCAATTTTTATGCTTTAAGACTATCTCCTTTACAAAATCTTTTACTTCAGAGATTCAGTAAAATTCCATATTCAGCGATTCTCTATTTTTCTTCTTATTTACCAGTAAGAAAAATTTTTGTTATGAATAAGCTGCTGCCTTCTTGTGTGTTTCTATGCTGTCTATGATCTCATACCTTGATTAGCACAGTTTCTTTGTCAGTGACCATCTTGCTTTAGTTAATTCCCTTTTCACCTCTCTTCCACATTATTTATGCTGCCCAAACTCACAAGTAGAGGCCAAGGAGTAGCTGAAGGAGTGAAATGTGTAGACCTAGGTAATATTCTCAGATTCCTTGAGTAATATATGGGTAAAACCCAGCCAACCAAACTAAACCCCTAACCATTGAATCAACTAAACAAAAGAAAGTCACCAAGAAAACAAACCAAACCAACAAGAACAAAATCCAACTAAACAAAAAACCTATACCAATATTTTTTACAGCAACAACAGTTCCTCATTCAAATAACTGGTTATGTTATAACTGGCCTGGAATTTTGCTGGTTGTCTTCTGTGTTGAAGTTGTTCCACTGTGTGGTCACCTGTAGTAAGAATAGGAAAAGGAAAAAAACCTATTTCTGTAGCCTTGCTGACAATGGGTTTGTGTAACTGAAGGGTCCTACGTTTTAACCTCTCTATATTTTTGCATGCACTCATACACTTCATGTTAAAAACATACTTTAAAATATGTTTATAGAGCTCTGGGAGTTGTCCAGAAGTCTGAGTAATACCTTTCACTGGGAATTTTCCAGATTACTGCATTACAGAATCATATTCTGGTTTTCTTGTACTCTCACTGACTTGATGGAGCCTATATTTTGGCTACACTGCTCTGATTACACAACTTCAGGAAATGGGGGATGAAAGCTATTGGTTTGGAAAGACTTATGAAGAGCATTGAGCTGAATACAGGTTTTTCACTTTCTGGAGAAATGTTCCAGAAACATTTGTCAACCCTTTGACATCTCATGAAAAATTACTATCATGCTTGGCTGTGGCTTTTAATAAAAACATCTGTGACTGCTGGCCTGCATACTGAATACTGCTGTTTGTGCATGTGTCAGTCCCATTTGGACTGTGCTGAAGACATAAAATGGCATTTTTATGCTAAGTCTCTGACAGTCTCTGGCATATTGCATGCCTTATACATGAGATCATACGGGTTCATTTGAGCATACTAAGCTGCTACAAGAGTATCAGAAGACTGTAAAAGAAAGGAAACCAAACAGATACAGTCACAACTTGCCATAGATCAATTTCTGGAGTTGTATTGGGCAGAAGTTTCACATGTTGAAAGAGACTCTAGAGTAAAACTACTATTGAAGCAATGTGGAAAACAGAAGACTACCAGTGCAAGTGAATTCCAGAGCTTAAATATTTCGTATGTGGGAACATGTCTTTCTTAGTCTCAGGTCAATACGTACTCCACTCCAATAGGCATATGCATTGCTGTATGACTCTGTTTTAAGGGACAATTGTGATACAACTGTGCTTTTGCATTTCCTAGCAATTAAAAAAAAAAAAAATCTTGGTGACCTTACACAGTCTATATTGTCTTGTGGGAGTTTTGTCCTGGAATTGTGCGTGAACATTATTTTGGAAGGGGATGTAGTAAGTGGACTCATACAGTTAATGAGCAAGGCAGCCTAGCAATGTGGATAATCTAAGGACCAGTTGTCTAGGTCATTCATTATCTTCTTTTATTTAGACTCCAACGTCTGTTTTATGAGCTGCCCAGGCTCAGAAACAGCAGCTTTGTGTTCAGACATTAATGGTCTCTGAGTAAGATGTATTCAGTAGTTTTGCATGTTTTTTAAAGGAAGTAACAAACATTCACACTGTGAACTGCAGAGTCACTGCCTTAAGCAAGGCAACTTTGGTACTAAGACCGGAATGTGATTATTTTAGGCTCTTAATCTCAGCTTCACAAAACCCTTCATTTAGAAAAGAAATAATATAGCAAATACATGCCTCTGTTTGCATAGCTGTTTTGAGGTGGACTTAATCTTTGATAACTTATGTCAAATACTTAAAATTTAAGCACCTAAAGTTGCACAAACATCTTGTAAGGTGACAGGCTCTGCCTGTTGCACTGCTATGGAAGAATTTGAGGAGTGACACAAACTATATCCCTTTTTCTCCAGTAAACAACACGTCTATGATATTGTACTAGTCGATCGTTGTGGCCATGTTCCCAGCAGTCATCTCCCTATCCGTTTACTTCTGCTCAGAAGCTGATGATGTGCTACTTTTCTCTGTTTGTCAGCAGAACCCTTAGATGCAGAAGGACAAAATTTAACTTCTTTTGACATTTTTGTGCCATGAATTTGCCATCCTTGAAGATCAGTTATTTAGTTCAGTACAATGTAACATTGACATATATATTAAAATTAATTAGATTTCATTTTAGCACATACAGCTCTATATCAGTAAATTAAACAATGCTGAGGCATGTTCTCTGGATCTGGAATTCAGTTGTTTAGATTGCTGAATTGTTGAAATGGTGTTTGGTATGTCTTCAATTAGTACAAGTACTTTTGTCCCATATGGTTTATCCCTGCATGTAGCACAGAATTCTTATGCTGCTAAGAATTTGCATATTCCTTGTAAATTAGGAGACTTTTTTTTTCCCCTCATTCTCCTGACTTGCTATGTCCATTTTGCCTAGGCTATAACAATGAAATTTTTGGTACTATACCCAAGTATAGTGCTTGATGGTGGAGTTATGAAAATGTAGGCACCAGTGTTACTGAATGTAACCAAGAAAATAAAATGGCAAAACAAAATGGTAAAATCTTGACTGTTGAAGTGATCATCTTTCACAGTAACAGGCAGAAGCTGATGAGCTGAAAATCAGACAGTGAATGTGAGTTGTTCTAAAATAGGTATTATGTGGGGTTAATTATTAATTTTTGCTTTGCTAGATTATGAGTAGTAGTAGAATATTATAATATATATGGGTTCTGTGGCATAGGTTTGGTAGTGGAGGTACTACAGGGGTGTCTTCTGTGGCATAAGTGTCCCCCATGTCCAACAGAGCCAATGCCAGCCAGTTCCAAGATGGACCCACTGCTGGCCAAGGCCAAGGCCATAAGTGATGGTGGTAGTGCCTCTGGGAAAATAGATTTGAGAAGGGGGAAAGAACTGCTACACAACTTCAGTCAAAGAACAGAGTGAAAATATGTGAGAAAAACAGCTCTGCAGATACCAAAATTGGTGAAGAAGGAGGGGGAGGAGGTGCTCCAGTACCAGACAGAGATTCCCCTACAGCTTGTGGTGAAGACCATGGTGAGACAGCTGTGCCCCTGGAGCCAATGGAGGAGGGAGCAGACATACTCCTTCAGCTGGAGCAGGTGGATGCCTGAAAAATAGTTGTAACCCTGTGTGAAGGCCACACTGGAAAAAGGTCCTGGCAGGATGTGTGAGCACATGGAGACAGTGGCCTGTGCTGGAGCACAGGTGTTGGCAGGACTTGTGATCATGTAGGGGAACTACTGCAGCATTTTGTTCCTGAAGGACTGGAGTTTATGGAAGTGACCTACAATTGAGTAGTTCAGGAAGAACTGTAGCCCATGGGAAGGACCTAGATTGAAGAAGTTTGTGGAGGACTGTCTCCCATGGGTGAGACCCCACACCGAATCGGGAGAAGACAATGAGGAGGAAGGAATGGCAGAGAAAAAATGTGATCAACGGACAATAACCCCATTTCCCATCACCCTGTGCCATTTGAGATGAAGAGGAGGCAGTGAAAATAATGAATGAAGTTAAGCCTGGGAAGAAAGGAGGAGTAGAGGGAAGGTGGTTTCAATATTCGGTTTTATTTCTCATTAACTTATTCTGATCTAATTGCTAGTATCTTACTGAATTTCCCCAAGCTGAGTCTGTTTTGCCCAGAATGGTAATTGATGAGCGATCATCCCCTGTCCATAACTCATGAGTCTTTCATCATATATTTCTTGTCCAATTGAGGACAGGAGAGGTAGAGTGGCTCGGTGTGGCCTGGTACTCAACCAGGGTCAACCCACTAGTCAGATTTGGTTTTCAGGGACCTAAATATATAAGAGGCAAATCGTGCTGACTATAACCAATCTTTTGATAACCAGTCCCTGAGAACCACTGGATTTACTGGCAGTTAGTTGCTTGCATTCATGTATATTCAGGCAAAATACTTTAACAAAGAGTCAGTGAGAATGCATAAATCAAGGCTATAAGGTGATTGATTTTGATTTCTTGTGCTTTTCTGTTTTTGATGGCAGGCTGGCTTTGTGCTTTTCAATCTGTTTATTCATTTCATGTTATTGATTGTGGTAACAGAATGCTTATTATTCCAGCTTTTTTAAACAATATGAATTATTTCTGTTCATATGTGGATTTCATTCTTAATAATCAAACTGTGACAAAATAACACTAATATAAGTAAATCTTTCCTCACCAACATTATTGATATTTAAGTTAATTTCCAGTGTCACAATGGTTTTATAGGAATTTCATATTCCTGTGTTGCACACTACAACAAAAGTATTTAGAGGACTGGGTTTTGTTTATTCTGCTGGCACTTAAATAGGGCTTTAAGCAACCTGGTATATTTGAAGGTTTGCCTGCTCATGGCAGGGGAGTTTGAACTAGGTGATCTTTCAGGACTTTCCAACCCAAATCATTCCACAATCTGATGATGATGATGATTGGCTTAATTATAGGAGCCCATACTCATTAGTTTTATGTGTTATGATGGTATTCACAATCCAAATACTGGAAGTTCCACAACAATGTTCTTCCATATTTTCCAAAATTTCTTATGACATCCCATTCACAGTCTTAGCTGAGAACATGCTGGCTTCTGTATTTCTATGACTCTTACTGTTTTAACTGTCTATAAAGTTCTGAACAAATTTTGTTATCCTCTCAATAGAAAGTTTATGCTTTCTGAGCATAAGATGGGAGTTTCTGAATAGTCAAAATCCACTCATAATTTTCTGTGCCTGCTTCCCTAGCCAGTGAGATTTGCTTTCCTGTGCCACAAGAGGTTTTTCTGATTTTCAGTGAACTTTCTTTCCACAGAGACAGTGATTTTCACTACACTGGAACTGCAAAGTTTAAAAGAACAAAAATAATTTCCCAACAAAAATATCATTAACAAGTTTCAGGATAAAAAACCAGTCATGAACCAGGTCACAGATATTAATAGGAATCTGTTTCCTTTTGTCTATACTAATTCTCCTCTTTGTAGCTCTTTTGAGGATCTAGCAATTAGCTTTTGCCTTTCTTTGCTGATGGCTATTTCAGCTACAGGCATCTCTGTGCAATATTGGGTAGACATAAACCCAGACTGAATTGCAACTGAAATGATTGTTTCTAATTATCAGCACTATATGCCTCTTCAGTGGATAAGTTCTGAGCCCAGATTCCATGGTGAATAAAAAGATCAACTCACTTGCCCACTATTATATTTTATTACTGTAGGGGAGACCTTCCCCTGTCTATGCTGTAAATGCTGAATTGATGTTTTCCTATATAGTTATCAATTTGACAAGATTAACCTAATGTCATCTTTCAGATATCCTCTTTCAGAAGACAGATAAAAGGCAGGACAGACAACACCGCCAAATTCTTCATGAAAGGTTTTTATACTCAACACTTTTGAAAATTGGATAATTTAAGATGGTATATGTTTTAGAAGATTCGGGAGGGGGATGGAGGTGTGTGTGTGTGTATAATATTTATATATACCATATTAAAATTACATTCCTGAAGCATGAAAAAACAGAATCTTTATAAGAATATGAGAGATGATAGAATATTTTACAGTTCATCACTTCCCTTGCAGCCTAGAGATTTCATTTTGGTAGCAGAGCCAATCTATATGTCCAATCCATATGCCCAACTTTAAGCAGCATCCATAGATTAAAAATTCAACTAGAGCCTATTTCTATTCTATTCATGCTTTCTGTTATATTTCTTTCCTACCTAGATATAGAATCTGTTTCTGAATATTTTTCTCTATTTTTCACCTGCTGCTGTATATATCACACAAGACATCTATGCATCTCATGGTTTTAAAGAATAGTAATTCCTAAAATTACATGATTCTTCACTTATATATCTCATATTTTTAAACAGGCTTTTCACAAAGTCAGAGAAAGCACTAGAGGATTGTAATTTTTTATTTTTTCAAATATGATTGTGAATTTTTTAAATTTAGAGGGAAAAATCTTAACAAAAAAGAAGCAAAGAGGTGTTCTGCTAGGAATATTGAAAGTTGTGTTCTTTCATTTACTAAAATCTATTTAAAATGTATACTTCTTATGTTAGAATATACTGGTTACCATTTTAGTGAAATGCCAAAATTAGCAAGACTATTCTTTATTTCCCAGTCAAATGAGGTATATGAAATAACTGTCATTCTAAATATTTGTTTTCTACAATATTTCTTTTGCAAGACTCTTTATCTTTTATATGGTTGAAAAAGGCTTCCACAAGATCATATTGGCATAACATCTCTGTTTTTCAGAATATATCAGAACATAAAGAATGGTCGTGTCATCAGATAAAAATTAAAAATTAAAATAAACAAGAGAATAAAAAATCATAATTGTACGATAGTTGTTAATGTGCAATGAACAGATTGTATTGCATCTAGTGTATAAATTTTCTTATTGTAATATTGCTTTGATATTGCAAACTTTATTGCATTTCATAAAACTATGGCAAGATACAGTGCTTGCACACTCCAGGTCCTGAGTAATTTTATCATTTGTGCCTAAGTGTTACATTCCTTAAGAGCTTAATACAAGAAAGCAGACAGAGCTCACAACCCCTTCTCTCAGTGTTGTTTAATTCTGTGTATGCCTAAATCACTAGTTATCTATATTTCTGCTGACTACATGTGAATTATCAAATTTATATTTACTGCTTGTTTTTTTATATTTATACTGTTAAAATATCTTTTGCATCTGTCTCCGTATGTTTATCTTCAGGGCTGGCAATTCTCAGAACACGCCCATTCTGCAAAGACATCCAGAGTGTGTTCTATACACTCTGTTCTATTCAGGTCTCTGTTATTTTGTAAAATAATCAAGTATGCATCAGAGCACAAACCCATGTTGAACCATTCTCCTGTCTCTCTGACCCAATTACTATGATTTATAGAGGGGAATGGCTTTAAGTAAGATTATGAGAACAGTAACTTAAAATAGAGTGAAATAATGGAGTAGCCTAGGAGATATGTCTTTAAATCCCTTCCCCAAAAGAAGATTTTAATTTGGATCTTGCAGGTGCATTTTGTGAGAAATGACTGACACAGTTAAGTGCCTTTTCCGCCGAGAGCTCGTGGTTGACATTAAATAATAGCTCTTACCCTACTCTTATGCAATACATTTTCAGCCTGCTGATTTGTGTGAATCCTATTCCTGATGGTTAACTCTCACCATGAAATGTGGATGAAAATGAAAATCTAAACCGAATCTTCAGATTCCAGTTGTGTCCTTACACACTCAACAGAAAGAAATGGGACTTTTTGGAGTGAAACCCTAATTCTTATGTAGAAAAAAAATTACTGGTGGTGCTTCACTTTCTTAGCTGTGCCCTTAAAACATACAGGAAGAACCAAAGATTTTGTGGTTCTCAGCAAAGTACCAGAGACGAGGATCTTCTCAGGATTATATTAGCAAATACTTTTGATTGCAGTGTTTATCCATGCCTTAAAAAATGATACATAATGCATTATGACTGAGTGAGGCTCCAGAGTTTTGGATCACTTGGACAGGGAGACATTTTGTGGCATACTTGTAGACCTAAAACATAGTTATTATTTTCACTGTATCTTGATATTTTTCAGATGAAAATATTTGTGAAGCTCTGAAGAACTACCTGGAGTACCTGAAGGAGCTGTAAAGCTGGCATTGTACCCTACCATCAAGATGTTTCAAAGTATATATTTTGCATACTTTGTGATGACAGAGAGAGGATGTAGAGACATAACTCCTTTTAGGTAATGTTGAAAATCTTAGAGAGAAGATAACGAAATACAAAGCAATATTTTTTGTGCTGTCCTTAGAGAGTAACCTTTTCAGGGAGCTATTACTAAACGTCCACCCAATTCTCCTTCCACAAGCAATTAGTTTCTTGACCTGAAAATGGAGTGAGAGAGAATTAATCTCTACATAGCATGGGCAGTTGATTATTATTTATTTAATTAAGGGGGTTCAACATTGTATGAATTGACTAGAAAGCTGAATCATTTGACCATGTACAGTTACTGAATGAGTCAAGAAATTTCTAGAGGGTGACTGTTGTCCTGGTATTATCCAAGATTTTAGCTCTAACTGGATTATTACAAGTCATTTTTATCTGTATATATGAAATCAGGCACATCAAATTCCTAATCTTATGGTTCATGCAAATTAGAAACTTAGAAAGCACTAAGAGACACACCATTCCTCCTCTGAGTCTGCTTTTCAAATTCTGCAGGCCTTTTCTTGGATGTAGCAAACTGGGATTTGTAGGTCTAGAATTCTGGAGGGTAAAGGGATTAACATCTGTTAAATTTTGAGTTTGGGTGTCTGTCTTTTGGTTTATATTAGGACAATATTTTAATTGAAGTATTACCAACCCTTTAGGCCTTTAGACTCTCTTCTAGTGGGAAATGGCTGTCATACATTTCATGCTGTTTTCCTAGATGGTAGTGTGCTGCCCATGTTCAAATGCTGTTCTACTGGGATTTAAGCAATACTAGACTAATATGTATAATTACATATAAGCACACATATGCATAATGCCTGCACAACCAGCTATTATCAGCAATTCTGCTAGAAGGAATGACAAAGTTTAGGTAAAATTTTTGTAGTCAAAAGGCTGTTGGCACAGCCTGTTGGCAAAGACAGCTCCACACTTTGCAGTGATGTAGGAAGTGGTGACAGAACAGGTGATGGATGAGGAAGGCTGAAAGGAGTTTACTGTGTCTGAAATGATGATGCTAGAGTGGAGATAAACACTAAGAAGGAAAAGAAGGTCTTTACTGAGACAGAATCCCCCTGCTACTTCATTGAGAGGAGGTGTGTAGAGTGAAAGGGAAGGTTTATAACTAGGAAAGAGAAGCTTCAGGGTGATTTGAGTGAATGGAAGTATTTTACACCTTTTTCGTTCTTTTGCCCAACTCTGGTTGCCCTTTTGTGTAACCTGTGTGTACCTAGTCTATTTAAAAAAAAAAATGAAACATGTTGACAAAAGTATTCCAAACTATTCTCATAGTATAAAATATTGTATAGGTAAAGACCACGGTCAGCTTCAGGCTAAATACTGAATGGAAATGGCTGGCTGAAGGAAACATCAGGAAAATATATGCGTAGTCAAACAATTTTTATTGGAAATAGTCTATTTTACATCCAAAATATGCATATCTAGGGATCTAGAATCATATTACGTCAAGTGATCTCTACTGTTGTATTAATACAAAGGGAAAGAAAGAGGCTTTCAAGGAGCTAAGCTCTTAAGCGTGCAGTATAAGTATGCAGCCCTTAAGTATGCCCTTAAGTATGCAGTATGCAGTATAAGGAGCAATTAAATATTAATACCTTGAATTGTACCCACAAACATATATGGAGATAGTGCAACCTTGGAAGGCCTTCAGTAATGTGCTAGTTTTTACTACAACTTCTAAGCAAGACAACAACCACTTTACCAGCTGTAGCTTCCTCATCTTTTTCAAAGTAGCAAAGGTTGTGTAGTCATGCAGTGTGAAAGGCAGGAAAATATCAATGGCTGTGTACAACATTATATACTGAGTAGTTAGTAGAATTTGTGTCAAATTCACATAAATACAAATCTAAATAGAATCATCAGGCAGCCAGTAGAACTTTCACACTGAAAATTTCTCTTACCAGTAATGACAGTGAGGGAAAATATGACCAAGACCTTCTTTCTTTCTGACTCAGAAGATGACAAACTACTAGGATTTTTAAAAGGTAAAACTCTCTCTAGCATAGCTTGCACTTTGAAAATCTTACAAGGGAAAAGGCAATAGGATATTAATACTGCTTAGACAGGTTACAGAAATGCAGCCTGAAAAAAGACTTTCTTTCTCAGTCTTGGCAAGAAGGATATTTCTCTACTATATAACAAGGAGGTATGAATTAATGCAGGGCTGTCTGCTTTTGAAAAAAGATTCTAGGTTTTTACAGAACATCATCACATCACAGAACAGGAAAAATTTCTTGGCTTGAAAATGTAAGTGCGGATTTCCTATGACTCTCACTGACTAACTCCAAGCAGGACTATGCCATTAGGAAGCAGTGTTCAGATTAACAACTGCTTTGGGATCTGCTTTGAAACCTGGTGCTCTGTCTCGACGCTGTTGGGGGCTGCCCAAGGCCACACAGCATCCAGCTGCAGACGTCCTTCGTGAAGCTGCAGTGATAAGGAAAATGCTGGCTTCTTCTTGAGGAGCAAACCCCAAACAAAAAGGCGGAAAAGCATCGGCAAAAGCAAGGGATGAGAGAGGGGCCTTTGTATAGGTTCCAGCTGGTTTATTGCAGGTGGAGGATCTAGGGACAAAGGCAAGCTGAAGGGTCCAGGGACAAAGGCAAAGGATCAGGGGATACACAAGATTTTATACAGGAGCAGAACAAAGGGAAGTAACCAATGGGGTATCAAAGAAAGGGAAGCAACCAATAGGGCATTGAAGAACGAACTTTGCAGAACTAATACATAGCAACTAGGTGAAATGAATAAACATGAAATTATACATAAAACTGGGTGGAGAACTTCTAAACCAATAATTTTAAAACATGCAAACTTCAGCGCATAGGAGATTTGGGAACTTGCCGTAACTGAAGGGGTAAGGACTATACCTCTGTGTTTTGGAGGCTTGACCACCAGTCCTCAGCCTCAGCCGCAGTGGCCCCTGCCACATGCACCACAACACTGTATGTTGCTGTACATATTCCTAACATCTATCTTAGGGTTTGGGATTTCATTTGATATTTTTAAAGAATATGTTCACAGCACATGTCTTTTAGATCCCTGAGTTATTTGCTCTTAAACGCAGATAAACAATTAATCAACAACATTTTTTGGTACTATAATTTCCTCGAAATATAGGATGTATCACGTAAAAACCCCAACTCAACAAACAAAAACCCCAAACAAACACCAAAACAAACAAACAAACAAAAAAACAAAAAAAAAAAAAAAACAAAGAAGGGAAAAACTGGAGATGTGTAAAAAAGCCTATAGGAAGGAGAAAGTTAAAGTAGAATAAGAAAGCTGAATGCTCTGCTCTTGACAGAAGTTGAGGTTTCCTTCACATACCTAGCATAAAAACCTGCACTACATAAGCATACTGCTACAAAAAAGAATATCTTACTCTTTTTTACCCATCTTTCAAAAGGGTGGAAAGGAGGACCTGGGGAACTATCAACCTTGTCAGTCTCACTTCTGTGGGAAGATCATCAAACAGATCCTTTTAGAAGCTCTGCTAAGGCACATGGAGAACAGGGAGGTAATTTGGGACAGCCAGCATGACTTCATCAAGGACAAGTCCTGCAAGTCCTCCTTGACCAACCCAGTGGCCTTCTATGATGGAGTCACTACATCAGGGGACAAGGGAAGGGCTACAGATGTCATTTATTTGGACTTCTGTAAAGCCTTTGACATGGTCCCCCACAGTATCCTTCTCTTTTATTGGAAAGACAGAAGTGGTTAATAGCTCAGAAATTTGCAGATGACACCAAGCTGAGTGTGTGATTGACACATCTGAAGGGTGGGATGCCATCCAGAGGGACCTGGACGGGCTCAAGAAGTGGGCCCTCAGGAATTTCATGAGGTTCAGCAAGACCAAGTGCTAGGTGCTGCACCTGGGTCAGGGCTACCCCTGGTATCAACACAACCTGGGGGAAGGACAGATGGAGAGCAGTCCTGCTGGTAAGGATTTGGGGGTGCTGGTGGATGAGAGGCTGGACATGACCTGTCCAGACATGACCTGCATTTGCAGTCCAGAAAGTCAATAGTATCCTGGATCAAAGGCAGCGTGGCCAGCAGAACAGGGCAGGGGATTCTGCCCTTCTACTTCACTCCACTTTAAATGTCTTTTCCAGTCCAAATCGTTCTATGATTCTGTGCCAAGTTGAAAGGTTGTCAGTACAGGGTTTGTTGGGCTCTGCTCTGACATCGTACATCTAACATATACAGTCTTCCAAAATATTTAAGGTGATCCTAGGAAAATGATAGTGTTCTGGATGCCAAAGGGCCACAGATTTATGTGGCTTCACAGAATTTTTCACCAAAGATCAAATGGCTGAAGAATCTATGCAAATAATATTAATTTGGATAAATAATTGAAATCCTTTCTTACACCTATGTATGAATGCACCCTGCTTTGTTTTGCTTTGTCTTGCATCTCTTCGTCACGTCTCTAAAAGGATATGAAGAATGAAAGATGAAAAAATATTTTCAGAATGTAAGTAACTATGAGATTCAAAACCACTATTGGCTTAATATTTTAAATACAGAATAGTTATCACAGAATGAGAACAACATATGGAAAGAATAAGATTTTGATTGTTTTATGGATTTATTTTTCTTTCCTTTTTTTCTTTCATAACTAATGGAAAAGCCAATATTGTATAATCCTGAGTTCTCTCTAAATACAAAAATTTAACAAGAATTCCTAATCATACTATTAGTAACATTTGTAGATAACACAATACTGCTGGTTTGGGTGGCCAAAACCTCATATTTTTGATGGAAAAAATTACAAATATATAGACAGTATAAAGCTACTCTGGGTACAGGGAAGAGAATTTAACATTTCATTGTTCATTTCATTGTTTAATTGTTTCATATCAACAGCAACTCAGAGATTTTAAGTCCTCAGCTGAAAGTAGTTATGAAAGTAATATATCTGACAGTGTTTGCAAGAAAAATATAGCAGACTGTTGCATATGTAAGACTGGGTTATTACCTAAGGGACTGCTAGATTTGCAAACTTGAATACACGTAGAGTGGACAGAAATATTGAATAAGTGGAATTTAGTTTCATTAACTACTGTTACTTGAATGCTTTAAAAAAAAATCTTTTTCAAATCAACACACACAACCTAAGCTAAATGACGATGCAGAATACATTCTTTTCATGATCACTAAGCTTGAACTAAAACTTGTTGCCACTAGAGATCACTGTTGCTCTTTGCAGAAGAGGCTAGCATTAAGTGTTTATTTTAGTACATATGAGTAGCTGAAGTCCTGTTCTTCAAGAAGTGCACTTCATAATACCAAAGCAGAAATTACTTCCAGCTCCAGAATTTCTTCTGTAAAATTTAATGACACAATAACAGCAAATGGAGTCCTAGAAGCTTATGACCCAACACCAACATATAACTGATAACTTGAATAACTATAGGTTGGATTGTCTAAATCTTAGCTCTTATGATAAATATCAACTATTCCCTTCAATCACATATTTTTAAATGTAATTTTATCCTTTTGAAAAGCTCCTTCATCACTATTTATAACTTCAATGAAACAAAATTTGAGAATATTTCTCAAGTTTTATACAAAATATTTTTATAAAACTATCTTTATCTTGCTACAGTCTCTTTATTATAAAGCCTATATCTGCATCAATTTTTTTTAATGCACTATCATTTGTGCTGTAGACATTTTCTCTTCTGGATATCTACATAATTTCAATCTTGAATTTTCATGCAGATTGTATCAGGTGGGAATAAAATGGAAAATATTTCTTTCTTTTTCCCTCAACTTCTGTTCAAGTGAAAAAAAGAGAAATTAATGGAAACAGGGTCTGCAGAGCATACACAGATTAAATCCTCAATCCACTAACCATCTTTTTCTTTTTTTGAAATAAGTAAATCCAGGCCTAAATGACACTGATATTTCTATATATTGGTACTCAAAGATCCTAGAGTACAATGCTGGATCACACTTGTTGTCTTCTGCACCATGACTAGTTGCAGCGTAGCCACCAGCAAGCACCTTTAGGTAAGTGTTCTTACCATTAAACAGATGTTGGACAATATGAAATAAGACAAACTGCCTCTGCTTTTTCCTTAAAAAAAAAAAAGAATGACAAAGCAATCCTCTCTCTTTCTGAGAGGTAAAATTATTTTATGTAATAAATAATAATCGCTCCATTAAAACAGAAAACTCATGATAAATCTCTAGAAAGATTATCTGCAAAATAATAATAAAAAAATTAAAACGGAAATTACAAATGATAACTGATCAAAGGGGTGACTATGCATATCAGCCAAACAGCTAGATTCTATACTATATTGTAATAATCCCAAGTGTATCATTGGCAAAACTAACTATACTGATTTCTGAAGTATGAAGGATTTTTAATTTAGGACTCTCTATGGTGATACATTGTTCATTTTAATGACTGTTGATTGCTTCATTGATATATTTTGAAATATGTTCCTAATATTTTGTGATTTTTTTGTCCTCTTGGGATGCATTTCAAATTGTTTTTATACGACACATGTATCACTTAATTGTATCATGTTTTATTTTTGAGATTTTGATGAACCCAAGCTTTTTCTAAGTGTTTTCAAAATCAAAATTGGAATATGGAGGATGTAGAAAATAAGCTCATTGCTTCATAAGGTGGTATACAACCTTATCGTACAATGCTTAGGTCTGTGTTAAATTGAGTGACAGAACTCTGTTTGTGTAATACTCAAGTAGGATGAAAGGCCACTAACAGTGTTTTAAATTTCATGTTAATGATGGCATACGTAAAGCACTGAGATTCAGGCCACAAAACCACACTTTCTTCTTGTTTTTCTCTCACTTGTTGATAATATTTGAATGAACTTCAGGATCTTTTTTAAGCAAGGCTTTCAATTCTTCTTTGGGAGGTGTAAAAGACATCACTTAACCAATTTAGAGGTATAATGACAGCATTCTTTCACGAGATCATTTCAACAAATAATTTCTTTGGCCCTGTGGGGAAAAAAAATTAAAATAGGTATTTCTTTCCTCTGCATCCCAGAGGGTCAAGATGCTTTCTGTACTGATTTATTGGGCTACTAAATGTTTTTAAACATTTTACTTTAATTTGAACTAACTTTGAAAAACATAAAATCCTCCCAAATGTTAATACAATAGAAGTTTTAGACTCAAATATCACTGAGTGTTTCTCAAACAGAGATGCATTAAGTCAAATTGATGTTAGTCAAGTCAAGGGACTGTGCAAATCCTGAAGAAATGCTGTAAGACTAAATTTCCTCTCATGTCTCTCCCTCCGTTCAAGACAGAACTGCCTGAGGCGCAGGGTGAATCCAGTCTAAAAATTAGCATGTTTCCAGATTATTCTGCTTCTCCAAAAAGAAATAGAAACCTAAAACACTTTCATGACCCTTAGAGAAAATGAGAAGAACAAATATATGAAAAAGAGTAAGTAGTGGGAAAAAAAAAAAAAGCAGGTTTTGCTTTCCTACCTTGTCATTTATTAGCATGTCCTAGGGTTAAAAAAAAAATATCCACAGAATGATCCAGTGAGCAAAGACATAAAAGACAATGAAAAGGAGACTCCGATCTTCACAAGAGATTCATCTGTTACAATTTAACTAATACTTGTATTTTCATGCCTTCAGTGTGGTTTTAAAAAAACAATGGTTACTGGATGCCAAAACTAGAATAGCCATGCAGCAGTGGATATTTTTTACACTCTTTGATCATTTCTTTCATGTCTTCTTGGCTTTTACCTACAGTTAAGATACAACAGCAAGGTTTAGTAGCATTTAAGATTCCTCTTCACCTTCACACTAACAAGCAATGGTTTAATTTCTTATAAATCACACTGAAAATCGACTAAAGTCTGCATAATATATTTCATGTTAATAACACTTCATAATATATTAATAAAGCCCACATGCTTGTTTTATTACTTTGTCTTTGCATTGCCCATAAAAACAGTTAAAACCTACTTATTTTTCTAAATTAACATTGCTGCACATCTGAGGTTAACTAAAACAAAAAATATAGTGGAACACTTTTTTTCCACCGTATAAACCTGCTATATATCTCCCAAATTGTTGAGACACCTATTTTTTTGGCAGGGTGGGGGAGGGGGGAGGGCAATAGGTACAAAGGAAGTAAAGTGGAGTATACTTTTTGATATGAATTTTGGTGCAAGTGATTATCTGCTATCCAGAGTGCTATATAATGCAGTCATCACAGAGTTCATCAACAGACAATAGATTATGATAATTCTTTTTCCTTGAGAAAGAATTATATTCTCATACTTTATTGGGATTGGGCCAAATTCTTCAGTCTTTAGTCCAGGATTGATTTCTCAGGTTTTTTTCGTGGTAGCAATCCATGCCAATGAAATACTCTTAACTCCTTCATTAAGATTAATAAATATACCAGTTGTCAGGCAAAGGAGACAATTGGGGGTGAGAAATGAATGAGCATTTTGACTGATAAGGAACAAAGCCTTTAATATACATTTACATTATTCACACAAACAAAAATAAATTTTGGGTATGTTATTTCGGTCTAGAACTTTGCAGTATTTCTTGAAGAGTCTGTAAGCATTTGTATTAGTAATCAGAAAACAGAACCAGAATCTGAACATTAATTACTGCACATTTGCAAAATAATTATTGCCTGTGAAAATAATATGGGTTTTGCTTTTTCCATCAAAATGAAAAGTTCAGACCCTTCTTGTACACATTATTTGTTCTCATTTAGCAGTTCATTTGACTTCAAAATGGCAATATAAAAATATGTAGTATATGTGTTTATGAAAGTATACAGCAATTTGCCCTTGTATTTCTATCATTATTTAATATAAATTAGAATAAATGACAATTGGTATCTTTTCTTTTGGGGAAAAAAAAGAACCCTGAAGGATAGATTTGTGAAATGTAGCAATGTTTTATTTCACAGTTTACTTTTTAATATCTAGAAATAATCTAGAAAACACCCTATTAATTTTTTGGTGTAATGTGTTTCTACTTTGAGTCAGCATACTATTTCCTGGTTTTGAGCATAAGATAAAGCAGAAAATAAGAGTACAAGACCTGTAAGAGTCTACGACATCAAATCTTTTACTGGTGGTTTTGAAATATTTTTTGTTATATTTTAGTACTAAGAATAAAAACCAGATAAATAAAACTTATTTCTCTGTAGAAAAATATTGTTTGAAATAAAAATCACCAAATGGATATATTGAAGTAGTAATAGACAAGATGCACATCTATGAGTAAATTTAACCACAAAACTTACATTCTAGCTGTGTGTACAAATGAGCCCTTCTTCAGCAAAAGGCATATTAAAATCTGTAGTATATGAAGTACCTCTTGTGTTAAATTACAATGACTGGTAAAGGCAAGAGGAAGGTCATTGTAGCTGATAAACATAGTTATGCAAATGTGTTATTGTGAGAAGGCACTGAACAGGGTTAAAAATTGTGCTAAGCAGAAGGTCAGTCAGAAATTCCATGGGTCTTTCCAGCCTTGAAATCTATAAAAATGAGGAGGTGAACTAGGAAGAAAATGAAGATGAGAGTAAGGGGGTTTTTTTGTTTGTTTGTTTGTTTGTTTTTAAATTTAGGTCTATTTGATAATAATAAAATATGGACGTAATAGGAAAAAATGTTGCCAACAAGTATTTTTTAATCAGGGAAAAAAACCCCTATTTTATTAAAATATTTGTAAAGTCACAAAGTTTTACATTTCTCTGTACACATCAAGCACAGATATCTAATAGCCTAAGATTCTTCAACTCTAAATTCTTCAGAAGCTCCCTGATCCAGCATCACAGTGACTAAACCGATTTAATGTGCAGTGCTCAGTTTAAGCATTATGCTTATGGGATTTATTCCTTAGGTTGTGAATATATTTTCTTTCAAATAAAACAAAGTAGAACAAGCCATAGCTGGGATCTGCTGCATTTTTAGGGACCTTACCAGGGATTTTGTGTATTTGTAACTCTTGCTCCTGGGCAGAAATGATCTGTCATGCTGAGGGGGACCAGAGTGTAAAAAGCCTAGCAGATACATAAACCAGTGTTTATTTAAGAACCATTAAAATCAGAGAACCGTCAAAATTGGAGCTTCCACTCCACTCATTTATGGTACACATTTACTCAGTTTCTGCTGTATTACACTCTCTAGGTTTCCCTAGGTTTCAGCTTCCCCTTACCACAATGGAGTTCATTTTGGTCTGGGAAAATCAGGCATAAAGTTGTGCCTCATTGCACTGGGCTGCTGCTGGCAGTTATCCACCTCGGAGGACATCAGACAAGGTCCCTGAGAGTTCCCATAGCACCTTCTCCATGTATCTGTCTGACATCTGAGATCTTCACCTGCTTCTCAGACCTTTCCTCCAGCAGGGATTTTCACCTTATTCTTTCCTGGCTGCCTGCTATACCCTTTTTCTTTTTCCTTCCTTTACTTTTTATGAACTTCAAACTCCAGCTTTCCCAACCTAAGTACTTTACATGCAGAAACACAACATCTGCTTACTGTGTCAGCTGGTGGTTCTGTCTCATGCCTCTGTTAACTGGAGGATTCAGGAAGTGCCACTTTTGCATAGTCCAATTCATGTAAGAAAATTACAGCTAACTTTTACCACTTTTGCCTAGCATGTAGCAGGCTTCCTTTTGAGAATTCAAGGTTCAGATTTTGGCATTTATCCTCCCCTTTCTCCACAACATGCACATGCAAAATTACCTATTGCCCTTCAGTGTTCGTAGTCTAAGCTATTATTTTTTTTCTGCGTAGGAAAGAGTTTACTCCAGGTTGCATTGCAGTCATATTGTTACAATATACTGTAGTCTGAATGTGTATCAGGAGCTTGTTTCTGCTGCTTGAACAAGACTCCAGAGATGGAACAGGTGAATTTTAATCTCAAGCCTCTGTAGATGGTGGATCGCCATGTTTGAGTGGTGGCAATATTTGGCAATATACTGAAGTTTTCTCATTTTTGCAGCTTTTTTAGCACTTCATTGTGCTTAGAAGAGGTTTCTTTCACAGTGCCCACAGAGGTTCAGCAGAATGAGGCAAAGGTTGATATTCCTTCTGACACACACCTGTGCAATTCCTGTTGTGAGATTTACAGATCCAGGAGGCCTGGAGCCTGGCAGAATTTAATCTGTGCTGTGTGCTACAAACAAGAGAAGAAAACCACCACACTGAATTTTCCTTCCAGTCTGATACAGCAAAAGAATGATGAGCATGAAGGACATACAGAAGGGTAGTTCACCAGCTTAGTGTGAGGTGCAAGAAAACCTTACCAGTACATGTTGTTTTGAACACAAGAGGCACAACAAACAATTATTAAATACAGAACAGAACTGAGATATACAGTTAAAAGAAGGAATTCTTTTCACTTTTGGAGAGAGAATAAATGGACTAGAATATGTTCATCTTACACCGAAAAGTTTTGAGTAGAAGTCAACAATGAGAATTGTTTTGCCCAGTTCTGCAATTTCTCTTACAGTATTTCTATGTGACTTTCTTCAAGATATTTTATAAACTAAATTATACTGATACATAAAACTGGATAAATGTCTCTGAATCTGTGTAACGAAGGCATGTCCCTGACATTTGCTCTATGTAAAATACACACCATGCAACAACACCTTATATTGGCCATAGGTGGCAGCAGAAGACCAATCTCATGACGAAATACTCTAGATGAAAGAGTGTTTTAAAGAAAGTTATTTGTACACTAAAGATGAATATTCTTTTAATAATACATGAACATTATTTAACAGGAACTATAGAGTCAACAGATTGAGAACAATGACTCCCCCTCTCCAAAAAAAAAAGCCATTGCAGACAGAACTGGTCCTTTTCTTCAATGAAATGAAAGGCTTGTTCAATTTGCTCAGCGTGGGAGTCTTTGTCATTTTAACCAGATGGCACAAAAGATATTGATAAAAATAAAAGTCTTTTAACATAATAGTAATTTAAGACAATACCAACAAAGTGTCTTGTCTGTCAGCAACAGCCATTAAAAATGTATTAAAACGTGCATTCACCTCTTTTATTTCCTAAAAATAAAAAGGTTGATAAGTGCTCACATATAAAAAAAACCTTCTCCTATGGAAAAAAAGAGACAGGGAGCTCAAGCAGGAGGACATCACATCTAGGCAAGAAAAAGGGTTCAAGAGAAGAAAAAAACCAGAAAAAAGCATCTCTACTAGATTTACTGGATTAAGGTAGAGAGAAACATAACTCTGAACAATGCTACTATAGGCTTCATATGTGTGTCATCAAAATATAATTTAAAGTTCCTATCTATGTGCAACAATCTTTATTTTTTTTTTAAACTCCATCTTAAATGTTTGTTACTTTCTAGAATTTAGAGGTGTTGATTACTAGGAGGACTTATCAGTATTTCAAGTACATGATGCATTTGTGCAAAACTCGAGCCTTTAAACTGCATAGCAGTAAACAAAGGGGAAAAAAATCCTTCATAAAAGCATGGCCTTGCTTTCACTTACTGACCCTACTAAACTCTTTTGTACATAAGTAAAGTATACACGATGGATCGTCCAGTAAACAAAAAGGATAGCTTTCACTGTGTGAGAATGGTGGGGAGAGAAGATGAAAGGACAATGCACAGCAGGATTTTCCAATGAAACTGCTAGTGAGATAGGAACTGTTGTTTTACATTGCCTCGCAAGGTTCAAAGCATATATATTTCCACTGATTTTGGCTGGGATACAGTTATTTTTCAGTAAGTAGTATGGGGCTGTGTTTTGAATTTTTGCTGAAAATGTTGTTGATGACTCAGGGATGTTTTAGTTATTGCTGAGCAGTGCTTACACAGAGTTGAGGTCTTTTCTGCTCCTCACCCCACACCACCAGCAGGAGCCTGGGAGGGCACAAGAAGCTGGGAGGGGACTCAGCCAGGACAACTGACCTCATCTGAACAAAGCAGATATTCCATAGCATATGGTTTCATACTCAGCATGTAAAGCTGGGGGAAGAAGGAGGAACAGGGAGGGGGTCATTCATTGTGGTGGTGTTTGTCTTCCCAACTCACAGTCACATGTGATGGAGCTCTGCTCTCCTGGATGAACACCTGCCTGCCCATGGGAAGTGGTGAATGAATTCTTTGTCTTGTTTTGCTTGCATACACACAACTTTTGCTTGATGTCTTAAACTGTCTTTATCTCAACCCAAGAGTTTTCTCACTTTTACTCTTCCTACTCTCTCCCCCATCCCACCAGTGGGGAGTGAGCAAGTGGCTATGTGCGGCTTGGTTGCCAGCTGGGATTAAACCACAATAATATTAAAATAATTTACAAATGTGCAGGTTGCAAAATATTAGGGATAGCACTTGATAAACTCAGTTTGCTCAGCTATTTCTTCTGTTTCAAAAATTCCTAAGTCCTGTAAATCCTCAGAGCCCACTGTCTAATTATACTAGGCATCTTGTATACCTTCTCATTAAAAACTAACCTCCTATTTTAATGACTTGGTTGAAACCCTTTGAAGATCAGACTGTTAGTGACTGAATGCTGTATTCTGAATAGCCCTTCATGCTGCCCTCCTTCCTTTATTCCTTTCTGATCTTTGGTAATTTCTTCTCTCTTCCTGAAATAATTTTTAGATGCCTTACTTGATTCCAAGTCAAAAATAGAAACATGCTTTGTCTGAATGCCACTTCTGTACCCTCATACAATGGGACAGTCTGAATTAAGTGTTTAGGTTGCTTTTAGCTAATGGGAAAGAGTCTCTTATTCATTTAGGTGAGGCAGTTGTTGAACAGATGTACATCTGACACAGTGCAGTATTTACAGTACCATATCTATAACAAATTGGGCTATATTCATTCCTGGGATAATTCCAACTGACTTCATTCAAATTGCACAAATGATTAATATGTGCTCTGGATTTCAGATGGTAAACCCTCTCCCAGTTTCATATTTAGAGGGTTTATTTTATTTGTCATCAGTTTCTGGCTAGGATAAATATGGTTTGGACAATTCCCCCAAATATTTTTTTTTCAGATCCTTTACAAGCACATTTAATGCCCTTTTGCATGTTTTGCACAAGGCTTTTAGTCAGAACTGATACTCACTTCAATTATAAATATTCTCTTTCTGTATTTTGTGGGGTTTTTTGAATCACAGAATCATCCAGGTTGGAAGACACTTTCGAGATCGTCTAGTCCTATGTCAATGTTAATGTCAAGGGATAGAAGAGTACATTCTTCATTCCACATAAAGGCCTCTGGGGTTTCTTCCAAATAAAGAATTAGAATTCTAGCACTGAAACAAAGAATAAAATGCTGTTTCTGTCAGAGGTGGAGGAAACTTATCATTCTTTTTCTGCTTTTTGTCATCATAAATCAAAATACAGGCTTTACGTGGAGTTTCTTTTACATAACCAAATATATCAAAAATAGCATTTAAATAATTGGGGAAATATAATTAATATTCAAGTTATTTAATTTCCAAAATGTGTACACATAATGATTTCTGCATTACTTAGTAGACCTCATGTACCCTAATGAAAGCTTACTCATTTATTCCAGTCAAAGTGACATATTATGTATCCAAAGAAAAACTTGCACAAATCTTCTTTATTTCCACATTATAAAGATGAAAATGTAACTTGCCAAGAAAAAAACAAAGTTTAAAATTCATTACAAATTATCTTGGAAATTATATTTTGTTTATTTTGACAGGTGCAGAGAAAATTCATAAAATATTTCATCTCCATATTGAACATAATGGGAAATAGGGACATTATTTTGATACATGGTTTTACTAACAAGTTTCAAGATGAAATATTGCCTATCATAGAAAATACACCTATTCACAAGCAAAAAAATAATACAAAAATTGCTAGCTTTAATAAAAGCTGGGACTTACTGATTAAATAACATTTTATATTCAAGAGATTCTCTAACATAAAGGCCTTTATTGAAAAGGCCTTATGGGCTGAGAGAGAAGTTTTATTTATTTTATAGGTGCTTGCCTTAAGCACAATTCCCTCATGCCTAGAATAAACCTGGAGTTAGAAAAGCATGAGTGGAGCTCTTATTGAAACAACTCTGCAACAAAACACAAATAAGTTTCTATTAGCCATGCCATTAGGTTAAAGAATAGGTAGGCAGAATCCAAGCAATTATCAGGGAAACATCGGAACATTATTCAAAACAACCCTGACCTTAATAACTTGTTTAAAGGTCTTCTTCTGATAGCTTATGGAAAAAGCCCAACTTAAAAGACAAAAGTGTACTCTTAAAGTGCATTGTTTGTCACTGTAGACCCTCAGTGGCACAGCTACTTGATGGCAATTACTTTTGTGATGACTGTGACCATGTAATTCAACCCCCAAATGTGTTTTATTTTATCACTCTGTTAGAAGAAATTGAAATATCCTCTCCTACTTAAGGAAAAGTAACACACACTACAAAGAATGTTTCCATAGTGTATCCAACAAAATGTCCTTGCACTCCAGTTAGTGTGTAGATCAGACCACAAAAATTATGACAGAACAAATGTGTAAAGAATCTGCTTTTCATTAGTGGAAATGATGAAGCCCCTCGACAAGCTGAGTACACTAACAGTGGGAGAGATTCTAATATGAAGTACTCAGCAAAGATTTTTAATTCAACATTAAATGTGTTTGTGAATTTCTGAAGTCATTTAACACCTCTCAGGTGCAAGGATCCATCCTCATCAAATGAAGAAGTTTGTAATGGAGCAAAAAGGATCTTCAATCACAGCTTCTTGTGACTTTCTGCAGGAAAGGCAGAATACAGACAATTAACACCATTTGAAAATTACTAATAAAATACTATTCTTCTTACTTCTTCAGATTTCTGTAGTGCAATACATTGAGAAAGCATAACAACTGTGATATTTCTCTGTGAAATGTACAGACAGGGCAGAAATATTTAAATAGTGTTCAGCCTGGAGAAGAGAAGGCTCTGGGGACACCTTAGGGCACCTTCCAGTGTCTAAAAGGGGGCTACAAGAGAGCCAGAGAGGGACATTTAACAAGGGTAGTGACAGAACAAGGTGTAATGGCTTTAAACTGAAACAGGGCAGGTTTACATTAGGTATTGGTAAGAACTTTTTACTGTGAGGGTAGTGATACACTGAAACAAGTTGGCCAGAGAAGCTGTGGATGCCTCATTCCTGCAAGTGTTCATTGCCAGGTTGGATGAGCAACTCGGTCTAGTGGAAGGTGTCCCTGCCCATGGCAGAGGGTTTGGAACTAAATGATCTTTAAGGTTCATCCAACCCAAACAATTCCAGGATTTTTATGATCATTTTTCTAGCACAGTATCTTGTAGTGACAGTTGGACAAAAGGTTTAGGGGCACTTCTTGTATTTTCTGACAGTGTGCATTTACTCTTTCTTCCAATCTTTTCTACATTTTTCTCTACCATGGAGAGAAGTGCTCTTTTTTCCACGCTCTGAAAGGAAAGGGAAGATTCAGTATTTGTCTTGATGTTTCATTTTTATTGAGTATGAGAAACTTTTCTTTTCTCTGGACTACTGTAATATCCTAGCATTTCTGTCACTCAGTTGACAGTTGTACTGACAATTCTGCACCTAAATTTGAAAGCAGATTACTGTTATAGATAGGAACATTCATGCAAGAGGTATTAAACTGTCTTTATCTCAGCAACCAAGACATGCTGTTTAGTTCTGAATGTTTTTCACTAAATCTATAGTCATAAAATTTTAATTATAGCACAGATTTACATATTGAATAACAGCACTTTAGGTAAATAGTGACCCTTATGGTTCTCTCACAATGTAGAGATGGAAGACTATCACATCTGCTGTGAAACTGTAACCCATTGTTCTCTCTGTGTCCACCAGTCTATTAACTTCATTGTAGAGGGCTACCAGGTCAACTGAACATGACTGCCCTTTTCTAAATCCATGTTGACCACTCCCCGCATTTCCTTTATGTATTTGTATGCTTTCCAGGAAGATTTTCCCAGTCATCTTCCCAGGGACAGTGGTGAGACTGACCTGAACTTTCTTTTTGCCACTGAAGATGAGAGTAATGTTTTCTTTCTTCCGGTCTTCAGGAATCTCTCCTGTTTGTTATGACTGTTCCAATATAATTGAGAGGGACCTTACAATGACCTTAGACTGTTCCCTGGGGACTCATGGCAGCAACCTATCAAGGTCCATGGAATTGTGTGTGTCTAGTTTGTTCAAGTGCTCACTATCTAGTTAGGGAGGTTGTCTACCCACAGAGGCTGTGTGCCTTCCTGCAAACTTCTGTCTGGCCTGAGGGGCCTCAGGTATATACAGATTTTTTTTTGTTTTGCTTTGCTTTGCTTTGCTTTGCTTTGCTTTGCTTTGCTTTGTTGTGGAGGTTTTATTTGTTTAATTGGGTCCGTATGGGTAGGTATCCTTTCTGCACATTCCGCCAGCTTTGCAGTGCAGCCCACATGCTTTGGCATGTTCTGTATGGCCGAACTGCCTCAGTGTGCCACATGCTTTCCTGTTGCTCACTTAATTCTGAAACATCTCAATCTCTAAACATTCTTTTAAAAAACTTTAAAAGCAGAAATCTCTAGAGTTTTGTGTTAGTGTTGTCTTGAATACCATGTACAGATGTGAACACTTCTGGCATCCTATTTATCTTCAAGGTTATGTGTGTTCCCTTGACTACAGCTTTGCATGGGAACCTCATATAGGTACCTAGGTGCTCTGCTGTGATTTTGAAATCCTCCTCAGTTCCAGTAAATTTCAGAATTTAACGTTGACTGTGACTGCATTCTTTACTCCTGTGTTTATGTCCTGTTAAACCACCATTAAATATCCATTATTCATATGATCATCTTTGTCAAAAAATCCATGTCTTCTCTACACAGCTGGCCCATTATTTTTACTGCTTAGTATTGATAAATTTTTAAATACCTGGAATTTTTTGCCAGCAATTATTGTATTTATTTCATGATCTTTCAGGACCAGGAAGAGAGGCTCCACATATACTACATTAAGAAAAGATCATTATGATACTCCAGAAGGAACATCACTCTATAACAATTTCACATATATTTTTCTCTTTGTGTGATTCCATGTAATGAGATAATGAATTGACATGATGTTTATTTTCTAATAGCTTAACACGTGGAATTCATTCATATGACTTAGTGTACTGTAGCAACATATCTCTTTATTAACTAAATCTCCAATTTAATTAAAAATTATCTAGTTTGAAAACAAATTAATTGTATGACAATGGATCACTTCTTTGGAACAAGTTGTATGCAAATATTAATAAGTGCTTTTGTTCTGAACACTGCATTTGCAATGATTGCATTTTTTAGTTTATTATTTCTGATTCCTTCACTATATTTACTCTATTTGAAAAGAAATATGCATCTTAGAATACAGAAAATTAATTATTTCTGGTATAGTCATTGTCTCAGGAATAAAGGTTTTGTAGCAGAAATTTTGTAACTTTTTCCTAACTAGAATTAGGTCTGCCATACTCAGAAAAGCAAACTGGAATATATGTTATACTGTGATACACAAGAACACATATCTCAACATGCAAAAATAGCTTTAAGTGAGGAAAATAGAGATAGATATTTTGCAATAAAATTGGATGGAACCTGGACTTTGCCAAAATTTGAATCTGGCACTAAGTTTTGCAGCAACCAAATTCTTTACTGGGTTTATTAAGAATTCAATTCTTAACAGATGTAAAGTCAATAAATGTTCTGATTTGATTAGTCACCAGAATTCCTGTAAGAACTTCCTTCTTCTCAGAGTTAGGTTACACAAAATATAAGAAGATTCTGGAGGGATCTTGCTAGCTTATTTGTTTGCTTGCTTTGAAAAAAAAAAAAAAAGAAAACTTAGAATGTTTTTCATATTGCTTTTCCTATGAATGCAGCAACTGTATAATACACATCAAACTGTGACAAACACAGATGTACTAAGAGGGAAAATAATTAAATTTTCTCTCTACTTGAGACCAAAACAGAAGCACCCAAATCACAAGAAATTGTTTTTTCCTTTTCCTCAAAGGCTCCTGGCATCAGTGAGCTGATCTATCTCTGTATCACCAGTTCTTCCTTGACACAAAACAGTCAGGTTCCTGGTCCCCTTGCTGCCAGAGCTCACAAATGTGTATAGATTGGTGAAGGGGCAGTGACAAATCTTTGGATGTGAGAATCACAGAGGCAGTGTTTGTAAGGGAGGTGGACTATCTTCTAATGAATTTCTCTTTTTATGCACCTGTCAGGCTGTACCCAGAAATAGCCTCAGGATACAGAATGCTAATAACTCTTTAACTCCTTCTCAGAACTGCACTTCTTAAAAAAGCTGCATAAACAGTATGATTCTAGTGATAAAGTGATACTTGCATCTTTCTCAATAAGTAAATATGACCACAGTCCCTTCCTCTGGCCAAGAAAACTTGAAACTCTATCAACATTTCTTCTAAAGAGACCAGATGGCTTGTTGCTAACTGATATGAGTGAGTCCCTGCCTCAAGATACGAACATGCTGGCTCCATGGGATTTCTAATTAAATTTGAAAAAAAAAGGTAATCATAAATTTCTCTCCCTTGTTTCAAGTCGCTTTCTGATTAAGTACATAGGAAAAAAGTAGTAATTTAAACCAAAATGTTCACATGTAACAATAGCTGACTCTAAAAGAAGAGTATGAGAGCATTATTTCTCCATTCTGGTATAGATCAAGCTAATCTTTGTATCATCAACATACAAAAAATAATTGAACTACAAGTATCTTCTTTTAAGGGACATCTTACACAAACTTCCTAGAATTATTTTTAATGTTTATTTTGTATGATTTGGCTGAGTTTTAATAAATACACAGAAGGTGTATTATACCTACACATCTGAAGTGGTGTGATTAAGTTTCCACAGCACACATAGTGAGAACTATCTGAAATGACACAAGACATCTGAGGTGTTGTGCATGCAGCTGGTATATAAGACACAGGTTCTGTGGGAAACTCATGTGTATCTGGTGGAACCACAAGTCAGGTTAGATACCCTCACTTATCTCACATATCTCTGGATATCTCTGTTTAAGCAATTGATTGTCATGCTGAACTTCAAGAAATATAAATCTCATCCCTGTTTACTTTTATGGTGTCAGGGTGTTACTCCCAGTTTTTGAGAGCTTCTACACTTCAACTACATTTGAAGAATATTGCCTAAATATTGGCAGTGAGGCAGCAATTAAGAATGAACTATAAAATAAAAAATCAAGAAGTGACACTAGAAGCCGAGTCCAGACTTCAGTCAGTATTGCCAAATAGCCTGACCAAAGGTAGATGTTAATCTGGAGCAGGTGTTTGGACTACAATCTTTATAAAACAGCTTAAAATTATGTGTCAAGTGCCATTGAAAATATGTCTGAAACTTTTGCACTGGACTGTGGAAAACACAAGAGATGTGTGAACAGCATGGGATCCCTATTACGTGTTATATCATCTGAGAAGACAAGCTCTACCACCCCCAGTTCTCTCAAGCACTGGACCACTTGTTCTAGGTTCTTCCACTGGGTTTGCTGCATGTAGAGATTGTCTTTGGACTGGTATCTTCCCACCACACTTGCCAAGAGCTATAACCAGACACTGACAGAGGTACCCTTCCTCATCGCCTCTTGGTCAATAGCTGGCTCAGGTGACAGGGATCCCAAATGCCTCACTTCATTGCCATCCAGCATTGTAATATCACCTGCAGCGTCCCAAATAAGGACCAACCAATTTATTATGGATTCACCAGACCGTCGGACGTAATCCTTTCTCAGGCCATGAAGGTCCTTCAGGGACAGGGTCTCAGTAATGATTACTCGTTCTTCTGCTACCTGTGGGGCCCCTGCACCACCATCATAATCATTGTCATCCTTCACTGGGCAGTCGGTCTTGGCTTTGGCTTTTCGCTTACTTCTCGTGGTAGGAGCAACTGCCATTGGCTTAGGCTCCCCGTCTGGTTTGGCTGCAACCTGAGTGACTGAGGGGTCTGCTGATTCATGTCCCTGCCTTACAGTGTCTATCACTGTGCGATAAGCACATGCCAGGGCCCAGCATAGAGCAACAAGATTCTTCTCCCTAGGCTTGTCATCATGCTTCGCTTTCAAATATTTCCCTACCTTGACTGGGTTTTGAATTTGTTCAGAGGGAAAATTCCAATCTATTGGTTCAGAGAATTTCTTCAGGGTTTGCCCCATCTCTTCCCATTCCCCACACCACTCTGACTCTCCCACATTTGGGTCAGGTGTCTTATCAGCCCCTCTGGACCTCTCAGCCCTCATTCTAGAGAAGCTGTAAACCACATAAAATGAATTCACAAGATACAACACCAGGAAGATGGTCTCCTTAACATTCAGGGGAAAATAAAAATCTTCAAAAAGTGACATACCAGATTTAAAAGGGAAGAGGGAGATGGAAGGCTGGGAAACATAATCCCCTGCTTCTTTTCTAACAAACCAGGTGTAGTTGCCAACAAACCCCCAAAACAAATCATTGAGACTAGGGTGGAGAAGTATCAGATGATACACATTTAGAACACCACCCGGTGCCTCACTTAACTGCTTGTAAATCAGTATTGCCACACCTAAACAAACAACAATTCGGGTTTGTGCCCCTGCTCTGCAAAAGCGACATTACAGGGACAAAATTGGTGCTATCTGGGGACAAGCAAACAGGTCTAGGGACAACAAAGACATAAGCACCTCAAAAAAGCCAGGGAATCAGAAAAACATTATCACATCCATTAGCATAACGGCTGCTGTATCCCAATACAAAGCAATTAAAATCAAAGTGTAATCAATACAGGGGTTTTTTTTCACTGTCTTGAGCCCCATAAGCTGGGCGCCAATTTTGTTGTCATTTGAGACAATATCAGGAGGAAACCCCTTCCAAACAGAAGACAGTTTTCACCAGCCCCTCCCTTACGCTGGTCCGGAAAAGAAATTTCTCAGAAGAAAGTGAAAAAAACCCTGTTTATTCACACACAATAAGCATGCAGACACAGCAAAGATTA
>VZRZ01006947.1:544632-564934 GCA_013398175.1 Climacteris rufus
AAAAAAAGAAAGAAAACAAAAAAAGCCAAATGAATAATATCAGATAATAAATCCCCAAAAAAAGGAAAACCTCAGTGGAAAGTCCCAGAGTCTCTTCCGTCTGGTTAGTCTCCCAAAACTGGGGTCCTGGCACAGGCTGCACCAGGCCTCCCTAGGCCCAGGAGGGGAAATGTCTCTTTGATGTTGATCCCCTCCTCAGTTCCAGGTGATGGCATAGGTCCAAAGAAATGAAGAAGAAGGCAAAAAAAAAGGGAAGAAAAAAACCGGATGAAAAAGCAAGGAGAAGAAAAAAAAAACCAGCGGGAAAAATACTGTCTCCTTCTCTCCGCCGTGCCAACCTTGTCCACTGGAGCTGGGAAGAAGGGCAGATCCTGGGGGAGTCACCTTATTTATGTACAGTCTATTGGGAGGAAATCCGCTTTCTTCCGTGTAGAAACATAACCCTGTATTGAAAGTTCCACTGACAATAGGAATACAATATTGTGGGGAAATGATACAGTCACCCCAAGACAACTACACAGGGTCCTTTCCAGTGATTTCAAATGACAATTCATGCTGAAGTGTGAGCAATTGTATCAAATATTGTCTATGCAGAAAAAAAAAGAAAAACAACAAAAAAAGGCCTCTTGAAGAGGATATTTATCTCTCAAACATATTTTTTGTGAAGATGAACCATTCTTAGAAGGAACCACAGCCAGACTTTGGCACTGTGAATTAAGAAAATTAACTTGAGATGTGTGATGCAGTTATATCATAGAGGGAATAATTGTAAATTGTTTACAAAACACTTCACTCTTTATACAAAAACAAAACGAGTGCCAAATAAAGAAAAGGTAATAAACATCTTTACTTTTAAAAAATCTTTCATTCTGAAGCTATTGAGCATTTCATTTTTTTTTTTTTAAGTCACAGAGGAAACTTATGAAAACTATATTCCTAAAATGAAGAGGGGAGAATTGCTTTACAAGGGAAAATATAGCAAGCAATACGTTTTTGATTAGAGAGTAAAGAAAACATGGAAACACTGAAACAGTATAGCATTTACAAGGCCAAAGGATTATGAAATTTTGAGAGTTTAATGAATAAAAAATTGTAGGCATCTGAAATAAAGATGACAGCAGAAACAGTAGATTGGATTGACTTTAAGATTGCCAACAAATATGTCTTGATAGTCAGTTCAAAATTAATTTGAAGCTGGCATAGGATGCAATATTAGAAAGCCAGATAGCAATGCTGAAAGTACTGGGTAAAACTGATTTGTTTCTATGTCTATGCAGTATCTGTGATAATTTTCAAATATATACTTATTACCTGTTTCCTTATAGTCATGTGAATAGTATAAAATCCTGAGGAAAACAGTGAATCTTTTGGAGATTGAAGAACTAACTTTATAATGATTGAAATATGGCATTGTTAAGGTACATTTTTCACTTTTTTTTGGCAAGAAAAAATTTTATTTTATATTTTAAATGCCTTTTGAGAAGAAACAGAATAAACCTCTAACAAACTAGCAGACCTACTCATGTTTAATCAGCAGTTCAAGGAGTTAAGAAGGGGATGGTATGCAGGTCTTATTCCTGTGTTGCTAAAATAAAGAGCCTGAGCATTTAAGAGAGAAGGCTGGTTTATAGTGACTCAGAGACAATTCTGCAGTTTTGGACACAACAGGCATTAAAAGCGATTCTGGTTCAACAGGAGAAATACAGAACTGAAAAGACAGAAACCAATTTTCTAGTCTTAAACGCATCATACAAAGAAAGTGAAGAATGTCTTCTGTTGGATTCACATATGATTTGACTTGATGAAATTAAGTGTCTTGTAACATGTACAACAGATGAGTTTAATTCGTTGTGACCACTGGCATTGAAATATCTGAATATGTCTACAGATACAAAGAAACATCCCTGTATTGACACATAGCAATGAATGATGGACTTCAACTTGCATCTCTTTTAACTGTAAACAAAGCCACTGAAATCAGTAAGAATATTCCCATTAAATTTCACAGGTTTTGGATACTAAGCAGATCTAATGTGATTCTGCATATTTGAAGGCCTTGTAAGAACTGTGCCTAGAAGAAAGACCCAGAAAAATAATTAATCTAATAGGCAATAATTAGGGAATATAATCCCATAGCAAAGTCTTTCAATCCATATGGATCTCATGGTTCCACACTGAATATGCTATTTAATACTGAATAGCTATTTAATACTGAATAGCTATCATATAGTAAATGGAAAGGGTCTAGACAGTCCTTTAAATTAGTTCAAGTGTAACACAAGGCACATTATGTCTCCATGCTTTCGAATCTGGCAGAAGATTACTTATACACTTTGTAAAAGAGACTTTTCCAAATATTTTGATCTCTCTGAATACTTTTGAATTTGAAGGAATATTTCTGTTTTGCAGCCAAAATTATTTGTTTATAATATGCATAAATAATCCAGAATAAAATAATTAAATTCCTGTATACTGCTCTGAGGCATGTATCTTAACTACTAAAATAAGAATCATGTCCTAACTTCTGTAAGAATAATTTTTCCCTAGAGAGCACTAGAGCTTCAACAGAAGTGAAGTAAGTGGTCACCATGCTTCACATCTCCTCGTCCATAACTCCTGCACTTTGTGTTGTAGGTAGGACACACTCTTGTGCTATTAAAAATATTGGCTTAAAATCCCACAGGTCAAAAGCCCCTATTTCTCGTTTTATAAGAACTATATAACTTATCAATAGCCTAAATTAATTTTACTTCCCTCTCCCTCCCTTTGTTTCCACTCTTCCATCTCTTTTCCTAACCATCCTGTTCAGGATGAAGAGCAGCTGGGCGGGCTTCTGACAGCCAGACAAGAAAAAAACCACCACAGTTTACAAATTTGTCTTCATCAAAAATTATGTTCAAAATATTATTTTTCCAATACCTGCAGTTGACCAACACAGAAACAGCTTTTTAATACAAATATCAAAACAAAATAAACCCTCAAAAACTTCTGGAGATTTATCATAGAATCATAGGATAACTTGGATTGGAAGGGACCTTAAAGATCATCTAGGTCCAACCCCCCTGCCATGGCAGGGAACCTTCCACTAGACCAGAGTTATTCAGAGCTGGCCTTGAACACTTCCAGGAATGAGGTGTCCACAATTTCTCTGGACAACCAGTAGCTCACCACCCTCACAGTGAAGAATTTCTTCCTTACAACTAATATAAATCTGTTCTCTTTCAGTTTGAAGCCATTCCCCCACAACATGCCCTTGTAATGGGGCCTTGTAAAAAGTCCCTCTCCAGCCGGATCTTAGGCCCCCTTTAGATATTCAAGATCTCCCTGGAGCCCTCTCTTCTCCAGGCTGAACAGCCCCAACTCTCTCAGCCTGTCAAAGATTGCAAAAGGGCTAACTAGAGAAAAAGTAATTTTTGGAGACAGCTTGCTAACTGTTAATATAGAATTGATAAAAACCCTGATCAATGAGTTAATCCAGGAACCAATGAAGCTATTTTCTGGCAATCTACTGTTACCCCACTGATGTGACTTTTGAAGAACAATGAGATTAAAACTCTATGAAACAATTGGTGTAGGACAAAGACAGAATGGGATTCATCTTACTGAATTGTAGCCATCTGAATGTTAGCTGCTAGTGTAAGACACTTGGCTACTATAATTCTAAATAAAAGAAGAAAGACAGACCTTTCCAGAAGGTGGCTCAGTTCAGCCTGAAATAAGCCTGTAGCAGGAGGAAAGACCTGACAGAGGGTCATATCTAATTTAGCCTACTTTTTTACACAGGAGAAATAGGACACCATCCATTCTTTTGTACAAACTCAAATTAGTGTTTTAAAAATCAATATGTGTCTTCATATCCAAGTTTTCTACGGTATATTTCCTTATAGACTTGTGTCATTCTTGTTTGCATCAATATTTTTTCCACTTTTTTAATACGTTCTCTCATTATGTTTAGGCTTTGGATTACTGTTTGATTTTTTACTTCTTTCAACAATATTTAAAATTTAGGAATTTGGGTTTTGCTTCTTTGTTTGTTTGTTTGTTTGTTTTGATAGTTCCACTAAATTAATCTGCTCTTTATTTTATATTCAAGCATACATTAAAAAAAACAAAATTGATAATTACAATGTATCAGTCCACATGTGATCTACATGTCCAATCTTCATTATACTCAAGAGATAGGCTACTTAGTACTTTGTGTAATTTAATATGTTAAAATATACCAAGACTTATAGGACAGACAGATATGATGAAGGATGTGCTGGGAATAAATACCTTTCTGAAGCTAAAGGTTGACTGTGGCAGCCTGGCTCTTTTATTTTGGATGGTATTATATATGTATGTTTAGGCAGACAGATTGGGTTTCCTGCTGATAAGGAGATGCCTACTCTGTAAACCACTAAAATTAAGTGCTGAGATGTGATGCTTTAAAAAGTAAAAGGATTTTATACTCAGATGTCACACTGTCCGTTCTTCTCCAAAATATTTCAGAAGAAAATATAACAGCTAGTGGGTACTGCTGTGTTTATACAGAGTAGCCTTTCTTGAAATTCCTTGTAATAATAAAATTCTAAGCCTGTATCTGTTTACAGCAATAAAGTAGATAAAACAACTGGGACAAAATCCAGTCACATAAAAAATCATAGTATTAAGGTGACAAGAAACAATTCACATATTTATCTTCAAGCAACATACCATTTCTCTTTTCCAACACAGCAAGCTTCAAGACAATTAAAAGACAGTGAATGCTGCAAATTTTGAGCTGTTGATGATGCCTTTTTCTCAGGCTGGCAGGAGACAGAGAAAACTGGAGACACAAAGTTATGGGGAAAGGGGAATAGGTATCTTTATTCTGCGAATCTGAACACAGCGGGGAGAGTAGGATGGGCTGGCCCCGCCTGACAGCTTCCCAGTAGTGTCCCCGTGATGTTCCTGAGAGTGCGGTAAGACCAAGAGCAAAAAAGGGGCAAACCCCAAGTGAGAACCCACATTTATAGTGAATATTATGGTCCTCTATAGTTGACAGAAATCTCCCAGTTAGAACCAGGTACTGTTATGTCCCAGTAACGACACAAAAGAAGAGGCAGAGATACTTGTTATGAGCAAGGAAGAGAGAGGAGGAAGGGCCAGCAAGGCCCACCTTCTTTTATTTTATATACATTTAGAAATTACTATTCATTGGAGGAAATTAGTTCTTCCTCCCTTAATTACAGTGGTCAAAGGAAATATCCATTAAAGTTCTGTGTTTAGGAGAAAAGAATGTAAATGATAAGATATAGTTACAATAACATGACCATGTTTACAGAGAAAAGTGTGAGAAACTAGCTACAAAAAAATGGTAACATCCAGAACTGCAAAAATCAGGGCAACACTGTTACATGTACACTGGACACTGGTGGACATTGGACCCTGTATTACTGTCATGCTGCTAGCATCAAACAAGATACGGTGTTCTCTTCCAGGGACAGTGGGGGATAACACGGAGGGAGAACAAACTTCTGTTATGGCTAGAGCCACAGGAATGTACTGGGATTGGGGTCAGTGGAAAACTACAGTGTGTTCGACATAGGGAATTACAGTAACATAATGAAAAAACAAAAATCCGTTTCGGCATCATTGACATTATCCCATGCTATCCTATGGTAAAAATGGTCTAGTTGGAAAACTACTGACAAAGTGTTAAACAGAGCATCACAATAATATTGGAAAAATGAAGAAAAGAGAAAAATGAGAAGAGAGTGACTCAAGTATACCTCAGTTTTCCATTACTAATATTGACAATTTCAGAGCACTTACTCCTAAGACATCCTACCCTATAAATTACACTAAACTGCAGAGGAAGGGGATGTAAGGAGTTTTTGACATTAGAATTAAAAGATATTTAAATCTATTAGATAAACTGTCTTAAAGAAAAACACGTAATTCAGTAGTACAAATACAAAGTGGTTCTAGACAAAAAAATAATGCACAAATACAATATAAGTGAAAGTATTACTAGCATTATTTCAGTAGAAAGAAAATCTGAAAGTTCCGTGAGTGGAAAGCTAAATGTACCGACACAGGATTTTGTGAACACGATACCTTAGGTCTGCTTGAAAATAAAACAGCTAGTCATCCACATTGCCTGTTTGTCTATGTTCCTTACAAAGTTTTGTGGGTAAATCTACAGGTCCCTAAGGGCTTGCAGTCTTTCCAGCCTTACTTGTAACATGAACCAGGAGAGGCAGAATCTTATGCCTCTAGCTATCTCCTCTGCTCTTGTGGAAGGCAATAGCATCTAGAAGAAAAGAGAAGCTGATTGTCCACCCCAAACCCTCCAGAGTTTTTCACCGAAAGTTCACATATGTTCTGCCACAGGCCAGAGAAGATGTGCAAACAGCTTGGCAGTGTTTTTGCGCAGAACTGTGTATTAGAAGTAGCCAAAGATTCAGGCTGCTCTGAGGTAAATTCTCTTAGCTACGATGAGGATTCAGGCAATTAGATCAATTTTATGTTCCAGACAGGAGATTATCTTTGTAGTTAATTTTGTGACTGTGAAAGCACTTTTACTTATGTGGCTATTGTTTCAAGAGTAAGTTATTTCAGAAATTCTCAATAATGAATCTTGTTACCTTTCCGGAAAACATAAAATAAAAAAAAAAAGTAAAATACTAAAGTAAATAAATAAATACAAAATACTAGTAGTGCAGAAGTAGATATAACTCTAAACTTATTGACTTCCTGATTTATAGTTCCCTGGGACTTCATAAATTCTGAAAATTCATTTTATTCAAACTTTTCTCACATTTAATTTTAGTATAGCTGAGCAGCTGTCATCCTGCATGGTTATTTTGCAACCAGCATTTGCTGTCTACACCTATGTATGTTTAGCTGGTAAATATCTGTTATGTTTCAACTTCAGTTTTCTGCTTTTTTTGTATACGAGGACATTTTCATTATCAAAGAAATACAAAACAACAGTCTTGTTATGTACATCAGACGTGTGTAATTTTCCATAACCATAAATAAGAGCTTGAATAACCTTGATCTTCTATTCTGTCATATTGTTTTTAAGCTGATGTAACACCATTGACATCAATGGACTTACCCCAGTATGAAATTGGTGTAATGGAGTGGAAAATCATTGCCGAAATCTCTAAGGGGATATTCAAAGTTCTCTTTACTGTAAGCTGTGTATTAGACTGGAAGATCCACAGTTTGTATTTTCATGTTTTGATGTGTATTTCAAATGATAAAGAACTGTAAAACACTCCAAATGGGAACCTATTTATAACCTTTATTAATTAAGCATGAAATATTTCATTTTTAAATTGTCATTTTTACTGTATGCTTAAGTGTCTACTCAATGTCACAATTAATTTTAACTTTGGAGAAAAATATGATGTGTAGCAATTTAATTCGATACCATACACTACCAAAGTCAACATAATTTGTTGAAATTTAAATGAAATTAGTTTTTTTTTCTTTTTCAACTAAATGATATATGGGAAAGGAGCTCCACTTGGGACTACCTTTTGCGGAACTACTTAGCAGACAAGATCAAGGTTTCATAAGCCTGAGTGTTCATCTAAGTATTAGTCACAGTTAACTTTTAAATTAATGACTGTATACACGTCTTTGTATTCCTCAAGTAATTTTCCTGAGAAAAGAGAGATTAAACTGTCTTGATTTTCTTTCCCTAATTACAAGATGAACATGTGAATATCAAGTGGTAAATAAGGATATTATGTATCTCTTCAGTTTCATATTTGATTTTCTATGAATTTCTGTTAGAAGATGAAAATATGAACCACAAACCACTGTGTTGCTTTTTTTTTTTAAAGCAGAGTGACACACATGGCTTCATTTTCCTTTCACATCTGCAAAAAGTGAATCTAGCTTTCAAAGCAAAAATTATAATTGAGCAGAGGGAAGTGTAGATAACAATGTGGTTTTTGACCACCTTGTGAAATTTTATTACGGTTAGGAAGAGCTTTGTCAAATCAGTTGTATATAATTTATTTTATTCTTCCATTACTTCATATTGTAAAGAGGCAAGATCCTATTTTTTGGCTATCAGTGAATAAAATATTTCCTGCATACTTTAACTTCCTTAAGAAGGCAAATTTTTTCCTACTATTTTTTTTTTCTGTGAGTGTTCTCTCTCACAGAGAGCGTACTGTTTATGGTCTTGATCACTTTAATTTACAAATTTTTCACTTTGTTTCTTGTGCACAGTATTTTTGAACTATTGCTGAGAAAATTCTCTCTTAAAAAAAAAGGAATATATAGTAAAAAAAAAGGAAACTGTGCCAAACCAAAAATCTCGTATGATTTTCTTTTGTAAAACGTCATAGAGAAATATTAATCTGAAAGTGTTCCACAGACAGAACTAGTGGTTTTGTTGATATTTTTTCACTTGACGTGGGATACTTTGTATGTCCTAAATATGATAGGTTTAGTTCCCAGTCTTTTATGCTTTGTCATATTATGTCCCCCTGGGAAATGTGCTATCACATCAGAATTATCTATTAATTTGTAGTCTCAGTTTTGTGTTTGTTTCATGGAGGGGAGTGAGTATGTAATGGGCAAGGCAGCAGAGAATAGTGTTAACAAGATCCTAATTTGCTTTCTCAACATCACAAATGACTCTGAGGAAAAGTTCCTGCTGCAGCTCTGCAGAGAATTATGGCAAATTATTTACTCTTTGCCAACCATTTACTCTGATGTATCTCTGTTGATTTTGGTTTCAGATAACATTTATGTCTGATATTCAAATTGTATGTTTTCTATTCTTCCAGCTTTCTTCCAGAGCAACCCAAAGTCAGATTTCAATAGAGATTGTGGTCCTCTCTATAAACTGCACTGATCTGGGATCATCCTGTTCCTAATCATCTGTGCATCTGAAAACCTCAGTAATTTCAGCTACCATTTTGGTTGCCTAGAGATTTCGGCCTGGGTCCTAATTAACTATTTTAATTTAGGTTTTATGTCTGATTTTGATTAAGAATATCTGGAAGAGAAAGGTTTGTTTCCTCCAGATACGTTTTTTGTTTTACCTTCACATTCTCTGAATTTAATTCATTTCCTCATTAATCTTTATTTAATGACCATTTTCTTTTGTAAATAGCTAAAGAGTATCTTTATTAAATTAACATGATGTTTGTAGTTGTTTCTCACTTCTTACTTTTCATTACTTGTGAGTGTAAATATCAGTCATAAAAATGTATCTATTCATAATTCTTAAAATGGAACCATCTTTGAAACCCAGTTTTCAGTTCTATGCTTATAAAATGATAGAACTATTGTCAACTACTTCTTGAAAAAATAAGTGAGATGAAGATCGTGAAGTGATTCTTAAATATGTGTGTCTAGCTCTCAGAACATTAGTATTAATTTACTCTGCTAGCAAGATTCTTTCATTATCTGTTGGTTTCAATTTGTTTTGACTAACGTGAAAAAACCCTCCTGAACAATGTTCTGTTGCTTGGTTAAGACAAACTAGAGCTATCCTGAATGGTTCCAGTAGCAAAGAGCAGTAAAAGAATGTGTCATTTCTCAATGAATTGTAGTCTGCTTGTTGTAGCCCAATCCCACATACCTTTGAAACTTAAATACACAACCCCTTCTCATTTGGGCTGTGCTGAAGGGACCATTTTTATCACCCATTTTCTTCTCACTACCCACTAGCTTGTAAACATCCTGCAGCTTTTCAGTCAGTAACTTTGTTTATGTGAGTATTCCCTAGCATAGTGTGGGTAAAATCAGTTGCACTGATGCAATTTTCTGAATTAAACTGTTCAATCCAGCCTACAACAGAACAGAGAGTATCCTCAAACTGTGATGGTAGCAAAAGAGTGTATGGGACTAGCCAGGGAGTGCTGACAAGCAAATGGGGATGCAATGATTCTTCCCAGTTTCACACTGGTCAAAGTTTGTTTTGATTATCAGTAATCTTTCTGAGTTAATTAGGAAAATTCTAGAATTCCCCATCATCTGTAATGCACTGTATGAGGACTAAGTGATTTCAGCTATTTATAAACACAGACATCTACTTATACAGTTGGGCAAGATCTGGCATAACTGAACTTTAACAGATGTCCAAGTTTAAAGATGTTTGGCTTAGTTTTTCTTTGCACTGGAATGGCACCAAAATAAAAATTTTGGAAATAAATTTGACCTCAGGGGATATATAGCAAAATGTTTTTAGTTTTACTTTGTTGTGATTCTGATCATTGAGTTTTTTTTCATAGAATGTTTGAGACTCTGTTTTAGAGATTATGAATATCAAGGTGTAAATAGTTTATTTAAAAAAAAGAAATATTGCTAACTTTTGAATCTGTCATTAGCTGATTATTAATGAATAATTTTCTAAAGCAGTTGATTCAATTGTATTTTTAGAGGATTCTGTGATATTAAAAAATACATCATAAGGAGAAAAACCTAATAACTGACAGATGTCACCAGTTACATAAAGAAGAACTGAAAAATGGAAGAATATAAGAAAGAAAGAGCCACATGCAATCACGGAGGAGACTGATACATCAGTGCAAAGTTGCTACAGTTCAGCTCAGGATCAAGCTGGCTGCAGAAATCATCATAAATATCTGACATGTTGAGGTCAAAGAAAGTACCTGAGCATTACAGTGGCTTGATAATAGAACCAGGTTTGACTAAACAGATTTTCTGAACACTTTAAACTACTGGGCTTTTTCAATTAATTGACAATTATTAATAGTTTACTTTTTTTCTTATTGTTTTCTAATTTACTCTGGAGAGGAGAGGGCTTTAAAAGGATTTAATTATTAATTTAATTTTATCAATGGAATTTGGAAAGGATGGCTAGTTTTAAGGAGGAGTTTGATTCAATATTGTGATTTAATATAATACATCATCTAACATTTAAAGATCAAAATTATCTTGGCAGATTTCAAGGTATCAAATTTTGTTTACAGAAATTCTTAATCTATAAATCTAAGAATGCTTTTGTAGTATGATGGTAATATGAAAATATAGTAAAAAAATGAAAAAAGCAATTGAAAATATTTCCTCTGCAAATGTAAGATAGTGTCATGTCAGCACAAGATACCAGTTAATGTACATTACAGCTCTGAAATTTGAAGTTTTCACAATGGAAAGAAATGCCTCAACTTACATATTGAAAGGGATTTTCTTATTGTTTCTGCTGATCTGTGAACCCAAAAAAATACTGTTTAAGGGTATAAATGTCTTTATTAAAATTACAACTTCAGTCTAATTTATTTTAAAAAGAATTGTAATGTATTCTGCCCTTTGATCTCTTAGCTTGAAACGCTGCCTGTTGTTCCATTATTCCACCATCCATTTGCAGATAACAATACATCAGAACCTTTTTCTTGCTGCAGAAACAATGCCCTTTATTTGAGAAAGGACATTGTTTTGACAGATAAAGTAGGCATTTGATAAATTGGAACAGGTTCTGAATTATTTTGAGGGGAATGCGTGCTACATCTGTCTGCTGATTTTCCACTGAAGCAGTGCTTAACTTTCTTGTCTGTTTGTGATTTATTGAGCTGCAGAAAAGGTTAGGAAAATTTCATGGCTCTTCTCTTATAATTTGTAAGTGAATCAAAAAGCATTTGTTACTGTTTATGATGCTCAAAAGACAGAATTACCCCAAAACATTTATACACAACAAAGACTCTAGTGACAACAACAACAAAGGTAAGCAAAATAATGATCTTCTAAATTATTAACAATACAAATACAACACTGAAAACAAATTCAGCTGTTGAAATGAGAGGAATGTTAATAAAGAATTTGGCTGTCTATTCAGTCACATTTTTAGAGGAGACAATTACAGGAAATCTTATTACATATCTCTTTCCAAAATACTTCTATAATTTATTAATATTTATCAGGTCCATCAGGAACTTCTCACAAGCTAATGTTAAATGCTGACCACAGGGAAGCCAAAACATGTGTATTACTCAGCCTTCATATCTGAATTTAATTTCTGGAACAGAGACTATTTTTTGTTGTTCGAGACATCCTATGGGATCCTATCTGAACTGTAAATGGAAAGGCCATTACATATGGTTGTTTTCAATAACCTGCAGCATTTCAAATACCATGCCTATATTTAGGTAACCAAATCAAGCTATAAGGAGAAAATCCATCGTCAAACAGTTGATCCTAAAATTTAGTTGTTTCAATGTAAGTGTTCACCTATAAGCTGAGTTTTTAAGCTCTCATTATTTTTAATGGAGATTTTATTAATATGTCCAGTGTAATCTGGTGACCACAGTAAGCAGTCCAAGAGCACCATACAGTCATCTGAACATTGCTCTCTAGTGTTATTTGAAGCATTTTAGCATGTCAGCTATATCTGTTTTTAAAAAGGAAAGGGAAGGAAAAAAAGAGGGACATTCACTCTGTTCTGAACCAACAGTCAACAGTCTCAGGCCAGGTGGAATCATGCAGGGTTATTTCACATAACACTGCTTGCTTTCTCTGTCTTCCCTGTGCACATGCCTTCAACAACTCCATGGTTTGTAGATGGCATGAGATACCTCTGCATTGTGTGTAGATGAATGAAACACCATTAATTGCTCTGCAAAATAACATCAAAGTGAGTGTCAGTTAACCAAACCTGTTCAGTAACATTTGAGATACCCACTATCCTGTCTGACATTCATCTTCTGCTTCAGAGCAGGCATCCTCCATAGGCCCTTTTTCATCTCTACACTTCTTACAGAGATTTCTTACTTTATTAGGGTACTAGATGCCTAACTGGGCAGCCAAACTGAAAAAGGAAGGAGGAAAAAGTGCCCCTCCTCAGGGACAACTCATCCCATGTAACTCAGGATTTTTTTAGGTTGGGATTGGTACACCTTTGGAGTACAGAGGAAACCTACCTGCTGATTATCTACCTTACTGATGACAGAAGATGGAGGAAACCACTGATTTTATAATTTAACTTGTGAGAAAGTAATGTTGATGTTTCTAATTCTTTATTCTTTTTATTTCAATCATCTTATATTAGGTGATACACAACTATATCATAATGAATATTAGATATATACAAAAATATATAACAGTAGGTGAGATATCTCTGAAAAGTATCCCCTTCATTCACTGAAACACAGCTAATGCATGTGGCCTTTTTTTTGACATTTGGCACTCAAAATTTAAACTTTCTTGGTTTGTTTTTTCTATCAACTTCCTGCTGTTTATGTAACTCTTATGCTGTATATATTTTAAAATTCTTCATTTATATCTTATACAGAGAAAACATATGTGGAATTGTTTTCACTGGTGGATTTAAATTCAGTAGTTATTATCCATCTGGGATTTCGTTTTGTTACCAGTTTGTTTTCCTGTTTGAGAATGATTGCAAACAACTGGTAAAATGATGTGATGGACCTCACAGGTTTAAGATATACAGTTACATTATAAATGCTTTATCCCCTTTTCATTACCAATTATTTATTTATTGCTTGACATAAATCTAGAGTATTCAGTAACTCCCAGTCATGACAGCTGCCAGTGAATAGATAAGATGCATTCGCAAAACCTGCTCCATAGAAACAGGAAAATATTTCTAAAATTTCATGACATCTGGCTGTCCCCAAGCAATTCCTGCAATTTAAAAATTTTGTACAATTCTATAACTCAAAATTGTCCATTTTCTTTTTTTCCTTCTTTTTTTCTCTTTTTGAGTGAGGTTACCCAATGACGATTGCTTTATAACATATTGGCCAATTCTTGTTGCATGGGAATGAGTTGTTTTGACATTGACATGAAAGTAAATAAGGAATTCATGGGTTTGGGAAACATATAAATATTTTTACCAAATATTTTTACCAGAAATGTAGAAAGAAGTATCTTCTTTTTAAATTAGAGGAGAGGAATACAATTTGATATAACCAAGGTAAAAGAAATAATAGAAATGAACAGCATCAAATGACTTTGTTGACATGACAAGGTTTCAGTAGCAGGAGGTTGCAAGGGTAGTTTCTGTGAGATCAGAAGCTGTACCTGCCTCAGAGCCCGTTTCAGTTGAGTCAGAGGATCCCACCACTGCCTGAAATTGAGCTGTTCAGCAATGCTGCTGGCTCCTCTATGATATCATATTTATGAAAGGATAAAAAATACACAGCAGCTGTGAGTGAGAGGAGTAAGAAAATATGAGAGAAACAGCCCTGTAGGCACCAAAGTGAGAGACGAATGATGGAAAAAGGTGCTCCAGGCACTGGATTAGTTTCCCCTGCAGCTCATGGAAGACGAGGCCAGAGCAAGTGTCCCCACTGCAGCCTGTAGAGGACCCCACTTTGGCTCTCTGACAAGCCAGGACACCTGGCAGCCGGGCAATTTTACCCACCACATAGATTCAAATCAAAAGGAAAGTTCTCTGTCTTGAATAATCACTAAAAGAGGTTGTCAATGCTTTCCTGTAGGTGTGGGTACAATTATCCAGAGCAGCATTTACTGTGTGTTCTGAAACACAGAAAGATAAATTAGAGAAAAACACCCAACAAACTGTATTGCAGTCCAGGAATATATTCAAATCAAATACTTACAATACATATGATAATAAAATTTATTTCAAATATATTCTGAGTGGTAGACAATCGTTATTATTATACAGGTACAACAATAACAACTAAAACTTGCCAAAACTATATGCAATATTTGTGTCCTTAGGTCTCTGTGAGCAGACATTGAGAAAGGGTGGTAGAAAAATCCCCAAACAAACTAACATTGAGACCATGACATTAAGAACCATGACATTAAGAACAACAAATACACCACAGGAAAAAGAAACTCTACTTAACTTCCATTTTTTAGCTACTCCAATTTGCAGTCTCTTACACCAACATAGGGAATGAAGCATAAGAGTAAAATTCATTTTGAAAACATTCATGCTGCTCCACTAGAGCTGTAGATGGCTATTGCTGTTTTCAGGTTGTCCTGATGCCTGCTCAGACTGCCTGCTCACATTGCCCTGCTCAATGTGTACTGAAATAGTGAAGGTCAAATCTTGTTTTTACTTTCAGTGACCTCTGTGTTTAATCTACAGCCAAGTGGTATTGAGGTGACTTATTTATTGTTTAAAATCCTTATGCCTCCTTGTGTTTTAGCAAACATCCTGGGAAGGATGCTGAATGAATAATAAAGGTCTTGTGTTCAAAGGCAGAGGGATATTCACAAGGAAGCAAGTGACTGTAGGGCTGGTAATGTGGTGTTATGACTAGGGTTGGAATGGCATTTTCATTCAAAGTGGCATTTTTCAAATGTTTTTCATTTCATTGCCTGTCAGGAGGATATTTCTCCTGCTTGTTCTTCCCCCTTAACACAGTGTTTTGGAAAGACTGGTAAAATTCCACTGCGTTATATTTGAGAATTTAATATTGAAAATATATTTTTATTAGCTAGGGAATTATTCAGAGTCCTCTAACACTCTCAGATAGTTCGGTATATTTTATTTAGAATGCTGTAAGGACAGATTCTACTATACCACATGGCTTTTAGTGAGGCGGATATTAAGCAAATCACACACAATAACCCAGACTAAGTTTTTTATGGGTTCAGAACAATTTCCCTTATTTGCCTTATTTGCTGACTCCTATTTTTTAAAATATATATTTATTTGAAAAAAGGAAATAATCACATGCTTAAGGATCTCTTATCTGCTTGCATGTCACTGTGCAGTTTAGAAAAGAGAATGAACGTCTAAAAGAGCATTAAATCGGGATGAAAATTTGAAAATGGACCACATTTTAAAGATTCATCAAATACTAAATCTTTTTATAGCTCAAGCCAGGGTAGTGGAATGCACCCTTCCATTTTCAATTTCTTTATTAACAGAGTGTTAATACTTTCTCAGTTTTGACATGTTTTGTTAGATTTTTTTTTTCATCGGGATTTTGGGGGTTTTTTCGTTTGTTTGGGGTTTTTTGTTTTGTTGGTTTTGGCTTTAGTTTTGGTTGGTTTTGTTTTTTATGGTTTTTTTTTGGGGGGGTGTTTTTTTGGTTTTTTGGTTTTTTTTTTTTTGTTTTTCAGTTTGCTTTTTAACCCAGAGAATGGTTAGACATGTGAACAGTGCAGATCTGTGAGGAAGAGTAGCCATCTATCCCTAGCAGCTGCAAGGAGATTTTCTCTTAAACCAGACTTCATGTCAGAAAGAAAAAATTGTGGCGTGTTGAGATTTGACATTTTAATCTGTCTCCAGCCCCTAGCTGCCTATCCCACTTGTGGAAGATGCCACCACAGGCACAGGAAGAACTTAACTGATCCTCAGCATTTTCTTGAACTTATAGCCAGTCACATTAAAGTAAGCTAATGCTGAATTCAAGTTTCTTTAACAGGTTAGCCTTGATTAAGAAGTAGGTTTTCATTCATCTGCCCTTGCCATAGGGACAGCAGCCTCTGATAACAGGCTGGGGCAGATGTATGAGATGAAAAATGCATTAGTTTAATCCACAGCCAAATATGTGTCAACACTGTTAATGTAAATTGGCATAACTCCATTCAGGTCACCAGCAAAGGGTCCAAGTATGCAGATTGAAAAAAAAAAAAAATTAAAAACTCACAATCAAAAAAACCTCAAAACCCCCGAAAACAAAACCCAGAAAAAGGCAAAAAAACCAAACCAAACCAAACCAAACCAAACCAAACCAAACCAAACCAAACCAAATAAATAGAACCATTTTGTGTCATCCAAATACTTAAAGCTCTTTAAAATCAGATCACTCCACCATATTTAGTGATGCTGAAAGAAAATATAAAAGGAAAAAAAGTTCAAGACCTATCTGATTTATTGAATCTTTTTTGCTGTTATTATTTTCACCACTGTGTAAGCTGTCATCTGATAAAAATCTATTGTCTATTTGTCTATTACAAGAAAAAATATTTCTCTTGCAAACTGTTACCATCAGACACTGTGGAAAACTCATGAGACATTAACAGCTCAAAAGAAAATAATTTTAAATCATCTCACTGAACTGATAGTGAAGCTATGATTGTGATTATAAATTACTGATAATGATTGGGTTTTCAGCACTTATCTCATAGTTATTTTAAACCAGATAATCATTTAGAGAAGAAAGATGTGGATTCACTCATATATCTCTGCAACATTATCTTTGCTTTCTTTTTCTAGACTTTATCTCTGTTCAAAAACAACTTTCATATGCACACAAAAATAAAAGGTCATGCTGCATGGCAATAGAAAGCTCAAGGCTAACTTTACCAAAGGGATATTGGGAATACTCCAATCAAAACTTTATTGCTTAATGGTAAATGCTATTTTGGGGAAAATGAGAGTAAAGGGAAGAGAACACAATGATAGTGCAAGGATAGAAAGTAAATAATCCCAGTCTTTCAAAGAAAAATATTCCATTTGTTAGTTGTGGGAGAAGTACTGCCATTAAATATATCTATCTATCTGTATATATATATATATACACACATACATACATATATATGTGTGAGTGTGTGTGTGCTTACGGAAATTAGGAATTTATAATGTCATAAGATTGATAAATCAAGACAGTTTGAAACTTTAAACTTTAGTAAATTACTTAATACCACCTTTGTTATTGGTTAATTTTTATACCTTGTTAATGATCACCATTATGAACACAAAATTTTTGATCTTTAAGACTTCTTAAATTAGATCTCAGTATACAGTACGGTATAGCTGATAACGTTTACATTTATTTAGCACTAATGCCTGTGGTACTTGACATTTCACTGAGCTCATGTTAATGAGCCTTCAGAGCCCTTTAAGGGAAGTTTCAGCTGAAGATATCTAACATTCTTTCCTTTCCAGTTTTCTTCACTGGTGTACAACATTTTATTCAAATGCTCCCGTTCCCCTCTAAAACAAAAGGGTCTCCTCTGCTCCCATTGTTGATTATATTGGGTTTTGGCTTGTTTGGCAGGGTATTCTGCCTATTTTAATCCTTTGGTCTTATCTTGCCCTTTGTCTGCCAGGAATTTTGCTTAGATCCTTACTTCATCAAGATCATATGGATTATATACTGCTGTAAAATGCTCATACTGTGTTTTATGATATTATATGGTTTTACACTATTATTAGTTGCATTCTTTTATTTTTTACGCTTTTATTTGGGTTCAAGACAAAAATAATATATATTTGATATTTGTGTCAGGGTTCTGTTAAGTTGGGTAAAGGATGATAAATGGCTAAAACATCATAATCAAAACCTTTGATTTTCAATTGAACATGAAAACATGGTCTCCTGAAGTGACTGCTCACTTGCTTATTCTTGCAAGTGGAGTCGCTCTGCATGTGTGACAGGAAAAACTCAATATGTATTCTGCAAAAGAATCAATAAAACTGGATTTTAAATCTTTGTCTTTCTTCCTGCTCATAAACAATCCAAATATTTTGAACTATGGATACATGCTTTTCCACTACTTAAGATGTTGCAGTCAATGTACTTCAGTTATGTTTCGCAAGTATATTGGTTTTAAGATTTGCAAATAACTCAGGGACTTTTTTTCTCTTAAATATTTGCTAACCTCTCTTAAAAGTCTTGGGATTCATTACTGAGCTTTCATTTTATTAGTTTTGATCAACGTGTCATTTGTACAGGTAGTAGGTTGGGATTTTTAAAGTATTCTTCTTATAGCCAGCTGTAGAAGAGGACCTCAAAACCCTGCAGAACTTCCGTGTCCATGCACTATTCTTAGTTTAAGAGTTTAACCTGTAAGCTTCACCAGACAAAGTAATAGTCAATATATTTTCTTAGGGAAGGAGAAGAAAAGAGGCAGGTGCCTTCCCAGTGTTATGGGAAGCTGTGGATTGCCTGAGGAATGTATTAAGAATATGATGATAGGATACTCAGTGGTAGACAAAAGGTACATCTGAATCAGTTTCTCACTTTGATTAAGAAGGCTTAAGGAAGGTAATTCTGTAAAACTGGATTAATAAATATATACTCCTCTCTGCAACTAGGCATGCCAATTTATTATCTGAGCACCAAATATACTTTCTGCATACAAGGTCTGATGCTATTGACCCTCTTGCAAAACAGCTTACCTGTTTCCTAGTAAAGTTCCTGGCCTCTGCTTATTTCTATCCTGAAAAGACCAAACCTACCACACCCTTTGAAAACTGTGAGCAATAGACTGAATTAATTGGGAGTACTTTGAAATCCAGCTGTTAAGATGAAGCTACTATTCAGCCAGGAACATAAGTGTAACGTATATCAAATATTGTCACACAGACATAACTGTTAAGGCATCTTGGCAATCAAGTTATCTAGGGATGCTGATCTCACTTTTCAAAACAATTAATTTATTTAGTTTCAGGGACAAGAAAGCTGAAAACAATTCTTGGATTGGTAAAGGGAATTCTGGGTAAGCATTTGGGAAAAAAATAAAAAGGTCATTACCTGTAAACTATCAACTAATTTCCTTTTTCACTGAGTGTCCTTAATTTAATTCCTCTTTTTTTTTTTTTTTTTTAAATTCCTCCTGTAAAACTGATTTTCATACTTGACTGTAAAATGGAAACCAATCTCTCTGGCAGAGCAGGAAGTAAAATTGAGTTCTCACTTCCTGGATGAGGGTTGTAATTATTACAGGCAATGCTGCTTATTTCTTCAAACTTTTGATATTCTGGAATTAAATTACTCTGATGAATTAACTCATTGTCAGTAACAATGCTATTGTAATCACAATAACAAAGGCAATACTGTATTTCTAGAGGGAGTTGATAAGATTTACTTAAGTAGTACAGATGGAAAAAATAAAAAATATTTTTAAACCCTTCCTTATTTTTTAACAGAAGTAGCAAACCTCAAAGCTGAGAACAATTCTTCTGAGTATAATTAGATTTGCACTCATCAGAACAAATGCCATGAAAGGAACCCCTCTCCTGTGCAGTAGAGGCGATGGTAGCAGGGAACAAGGCAACCACAAGTGAGGTTCTTAAATGGTTTTTCTTCAGAATGAGGTACTACATGTTGAAATGCACAGCTCTGATAATGTACAGGCCTGGTAGCTCTTTTATCCTCGGTAAGTTGGAGCAATCCAATCTTACTTTTATACTACAAAGATGTCTCTAACATAATGACAATTTTCATCCAATGCCACTGATTTTTATAGATGTGGTAGTAGATTTTTGGGTCAGTGAGATAAAAATGTGGGACAGTGTCTTTCTGGTCGTGATACGAACTTTCTGCACTTGAACAGAACTGCATTTTCAATATATCAACAAAAAATATAGCAGGTACTCTACTAAAAAAATCCCCAAACGAGGAGAGGAGAGGAGAGGAGAGGAGAGGCGAGGTTAAAACGGGTTATAAAA
>VZRZ01006947.1:571985-598999 GCA_013398175.1 Climacteris rufus
CCCCGTCTTTTCAGCCAGTTTTTTTTTCCCTTTTTTTGCCTTTTTCTCTGTTTCCTTGGACCTGCGTTGTCTCCTGGGACTAAAGTAATGATTTTTCCCGAGAGAACTGGTGCACACACCCCCAGGACTGGGGAGGCCTGGTGGTGGAGCCTGCACCGAGACCCCAGCCTCGAGAACCATCCAACAGAAGGAACTCTGGGACTTTCTGCTGAGGTTTTTCCCTTTTCAGGGCCTTACCATCTGACATTATTCATTTGCAGGGTTTTCTTGGTTTCTATTTTTGTTTTCTATCTTTGTCGTGTCTGCATGCATATTGCATGAATAAATGTTTTTTTTTTCACTTTCTTCTGAGAAATTTCTTTCCGAACCTGGTAGGAGAGGGGCTGGTGGAGGATGCCTTCTGTTTGGAAGGGGTTTTCTCCTAAATTTGTCTCAAACTAGGACAATGATCCATCCAAATGAATACAGGAGCATCCAGATGCATGACTCCTCAATATGATACAAACATGCCTGCCAGGCTCAGGTGAGTGTCAGAACATTGCAGGACTATGGACATCCCTGGTAACTGTGAATAATAGCAGGTGTCTGATGGGAGTTGCCTTTCCTCATCCCTCAGATATGAGAACAGTATTCACCTTGAGTACTGTGTGTCAGCACCATATAAGAAATACATTTAATTAATAAAGAGTGTCCAAAGGAGGGCAAGGAAGATGGTGAAAGGCCTTGAGTAGAAGTCATATGAGGAGAGTCTGAGGCCACCTAGTCTGTTTAGCCTGCAGAAGACTGAAGGGAGACCTCACTGAAGTCTACAACTTCCTTGTGAGGGGAAGAGAAGCAGACACATGTCTTTTCTCTCGTGACTGGTGACAGGGTGACAGGACCCAAAAGAATGGCACAAAGCTGTGTCAGGTTTAGGCTGGGTACAAGGAAAAGGTTTTTCAACCAGAGGGAGGTTGGGCACTGGAACAAGCTCCCAGAGAAGTGGTCAGAGTACCAGCCTGACAGAGTTCAAGAAGAGTTTGGATAATGCTCTCAGGCACATAGTGTGATTTTTGGGGATGCTTCTGGGCAGAGCCAGATGTAGGACTTCATGATCCCAGTGGGTCCCTTTCAACTCAGCACATTCTGTGATTCTGTGATTCCCTGGGGTTTTTTAATGCTTGACCTAGGAAGAGACATTGCAACTTTCCAATATCCCTTCTTGTTTTCCTAGGATGTACTTCAGGTTTAACTTGACTCATAAATTCTGGTCCATCATATTACAAACAGTTTTAAGGCTGAGATTACAGAAGTCTTTTCTTTTTAATGAAATCTTTTATAAGATTTTAAAATTCAAACATCTATCTCAGCTATTTGAATAGTGAAGATCTAAAACCTGTATCCATGCTGCTTTTTTAATTAAAATTTTACCCAAAGGAAAACAGCATTCAGCAGTATGCCAGTTTCCTCTCTCCAGAAATTGTATAGTGAATTGTTTGCACATACCATAAGGTGCCCTAGCGTCTTGGGTTTTCATATGGTAACTGACTGATCTCTTTTTCCTGCTGTTATGCTTTTGACCTGAATTAATTGATATTAGCAATAGCAATCAGACTGTACTGATTACCTAAACAGGTAGTAAAAACAAAAATGTGAAGGACAAAGTCATCATGTTCATTCGCTTGCAGACAGTGTGTCACTGGTATAATGTCACTCAGGGAGAAAACTCACTGGAATCTAAAATACAAAAGTAATTTCTGGGACCCTTAAAACTCTGAAATTTGTCTATGTGTACCATGTTAAACCAAATTTAGTTCAAGGTTGGCAATTGCTATGCAAACGTAAATCAGTTTGAAGTTTGAAAAGATTGAGTAACTCTTTTTTTGTGTCTCTACAACACATTAAACAGATCTTACAATGTCTTCATTTTAAAACACAGAAGGGTTGAAGAAATTAAACTACCAGGAAATGATTTGGTTTAAAAACTGTCTCATTGCACATATGCTTATTAAAACCATTTAATTTGTGATAAATGCAACAATATTTGAAACTGTCCTTACAGGTATTGGAAAACGCATAATCTTGGCCAAATCTCAGTCTGCCATTTTTATTATTATGTTAAACATTACTTCCTTCACATAATTTAAATACCTTATCTGTTTTTCTGTGCAGTCTGGTTTTTTCAGCATAAATAATAGAAAAGTTCTTAAGACACTCTTAGAATGATCACTGAGATGGTAACAGGAGGATGAATAAGGGACTGAAATATAAGGACAATAAAAAATGAGGAAAAAAGGGCAGAGTAGAAATGAATATTCCTTTAAAAGGAAAGCAAGTGAATGAGATCCCCCAAAAAGTGAAAAGATAAAAGAGATTAGAAAAAATATTGACAACCATACTAATTAATAAAATAAATGCTAAGAATTATATTTTGTCATGCAATAAAGAGATGATATAGCTATTTAAATAGCCACCTGCTCGTCATTCCTCTCCTTTGTCTCATCTTTATCATATGTTTTGGCTTTTTTTTTTCCCCTTAAGGTTCCACAGAAGACTTCCAACTTTTTCTGTCTACATTGATTCTTACATTTGTTTTTTACATCTGCTGTCCTTCCCTCTTCATACGTTCTCTTTATTGCTCTCATTTTCTACTCTCTAAATTTCCCCATATAACATGCAATATAATGTTTCTTTCCGTATAATTTTACATCTTAAGCTCTTGGCATTATTAAGTTTGAATTACAAAGAAATATAGGCATTATTATTATTTTTTTCAAAAAATAATATTAGCATTATGTAGTTTTCCCTCCACATGTCTAATTTCTTAATTTGCCTGAAATGACTATGGTAGTTGTTCTCTAAATCCTACTTTCCTTACACTGTAATGAATTATTCTATGATCAGAATCTCCAAACATTTGTGTTACAAATTATAGGCTGCTGGAAAAACATGGGCTTTAAGACTCATAGAAAGTCTTGGCTGCTTATCAAAAAAGCTGCAACAGGAATTATTGCTCTTTTATTACAAATGGCTTTATATTCCTAGGAAGATCACAAATAAGTTTAAAAGGAGCAGGGAAAAAAATACCCTTAAAACTACAGCTTGTTGTAATTAACCTTCTAGACAAAAAAAAACCCCAACCAAAATAAAAACACACCACCACAAAAAAAACAAAACAAAAAAAAAAACAAAAAAAAACCACCCCCACCCACCCAAATGGTTAGGTTCATAACTGCTAGGAATATTCCTAATAAAAGCCAGAAAGTGAATAAGATCAATACTCACTAACTTCAGCAATGTATGGATTCATCACCTAGAGCTGTAGTTAGTTTCTCACATATGGGCACTTGGTGCAATTTAAGATCCTTCGGGGTAGGAATGCCATGGGATGGGTAGAAATGACATTGTGGAGATGAAGGACACCTCTGCTCCTCGAGGTGAAGAGAGGCCAGACTCAATGCCCTTGCTCACTGCAAACAGCACTAGGTGACTGGAAAGCTGAACTAAGCCCCAAGCCAGCTAGATTTGGAGAAGAGAGGTCCACTTATCTTTTTTTACTTTTCTTTTCTTTACACTTTTGTGAGAACATAATTGTTGGTGGCCAAAATCCCATGGAAGGCAAATCCAGGCCCAATTTCAGAAGAAATAAGAGCAAATGTGCAGTGCAATGCTACAAGTCTGTAGTGCTGTGTTTATAGTTACGGCATGGACAAGGGGAATTCTGTACTTTACCACATATCTTAACACTAATTACTGTTCAGATAGATTCTATTATTGCACACAGGTTCTTTTTCTTACTGAATTAATAAATAAATAGGCATGCCCAGGGCATACTAAATTCAACTCTGAGATCCTAATAAGAGTAGCATAAGAATAGCACACTTTGACTTTTAAAATACCTTGAAAGATCTGATTAAACAAAATTACATATAAAAAGATCCCAAACCTTAAGAAGGGAACTTCAGTGTTCACTGCTTTGTACTGAAAGAAATGCTAATCATTCTTTTTTACGCTATTATAGAAAGAGAAAAAAAAATGGGGTTGGTTTTCTGGGAAAATGAAATTATTATAACATTTGAGACAAAGATCTGTGACTGCTGTCACCAGAGAAGGTGTGACTTGGAGATAAACACATGGAAGCAATATTTGGTTATGACATTCTTACTTTTTTACAGAACTTTTGCTAGTGAAAAGCCATTCCATTAAAGACAACATCCTTTGGTCCTTCGGATATAATCTACAAAAGTCTTAACAAAACTAGAATTTAGGGGAGTTCTGAAAATAATTTTGCAGTTTCACCATACCTAAAATGTCCTGTGTCTGTATAATTGGAATTCCAACATAAATACTGACAGAAACAAATACATCAGTGTAATAATGAAGTTTGGAATTCTGGGTGAAGGTAGCTCCTGCTCACTTTCATAGCTGATAAGAATTGCTAAGATGAAATGTATAGATGTACCGTTACCAAAGGTCACATTGCACGTCTAATTAAAAGATTGGAATTATACTGATAATCTGTATGTGGACATTGTGGCTAACACAACTAGTAGAAAAATGTAGATTCAATCCCTTGGATTCACTCTGATGCACTGACTCACCAACTCACCTGTGCACTCTTAATGGACTTACCCTGTGTAGCCAAAAAAATCAACAGTCCAAGACAGAGTCAATATGTTCCTGGTTGAGTAAGGAGATGACAAAGTCATATGTTAAAGTTTATTTTACATGTCTCTTTATTAAAGTAGAAAAAAATTTCATGTTTTCAATTGACAGAAAAATACTGCTTTTTTTTCTTTGCAACTGGAAGCCAATGGCATGGCCTTAAAGAATGCATTAGGCAGATCAGAGTGAATTAATATCTTAACTTGGTTTGTTTACTTGCTTGATTGACTTTAGTTTTTTTTGGTGGGGGGGCAGGGCAGGACACTGCTATATTGTTATTGGGGGAAGTTTGTTGTTGTATAAAATACTTAGAAGAAAAGTGATACTAACATGATTACATCACTGTATATACAGTGATGGACCAACAGTGAGAAAAGTTACCCAACATTACCTGTAGAATTGAAATAGTAAAACTTCTGTGCATGAAAAGATACTGTGTTTTTATATATACCATAAACCTTAACAGCTCCCCACCCATAATTGTCTTTCAAAGTGATGTTTTGCTACTAATTTTAGTTGAAAATAGTCACCCAAAGAATAAAATACATGCATAATTTAACGTAGTGAGAGTGCATACATCCAAAATATGCTTTCAAAATATGGGGTTTTTCTCTGTTTGAAGATATTTGTTTAAGAGACTGTGTTTTTTCATGCAGAATTATTGAATTGACCCATTTGCACTTTTAAGAACACTCAGTTTCTTTGTAATTACAAGTGTCAAGGGCAAAAGTTGCAGGACCTCGAACACACTGCAAATAGTATAGTGACTCTATAGAAATACACATTTTTACTCCAGAACATCTTAAGATGTAGACAGCATTTACAAAGTCTTGTTTCTTAATTAATAGAGTGAATTTTGAACACAGTGTATGTGATTTTGTCAACATCAATGGACGTAAAACATCTTAGCATTGCTTTGAAATTTTACCTCTAACTAATATCAAAAGAGTTTTATTCCCTAATGATCAGATACTGCATAGCCTGTATAAGATCAGATTAATTGAAATATTCTTTCTTAATCAAAGTTTTAATCATGTATTACTTGCATTAACACAATAGTAATATTGTCCTTACAAACGACTTTGAGCAATTTAGTACCTTTCTATGTATCTGCTTATCCTTTTCCAGGATAAAGAATGTAATAAGCATTGAATAATGTTTTACTAAGTATTATCTGGAAAAGAAGAAAGTGGGCAGCCTGTTGGACAATGAGAAAAGTGGTTGTGCTGGAGGTATATGTGAAAACATTCGTAACTGCAATATATATGTGAAAAAGTTTTAGAGTAGAACAAAATTATATATTAACTTTTTAAAGAAGTTATACAGCTGTTTTAGGTAGTTATTTGTAATATTTAGTTAAGATGATCTCTCTACAGTGGGGTGTTAACTTCAGACAGCATCAAAAATTTCCTTTTGATGGAAATTTTGAATGTTAGTCCTGAAAATTCAGCTCTTCTTAGGCATTTTGATTTAGACAAATTGATTTAGACACTCAAAATTATGGATTAACTAATAGATTAACTAATACGCTATCTACTAATGACCAGTCAATTTTAGTTTAATGATTGAGAGCTAAGAGAAATATTCTTTATGTGCATATGGTAAAGTATTCTTCCACTGATATTTCAGTACCAAGGTTAAACATGAATGAATGAATTCCTTGTAAGGGAGTTATTATATTATGATATTTCTTGGCATTTCTGAAAATGATGTGTTTGAAGACAGAGTTATTAATTTCTTCAGGTAAGGCTGCAAAAATTTAGGCAAATATTCCATGGAAAATAATCAGGACAAGGAAGCTCAACTACTTTGAAGAAATTTGAAATAGTGTTGTGGTGGCCCGGCAGTTAGCCCAGCAACTCTCTTCCCTCTTTCTCTCTGTTATGGTTCAGCTTGGGACAGTTCCCCCACGGACTGGCAACCCCTTGGGTTCCAGTTCTCCTTCTCCACTTACTCCTTTTCCTGTTGGTTTATGCCCTCCCACTCCACCTTTGTTCCACCCCGTTGCCCACAGTGATTGGACCCTGCCACTCCCTCCACCCCTTATTCCCTTTGGATAAAACCCCTGTACCCTGCTATGTCCTCTGTTCTTCCATTCTGACTGTTCAGGAAATAAACCTCGGATATATTGTATGGAAGCGCCCCTCCCGCCTCTTTGTTCTCGCTGCTGCTTTTATCTGCCCCACACCTGTGTGGAGCCGCACCAGGATACCGGCACTTGTGCTCCAGCCTGTCAGAGATCCACCTCCGAGGTGGAACTTGGATGAGCGGTCTTTTGGGATGCTTTCCTAAGGTCACACGGCAGAGTTTCTGCATTTTCTCCGCACTACCCCACCACGGCAAAATAGTTTTTCCCACTGGATTATAATAAACTATGTCTCAGATGTCTGCTTGTTAGCAGCAGGCATGATTCATAGTTAATGGTTGTGACAAGAGGCAATTCACATATGCTCCAATTGCATATAAGCATTCTCCCAAATTTACTTGAAGATAATTAGATTCTTCTTTGAATCAAGACTATACAGCTACAATAATGCAATAATACACAAATTTCACTTATTTATGCTTTGTCAACATTTTGTTTTGTACAGGTAGCCTATACATATTGTATGCAGTTTTAGAAACTTACTACTCGAGTGAAAAATCTTGGCAAAAAATCCAAACCACCCACAACAAAGGTAACACTAAAAATCCCTGAACAATTTTTAGGTCACTCAAAAATATATAGATATCAAAACTTACTTAACTTACTTAACTGAAATGCACTCAAACAGAAACAATTCTGATTTCCTGATACTGATGGCATTAAGTAGTCTAATTTTCATAGTCATTAACTGTTTATGATACTTTCAGACAAAGCACTAAGCATTAACACAGTCCCATTTAATTACTATGTGTCATCTTCCCTTTGATGGATTTGGATGTAAATGACACCCTGAATATACTTTTTCTGTAAATTTTATAAAGGACAACTGTCTTCTAGTAATGTTTATTTCCTTATGTTTTTATATCAAGCCACATACTTTGTCCTACTTCTCAATATAATTTACCTGACCCTTCAAGTAGTGAATTTGAGGTAGTGAAATTGAGGAATTGAGGCAAATAAAATATCTGTAAATTTGGGACAGCACCTTTACTTCGACTGTGGTTGTTTGATTTTATTTCTTTTTTTTTCCAGTTAACATTAATTATATTTTTAAACATAGAGTTTGATGGTAGTATAGTAGCAACATCCATCCATCCATCCATCCATCCATTTTTCCAGCACACACAAAGTCACACACAAGCAAATACATACTTTTTACACTACACTGAATACACAAATATACTTTAGATATTTTGCATACTTATAATTTTACTTGTATCAGCTGCATGGGGCCTCTGTGTATGTTGGGACTGCCTTGTTCAGGACTCACCATAGGGCATAGCTGAGCCCAAAGCCAGAGGCGTGATCCTTTAGGGAAAACAGGCTTAAGAGAAGGCAAAAGACCACAGAAGAGAGAAGAGTAAGAAAAACCAAAAAGTGTGAGAAGAAAATTCTTCCCAATTAAAATTTATTTGCATTTTGAGAAATGAAGCAAAAATCTGCAGGTTGGGGATGTTGCAGAATTTAAATTAATTGCAACATAAATTTTCAAGGAAAATTATTCAAGACATCTATATATTTAGAAGAGGAAATTAATCTTTTACCTCAGGTTAGTTATATATATCTTACATTAATTGAATTCATTTTATTGGAGAGAAAGAAAATGAACGGAAAAAGCTTATCACAATCTCTTCTGTATCATGTGCCTTTTCTACAGAGTGAGAAAATTATTTGGTCTGAGTTCAGAAACTGAGTTCAGAATCAATGATTTTTGATGCACTGATAAGAAGTGAAATAACCTGTTGGAATGACAGATGCCTTCTATCTTAATATTTTCACTTACGAAAATTTTCAGAGTAACAAAATTTCTAAACTATTTCTAACTTCTCCATGTGAAGAATTAGTTGTTAAAATAGCTTGACTCTAAAGAAGAGTTTTCTTGCACTGCTGTATTTTTCCAAACAAATAATAGGAAAATTCATTACATGTCAGCAGAATATTGGTAGACAAACAAAAATCTGCAAGTAATTAAGGTCATGATATTTTTTCTGCATCATCCATACAGCTGAGTATGAGTAAAAAGAATTGAAACACCTAAAAACCAACTCCACTCAGTCTGGACTAGTTGTGATTTTATGTAAATAAATATTACATAGCAAGGTGTCCTAATCCTTCCAGTATCATGAGGATATTCTTATCAATAAGGAATTTCATTGTTATTCACCTCATCTCTCCTAATAAGTGCAGATTAAAAGAATAACAAAAAGAATGAACTTTTAAATTATTATTTCAAAAAGAATCCATTTAACCTGACACACTGAACATGACCTCTTAGCTTGTTCTATCTTTCTTACAGGAATTTTATTTGGAGTGGGAAGGTGTTTTTTGTTTAATTGACTATTTTTACAGAGTGCAATACAGCATGCCTGTAACAAACCACGGCCTAGCTGCCAGTTACATTGCTTAGTGGTGCATAGGTTTGCACTGCCTTCAAGCAATTGCAAACTTGCATGTTTCTGCCATGCTAGTCTTGCCAGGAGATTAAGCTCTGAAATAAGCAACACCTTCCCATAACACTGGCCATGCTATGCATAAGCAAATACCCAATTGGAATTAGAGGGAAAAAAAAAAAAAGATAAGATGTTTTGAAACAACAGATAATCAATGCAGGAGTCTTCAATTCTCCCTGGGTTGTATAACATTGCAATATATTATCAGCCTCACTTAGCTGTTTATTCTTCCCCAGAGTACCTAAACTCCTGATTAATTTAGAAGTACTCTTAAAGTTACAGTTACCAAAATAGCATGTGCTTAATATCTGATTCAACTGCTTTAAGGCTGTTCCAAGACATGTGAATGTAAAAGAAAACAAATTTGGGGTTTTTTTAGCTTTCTCTGAAAACCATGACGAAACCAAGATTAAAGATCTGTATAGACAGTCTCTTCAGTTCAGAATATATACTTTTTGGGGGCGGGCAATACTAGAACTATGTCTATTGTGACTGGATTTAGAGATTGATTGAAATTATGGACTAGACTAGAAACAACAAAATAATGTAAACCAAAAATCTCTCTTAAGAAGATTTTAATTTTCCAAAGAAATAAAAGTGGATTCGTATTACCAGTGTTAGAATGAACATAACCATCCTATAGTCCTCTGTCTAGTGGCAGAAAGTTAATATTAAGATGCTAAGCATGTTAAGGTAAGATTAAGTCCATTTTCTCACCCTGTTACAGAGGAGCCATTTGCATGACTCTGTTCCTAATTTTACATTAATTTTTAAAATTATGTATAATTTAGATCATTACTCAACACTTTCTAAATTTTTCTCTTAAAACTTTATAAAAAAAATAAAACAACCAATCCAAATAAAAAAAAAAAAACGACAAAACAATTTTAAAAAATTATTTGTAGAAGAACATTTGGGAAGAGACCTTTAATGGAGTACAATGAATAACATAAGGATATGAGATAAATTAATTTAATCACAAACTGCATGTATATCACTGACATGCATCATATCACTGACATGTAGCCTGAGTACAGCTCATTTCAGGCATTTATAAAATCTTATGCTCCTGTGAAAACAAGGACCAGTGCAGAAGTAACTAGCATCCTCCTGGGCTACAAGTGCAAAATGGTAGCCTATTTTCTCGAAAAGTTCCTGCTTACTTAATCGAAGTGTAGCAAATGCTTTTTAGTTCATGTTCCAGACTGGACGTGTAAGTTGTCTGGAATTATGTAACTGTATGTGAAACTTTTCACAGTGTAAAAATCCCCAGCCAAATAATAATAAATATGAATCACATTATTAAACAGAATAGCCTCAAAATTCTACACTGATTTTTAATATTGATGATACTTCTGAAAACTTAGCAGAAAAATTACATTGATTTTTCTAGCCATATCCTGGTTTAAACAACCAAATATAAAAATATAATATCTATTCAAAGCATATTTCTTTCTTCTAAGTCTCTATGTTGCCTGAAAAGGCTAGCCCAAAAACTGAGACTAGTCAGGAGTAAGGGAATAAAAGGTGGGTATTTACTCGAAAGGCCTTCAAAGGTACATTTAGGGCAGACAAAGCCCCCCTGGGGCATCACCCAAAATGGACGACGAGTCACGAGTTATCCACACCTTTCTAGGTTTGGTCCATTTGCATATCAGCATAAATTCACCAATTAAAACTTTGCAATTTCTCCCTAGCTCCCTTAGCTCGTTCCCCCTCCCCTTTAGAAGCTTGGGCCTGGGCAGTCTCAGTGTCCTTGAAGAGCAAGCCCAGAGAGGCATTGTTATGTCTATCTTAGCTTGAGAGAACACCAGCTAACAGGCTATGAAGCACCTCAGAGTTACACGCCAGGCAATACAGAATTCGAAAAATATAAGGGTTAAAACCTTAGGCAACATCTGGCTACCAAATCAGACCAGAGGAGAAAAGGCCTAGCAGTCAATCTCAACACAGTTATTAATATTTTATTAATATGAATCCCATGATTAGTGCTCTTAGTCCCCACTGCTGCAGCCCAAGCAAATGAAAGAGAGCAGAAAGTGTCCAACATTTGTAAGAGGCATGGTGCAGAGCCTCTCCATTCAAATGTAAATATTACATTTCACTAATCATTGTACATAATCAGAACAAAAGAAATTACTGTTGATGTGAAAAAATAAAAAGATAAAAAGATAAAAGATATGACTCATCTCACTTTGTGTATCTCTTATCTAGGTGCCTATGCCTGATTCAAGTTCTCTTTACAGCTAATTGAGAGAAATAAGAGTTTTTAAGGTGTGACTCCACTATGTATTTCTTGGATGCCTACAAGCAGGTATCTATATTTTGTTTAGATAAATATCATTCAAGATATCTGCAGACTGGTGGATTAGCAATATGAAGTAATAACGATAAAAAAAAAAAAGCATTAGAAATTCTAGCTAAAACTTTACTAAAGCACAAAGGATAATTATTCAAATATGAATCAAATGGAAAACAAATGCAGACAACATGGGCTTGTTGAAATTTAAGATGTCTTCTTGTATTTTATAATTTCCCTTGGCATGAAAGTCAAATCTTGTAATACATAAAATGTGCATGAATTCCACTGAGTACTGAAACCTTATAGATAATTATTTTGGATTAGTTATTAGTTTTCCCAGTACTGGTTCCTTTAGTTTTTTTCATAAATAAACATACGTATCGGAAAGCTTGATTTGAATGAGGAGAGAAAAGACGAAAAAAGAGAACATTTTGGAGAAAGTTTTATTTTTAATTGATGTCAGTTTGTGTTGCTGTGTGTCTTATTAGTGCACTGAAGACTCAGGTGGGACATTTGGAGCCAGCCAGCAGCAGCCACAAATGGGCAATAGTTTTGAGTCATTAACTATTAACATTTCAGTCTCTCACAATGGGATATATACTTTTAAAAAGTCTTGAGTTCTTAATCCCTCCAAACAGACTCCTTTTTATCCTATAATATACCTTGCATCTTTTAAAATTCTGTTAATATTCATAATTATTTGCTATATCTCTGATTATATATCATGGCTGGAATGCTGGAGATGCAGAAAGAAAGAGCCAGAGCCAGCTGTGTTCAGGTTCAAAGGAAAGGAAGGAAGGAAGGGGCAAGACCCACCTTCTTTTAATTCTTATATACACTTTTAGAAATCACTATTCATTGGAGGAATTCAATCCTTTCTCCTTCAATTACAGTGGTCAAAGAGAATGTCCATCAAAGATCTGTGTCCATGAGAAAGGAATGCAATAACAAGATAATTCTACAATAACATAGCTATGCTTACAGAACAATAGCCTTGGGAACTAGCTAGTATGAAACTAGCTATTTTTAACAGTAAAAAGTAAGGCAACAATTATAAATGGTTTTCCTTGTAGTTTTAGTACTATTTCTGCTTGGACAAATATATTCAGTTAAATATTATTGTTTAAAGAAAAGACGTGTAAAAATACTTTATTTGAAAAGTTAAATAATCATAGACTAAAGAAATATTTTTTATGTGGACTTTAAAAAGAATATCTGAATGACTTACAGAGACACATAACAGGTATTTTTAAAAAGTGCAGAAATCATGGTCACATAGGGTCAAAGCTCTGAAACAACTTTGTCCAAATGGTAAATGGTTTCTCTTCCCTGAGCCAAAACACACCACTACCATATGGACCTGTATTTCAACTGGTGTTTCAAACATAAACCGGGTTCATATAAATAAAGAATAGCTTTGTGGTAGCAGACCTAGGAGAGAAGCTTTGCATATTCTCTTATGTACAGAATGTGACAGAGAACAGGGATTTTGGTAAGAAGCATACCCATTTAGTTCATGAGAGGTACAGCTGGACATATTCAGCCTTGTAATATACTGAAAACTCTTCATAATAAACCTAAATAAATATTGTAACTGTTTACCAGGTGACACAGAGGAGCTGCTTATGGAGTCAGATATAGACTAACATCTTAAAAAAATTCTTTAGCAAGTCAAACTCTAGACAGTTTTACATTTCCTGTAATGTTAGCCATTCTAGACCATCATTATAAAGTCTTCTGGTCATGTGTGTTCTCTTCCACAGATCTGTGGAATACAAATATCTGTAAACTGCTTTAATCTCAAAACCCTATATGATGATAGACATTATAATCACATCTCATCCACCAGGGATTTTTCTTTACACACTTTTTCCCCCTCACTGGGCATTTTATTGATATATTCTCAGATTTAGGGATTACTCTGTCTGTTTTTGAACAACCTGCTTTGGACCACAGCAAAACAGGAGGTGAATCAAAGATGTGAATTACAATTTTTTTTTTTTTTTAATGTGACTTGTGTTTCAGGTGTGACAGGTGTGAACATCATGTTTGGCTCTGTAAAGACAGAGATCTTTGTTCTTCCTGGTACTGCAGGGGCAATTTGTTCTTGGGAGGATCATTTAACCTACTTGGCCAACTTCCTGGCAGCCATGTGGCATTGAAGATATCATGCATACATTGGGAAACTAAATGTGCCTGGGACCAGCCACCAATACACAGGCTGAGCCAGATCCACACTATTGAACTCTCTTTACCAGTACAGAGTGGCCAAAGGCAAGTTGCCTCCCGGGCAATTTGGAATGATGATCCCGGGCCATGGAAACTCCCAGATAATGTCTGAGAATTATGTAAGAGATTGATAAGTATACTGGAGCAAATCCTGAGCTTCTAGCACTCTAAGAGTTTGTCAGGGGTAGGCAACAACACTCTGGTGCTGGTGCTCAGGAAGAGTTTAATTTGTTAGTGTGGGTGCAGTGTCACTGTGTCCTGCTTCTTCCTGTGATATATAATAATTTGTTTTCTGAACAATGAAATTTGTTATCCTAAAACAGATCACACAGTCCAACATGAACATAGCTGAGTAAAATGTGAGGATTTCTGATAGATAAGACATCAGCATAGACTCGATCCCTTTTTGGCACTAACCACTGTGAAATAGGTGTTTCAAGAATTAATCATCACATTTTACTGCTTTCTGTCACACATTCAAAGAACATAGAGAAATACATTAAAATGCTTTGTTTCAGTTTACCCTTTTTAAGACAATACTTCCTGACCTCAATAAAGCACTGTGATGTTCATGCTCTGGCTATTGAGAATTGTAGGAACAAGAGCTTCAAATTAGTGGTATAGCTGGTCATTTCAATGCAAATTTACCAGAGATACATACTCAAAACCTGTCTACAGCATTGTTTATCTGACTTTATTGAGATGAATCTGATACCACTGGTCTTTCTATTTGATGAGGCATGTTTCTGTTTTGGAATTCAAAAATAATGAGGGAAAAATCAGAGATAAAAATTCAGGACAAAAGTGTATAGCCTTTCATGGGGCAGTGCTACACATCAAATAAATGAAATGTTTGCTGAAAACCCATAGTAAATGGAAAATCAATTCACCAATCACTTCAGCAATGTTTTCATTCCGAACCTATGCAGCCATGTGATTAGGTATATATTCATTATTTTATGCCTATCATTTCAAGGAATCAATGAGTGATGTCTCTTAATAATTTGAGAATACAGAAATAAAACCTTAGCCCAAGTCACTTATCTCTGGCACAAATTATGACTTGGCTGAAAAATCCAGAGAGCAGGCTTAACAAGGTAAAAAGAGGTCATAATGAAATAGATAATGTAGCTTCTTGTACAATATTATAACTAATATTCAGATAAAAGTTACTTACATTTCTTCACAGCATGCTCTGGGATAAAATTAATTTGAGAACTTCTGAAAAATCTCAATCTTACCTAAGCAAACAAAATGCTTTTAAAATTTACATGATAAACTGGCTAGGTTAAGTCTTAAACTGTAGGAATAGGTGAATTGTCATTGCAATTCATTTTAATAATGTCTAGTAACAATTACTTGAAAATTAATTATGCCTGAAATAGGTATCTAGGACTGCAAAAGACCTCCTGGGTAATACAGTTGATTATTGCATGGCAATCCATCCTGTCTCTTACAAGATACTTCTGCTACACATGTCAAATTCTTAAAACTTACTAGCTTCTCTTATTCTCAATGTTTTTCATTATTAAGCAGTTCTAAAATCATGTTTTACTGAAGAATAAAGCTTTTTTTCTTCCTTAACTGTATTCTTAATCCATTTAAATGCCTTTGTTGCAACAGAATTTTTCATTTTCCAGTATTTTTCAGAGAAATTTGTCATATACTGTTCAGAGTGGATTTTTAGGTGGTGTTTACATCACAGACGCTACAGAATTTAAAATGCAAAGGAGGTGGTTGTTTATATATTCTTCCAGCTGCGTGAAGACTTCATCTTGTATTAAGCTTTCTGCTGCAGTGTCTACATTACTTCACGAACCTAGCTGAAGTATGCTTACCATATGAACATGTTTTTTTGTACCCTGTAAGAATGGTTGTAAAGCCAAGGGTATTTCCAGCTACCCTGAAAGGGTGTATTGTCTCCTACAGGGTTGGAGGTGATGATAAACCAGTCTCCACTCTGCTGGTCCTCCCACTCTGAAGCTGCTCTAGTTTGGCTTCCTTTTCCCCTAGCACAGAAGCTCTATGGAGTTCTCCAGAGGAAGTTTCACCAATCTTAATCAATAGCAATAATGCCTCACATATATTCTTTGACTGGAAAGATGAGGGCCATTTATTTTGGGCCAGAACTCCATTATCTGGTTGAAAAAAGATGAATTTTAATCAGAAAGGCTTGTAATAGTGCCCACAGCTGCCAAGAAGGGTATAAATTCCTCCCAGAACTACTCCTGGGCGGAAGGATACTAAAGGAATCAAATATAAACTGAGTAAGAAATGGTCCAAGTATATATTAGTATATATGTAGGACTACAATATTTTAAAAAAAAACAAAAACCGTATGAACAAGAAATCAGTCCAGCAGTATTCACATTGTCTTAGAATAAGCTCGAGGATTCTTTTGTTATCCTTTTCTTTTTTGTCAGTGTTTTTTTAATTAGACTTTATGGAACAAGTTGCCCAAAGAGGTTGTGGAGTCTCCTTCTCTACGGATATTCAAAACTGCCTGGAGACTATCCTGAGTAACAAGCTTTAAGAAACCCTGTTTGAGCAGAGAGGTTGGATGAGATGGCATCCAGTTGTCCCTCCCAACCTTACTTATTCTGTGATTCTATGATTATCTCATCAGATTTTTATGTAAAATGAAAGCAATAATGTTTGCATTTTGCCAATGCCTTGTGTACTGATCCGTAATAAATAGGAGTTGCTTATTCTCCTATAGAACAAAGCTTTTGTATCTGTATTTTGTCTCTGTATTGTATCTATCTGTGTAAGATTTATTCAGCCTCTATTGGAGTATGGTGGGTTGAGCCTGGCAGGCAACTAAGCACCCACCAGCCACTTGCTTACTTCCTGCCCTGTCACAGGATAGGGGAGAGAATAAGAACAAAAGCCAAAAAAAACCTAATTGTTCAAGCTAAAGACAATTTAATATGCAAAGGAAAGGGGAAATTAAGCATAACAATCAAACAATGCAAAGGCAGTGCTCGCCACCTACTTCTAGGAAAACAGTGCCCAAACACCCCTCAGGCACTGACGACTTTGGAAAAACTATGCCTCAGTTTTTGTTGCTGAACATCATGTCACATGGCATGGAAGAGTCCTTTCGTAAATTGGTCCCAGTTGTCTTATCTCCCATCCCCTACCTGGACTACTAACTGGAGGGACAGAGTGAGAAACAAAGTAGGTCTTGATGCTGTGCCAGCACTTTTCAGCAGTAGCTAAAACATCAGTGTGTTATCAACACTGTTTTAGTCACAAATTAAAACACAGCACCATACAGACTGCTATAAGAATGTTAACTCTACCTCTGCGAGACCCAGTAAAGGGGATAATAATTTTTTGTTATTCATAGTGTTCATTTTCCTCTCACAGTCTATAATTTATCTCAAAATTTCACTACTAGAAGAACCATTTTGCATATGTATTTCTTAGTAAATTTTTTATGATGTACTACTAGTATATGTAATTTCAATTTATTTGGTTCTGCTGCAACAAAATTATTTTTCCTGTTGGATAAATGTGATTATTCCTTAGAAAAGGCATTCTTCTGCCTTGTAGCTTCTGCCAGAGCTGCCAATTCTTCCTGTTCTTTAGGAATTTTATTATGAGAACATTTTCTTATTCATTTCAAGTGGTAGTAGCCCATGCCCATTTTGTTTTCTGTTAGTTCCATCTTCCCACTAGGCTCCATCTATTAAAAAAAATCTCCATTTGGTAATAAGCCTAAACACCTCATTATTGCAATGTATTCTTTAAAGAGAGAGAGTATGTAAGTAGTACACAAGACCACAAAACTCCCTCTTTTCTCTAGAAAGGGATGTTGAAGTAGTGCATTAGAAAGAGACTGGTATAAGGGTGGTGAAGTTCTTCCTCAAAAGTCTGAAATTTTTGACTATTTGAAAAAACAGTTTTTCCCAGAAAAAGAGTTTAATGACCAAAGTTAGCTAGAAAATATTGTATACAATCCAAGATACTAGCTGAATTTTTAATCATAACAAATTGTTCTTTCTCTTTTTCCCTTTGTATTCTGGATCTGCATTCTCTCATTTTCTTAACAGTCATGCACAAGTCCTGCTATGTCATCTCACTGTAGTGTTTTGGCTCACACAGGTTTCCTTTTGGCTTACATTTTCATGTAGTTGGTCTTTTCTCTCCCACCTCTAAAGACAGGATCATTCTTATCTCAATTAGAGGGCACTCTTCTGTCTTTTGTTCAGTTTTCTCATTTCAAATGTAGTAGGTTGTCTTTTCTCCACAGTTTTAATCCTTGTAACTAACATTGTGGTAACTTGGCATCTATTCCCTTTGTGCATGAAATTTAATCTCTCTTTCAGCTTTGAAGATTTTCACAGTCCTGATCTTGCTCACACCTCTGCACTCATTCACCTCTGGATATTTTCACTCCATGCAGACAGCTTTCTTAAATCTTTCTAGTCAATTCTCCACATAGCGTCTGCATGCCTTTTGTGTCTTCTCCCTTAGATGTGGGAGAGAAGCTATCTTTTAATGAGCCAATTTACCTGTTCTTTTCACACACTTTTCTTTCCAGTTAGGAAAAAAAATATTTTGATATGAAAAGAAATAGTTTTACTGTCTTAAAATATAATTCAATATATTTTAATCACAAAAGCATTTTTGAATCCACTACTGCAATGCAATTACATGAATTAACATTAAACAAAACATACTAACCTAAACAAGTAGGGACTGTCTATAAAGAACAAATTTGAAAGGAAGGTTTAAATGCACAAGTCTATTTAAATCCTAGCTGCCACATAATTCTTGGTAGCCAAGTTTTTTATAAAATACAGTAGGAAAATATATATAATTATAGAATGCAGAAGTTAATCCAAGCCCTTGAATCTGGGTACCATAATTAAGTATTTTCAACTCCCTGGCAGGATAAGATTTGAGAAAATGCAGTCTCTTACACTTGAAAAAAAAAAGAATATTTAAGACTGTGGCACAATTTCCCAGTCTAAGTGATTGAAAATTTGAACTTGTGTCACTCAAAAATCAAACCCTGGTGTGAGAAAGGACACACCCATAATTTTTTCTAGACATCTTCAACCAGTTAAATGTTTTCGGTATGCTTTAGCTCTACCAGAATTGAGACATTAGGAATGTCTTAAATTCCCTAAGGAATTTAAAAATTCCAACAAAAAAACTTAATGGTCCCCTTGCCCTGCCTTTAACCCTATAAGTGTGAAGGAAAGCTGGGTTTGGAAAGCAACTTCTAGTGGAATGCTTTTACTCTATAACTGCATAGGTTCTTTTCCTTATCAAAGAATGCAGTAAAATGAATACTGGGACATCCCAGAGCTGAGGTCTAAATATTCTCCTTTCTTTGTCGAGAATGGTTGATGTCCATAAGCTTTTTTGAAAATTTTGAAGCCCCTTAAAGAGTTTAAACAAGGTCTTTAAAATTATAAGTGAATAATTTCAAAAGAAGGAAACCTTGTTCTGAAAGAATTAAATTACTAAATTTTTGGAAGGGAGTTTAGGTGCAGTAGAAGGAATATGAGCCTGTCAAATTCATAAAGAGTAAAATAGCTTCATATGATTGAGGCAATCAAGCCTGAAGGATGCACATCTTCCTCTGCATTGTCTCCTGGATAATTTAGGCAGTAGTTCAGTCAGTATTTTCAATGTTACAGACAAGGTATTAATGCCACACTAGCATTTCTCCTGCATTTCATAGCTATTGAACATGGTTTTGTTTTGTTCTTTTAATATTTACAGTCATCAGTGTAGAAATCTCAGTTGAAATCCTTAATGAAATTTAATGAAATTGCCTCTAAAATTATCCTGGTCTGATGCAAGGTTCTATATTAGGCTGTGCCATTTGAAAGTTTTTTGGTTTGTTTTGGTTTTAGTTGCACTCATATTTTAAAAAGGTTCTCTAGATGCAGTAAGTCTTACTCGCTGATGCTGTTTTCCATGTGCAATAATTTCCATATTAAAAATGCTAGAGTGTTAATTTTTAATACCTCAGAGTTTATGATCTTGTGATACTATAATCGAAAGATAAAAAGTGATCATTATTTCAGAAATGGAAACATTTAGGTAAAAAAACTCATAGGAACTTGACAGTCATGATGATAACATGCATGCAGGAAAAGGGAGGTTCAGAATATGTATGTGCCTCAGGAAGTAATGTATGGGGGAAGTTGTTTAGTGAAAAGAATCTGCTGGTTACTTTTCACTACATTTCAGTTGCAATCCTGTTTAAGCCTGAATAAGGCTGTTTCTCCTTTGTCCTCCATATTGGTTTTGATATGGCTGAAAAATTAATGAAGTTGGCACACGGTCAGAAACATAATTTGCTATTTATATTACTCTGTCAATAGTGTACATTAAGGTCCTCAACAGCCTTCGATGAAAGTAAAAGAGCTCTTTAAACAAGCAACATAGCAATGCAAACAGGAAATATCGAATGCATGTTTCTTAATACTGTAGCCTAGATTAAAGCTTTTGAAGTTGTCTCACTAATTAATTTGAAATTGTGATGAAAACACAAAGTGCCCATAGATGTAAGGTTCCCAAGGTTTTGGATGAGAAATTTTCCTGACAGAATACCTTCTTGGGTTTTGGCAAATGCTGTCTATATTACCATGCATAGCAGCCCAGAGAGAAGGCCTGGCTTCTACTCTGTCCCAGAAGGGATCAATTAAATCTAAACTTTTGGCTTTTGGACTTACAAACTGCAAAATAAAGCTTCTATGGCGGTGGCAGTAAGAGGGTTAAATTTTCTCCTTACAGTCCTATTTTACATTTTAAATATACAAGTATGTAAATTAACTCTTTGTCCCTCCAGACAACGTTCCCAGAAAGAAAAATTGCTAGATGTCCAGTTATGGAATAAGTAGTTACTATTTAAACCATTTTTTTATTATTTTTCTTCTTCTTTTTTTTTTAATTGAGCACTGAGTGTGAAATATGCTTCAGAAAATCTCAACAGATCCAACAACAGCAGTAATGTAACCTTTTGTAACTACATATTTTTATACAGAAGTTACATCAACAAATAAATATGTCAAACTAAACAGATGATGCAAAGTGTTACCTACTTTAAATACTGAAATATATTATCTCAATCTGGCACAGAGAAGAGAGTAACTCTGCTGCAAATCGATCTAAATACTGAGTTTCACTTGAGAATAAATTAGTCTTCATTCTCTGTCAGAGAAAAATGGATGCATAAACAGATGAATATTCCCTCCTCCCCCCACCCCAAAACAGTCTGGATCACAAATTGTCAAGTTTCTGTATGTAATACTCCATGAAAAGAACTGGAACCAAGCCAATGGATTTGTTCATGTTTATGTGTGTCTGTGGGCATGCATGCAGTGGTGAGGAAAGGGGTATGTGACTGGGTGAGGGAATTACTCCCTCTGAATTGTACTCATAACCTGAAAGTCCTTTCTTGCTGCTGTTTTGAATCTGGTTGCATAAAAAGTAAGGATTCAGAAACCTTCCAGCTGGTACTCCATGAACAGAGCAAAAGAGGAATACTATGTCAAAATACTGAAGCAAATCATGGAGAAGATGGAGTCAAGGAGCACGTAACATGAAGAGAGGCTAAGGTAAATGGGTTGTGTGGGCTGGAGCAGGGAAGGCAAAGGTAAATCTTAATTGCAATTTTCCACTTCCTAAAGGAGTACTATAGCGTATAGATCCAATGTCCTTTCAGAGAGGCTCGTAGGAAGGACAAAAACTACAGTCACAGGTTCAAGTGTGAGGCAAAAAAGAAGCTTCATAGTGAGAGTGGTTAAGTACTGTTGTAGGTTGCACACATACACAATCCCTGACCTTAGAGACAGACACTATTCAGCTGGACAAACCACTTAGCAGGTCAATTTAACTTCAAAGTTTGCCATCCTCTGAGCAGGAGGTTGTGCTAAATGACTTTAGAGTTCCCCTCCAACCTTATTTTTGTATGATTCCATTTAAAATGCTCTGTATATTGACAAGAAGCAAAGTCCAATCTAGACTTCTCCCCTATTGTATTCATATGTATGGTATGTATGTGTGTATTATGTCAAGGATGAGACAAAGAGTATCTACCTGCAAGAATTTGATTGCTAATACCTACAGCTAGAACAAATTCTGAGGGCAAATTATGAATGTACACAAATACAACAAGTTGATTTTCTCATGTTCTTTAGTTAGGAAAATGTACCCTGGACATGCCACTTATGTTAATCCAAAATACTGCATGTTCTAAACCTATGTCACTAGTTCTAAACACATAAGATGAGCTAAAAGATTTTCTAATTTTTTCAAATTTTGCATGTACAAGCTTGACAAATTGACTTCCAGTTAGGAAGGTTTTCCTAAGATACTTTCCTTTATAATAGTTTTGCTGACCCCATTTCCTGAACAGACTGAGGTTTTACAGGGTTTATGGGAGAATTTGAGCTCTTGAACTGCTGACAGACTCTTTGCATAAAGTAACAGTAAAGGTTTTTTTGTGTATATAACATCCAAATTTATATTTTAAATTGCTGAATCTTCTCTGCACCACAACCCTCATACTTTATTTTGGTATATACTTTACATAAGGGGTGAAATAGTTTAGCAGTTCAGATGTAGTTAATCCCTAAAACTCTTCCTGTTAGGATCAAAAGCAAATCCTGAAACTTTACTTTACAAGTCTTTCCACTTTTCTATTTTTATTCATATTTTTGAAGACAACGTGCTTAAAATCATACACAGAAAGAGACAGTGAGATCTCAAAGAAGTCTCTGAATCTAAAATAGTGATTAAATGCTTTGCTGAATTAAAACAAAATGTAAATTTTAACTGAGATTCTGAATCTGTGAATCTCAGTCCTAATAGTCTGAAATACCATTTCCACACTTTATGTTTGTAAACCAAGGCAGGAGACAAAGTGGTTCTGTACAACAGGAAAAAATCAGGTTAAGTTTAATTGATACAATTCCAATGCCTAGCTCCCTATTATGTGGCAAAAATATGATAATTACACCACAAAATAGTAACATAAAATGAGGCCAAACTGTAACACTTTTCTTTAGATCTTTACTACTGTTTTTACAGATTTATTTCTACCTGCAGGTTCCAAATATATTTTGTAAGTAAATGGTGGAAGTTCTGATTTACTGAGGTGATTGACAAATTATGAATGTGATTTTTAAGTATGGTACCTGTGTGACACTTTCTTCCTGCTCCAAAAGGTATGGTTACATTTTGATCAGCCTGAACTTAGACATAACTTAACTGCAATAAACAACACAAACTAATTAATCTGGGTTGTCCCACTACAGTAACAGAAATTATCTCAAAGAAGAGAGTTGTCATGATTTGATCACGCTACAGTAGGACCAGACATATTCTATCTTTTTTAAAAATTAGAGTAACCAAAAACTTGTGCAAAAATGAAGTCACAATAGTTTGTTTGTTTGTTTGTTTTATTTACACAGAGAACTGTCTTCTACTTAAAAACTCTCTGAGAATCTCTTATATTGATTTTGTATTTGGCTTCCACTGCACTGTTATTTTGTGTTACTTTCAATCTCTTTGTACTGATATCGCCATTAAAAACGCATCAGAGCTAGAAAAATATCATAAAATGACCATGTTGTTGGACAGAATCATGAATAACTCCAATTTTCTGTCATTGGGTTAGAGTGAATAAAAGAAATTTAAGTTTGAATTCTTATAGTTGAAACAGTCAATTGAAAAAAGCAAATCCTTCTTAAGATACAAGAGAGAGAAGGAAAATTACTAGACAGATACTGTATGATGGGATATTCTCTTTTAAACCCACTCTGTTATTACTCCTAAATGATAGCTGCAAGCCGCATTGAAAAGAAGTCCATTTAGGTTGTTATAAAGATTGCAATGATGTGTAAAATAATCCCTTTTTAGGAAAGATTAGTAGTGCAAAGTAAAAATGCTTTAAGCTGACGGAATGGAGATATTTCCTTCTGCAATATAGTAATTCAGAAAACTAGAAGTCAAATAAAATATTAGATTTTTTTTCTCTATCAAAGAACCATTAAATGGTGTATTTAAAACACCTGAAGGCATTTTGAGTGACAGTCATCGTTAACAATAGCAGTGGCTGCTTGTGTTCTTTTACATTTATGCTCCTTGTTAAATGAGATGGCAGAATGTTAACGAATGGTATCCTAAACAAACTTAGTTGATAAGACATAAGTGAGTTCCAGAATGTATCACAACTAGAAAGAAAAAAAATTATATATACATGTTGACTAAGTTTTCAAATAATCATAATGTGCTTAGAGTCTACTGAAATATTTTAAAAGTGGTTCTTCACAAATTAAAAGATATTGCACTATGAATTATGTAGTTTGTCCAAAACAAACTAACATTGTTGCTGCAGGAGGACTTAGAACATTTTTCCTAAATTGGCAGGGTAAAGAATAAAGAGTTTTTATTTCAGGACAGAGAGATATTATTGATATTGTATTTTTATAGTAGAGGGGCTGCGGAAAGAGAGAGAGGGAAAGAAGTGGTGTGAGATTTAGTCAGCCAAAAATAGTGCTGCAAGAAAGAGAGGTAAAAATAGTGGAAGAGAAGCCACTACTCTATCCAATATCTAGTTAGAAAAAAAGATCAACTAAGAAAAAAGAAAAATAAATAATCATGACCTACAAGATAACAGACTTCTCTCACAAAAAAAATCCCACAACAAACAAAATCCCAAACAGTTGGAAAGGATAATGATAAACTTGTTTTAGGTTGAAGCCTTATGTAAGCTATTCAGAGATAAAGCTCTGTGAAGATTATCTTTCTTGAGCAACATGTTTAACTATCTTTTTTGACTGTTATTATTCTAGCTTCATTTTCAACCTCCTTGCCTTCAGAATATGGTTTTAACTTTCCTACCTTTTCACCCTAAATCCAGCTGGAAAGGAAAAAATCTGTGTTTCATCCAAGACAGAAGAAAAGAGAGGGGTTTGTTGGGGGGTTTATTCTTAAATTTCTGGACAATCAAGAAATGCTAAGAAAATAATTTTCAGGTTCCAGGATTCACAAGTTACTCAAAGCTGTGAGGATAAGAAGGAACTTTCTTATATGGGAAAACTGTGGATATTACTACTGGAGTTGTATAAATGTTTTCCAAAACCTGTGATTTCTTTGTTCTCTAATTGCATGAATTATAGAGATAAAGTTGATGTTGTCATGTGACTTCAGTATCAAGACTAAATGTGAAAAATACTAGGCAGGAAATCAGATGTGTCTGCCAAGATTCAATTCCCTAATCACTGTAACACCTAGCAAAGAAACCACTATGAACTGTTGACTTAATCTTTTTTACCTGCTTTTGGTGTGCTGTATGTTTAAGTGTAAACCAGATTATTTTTCTAAATAGAGTATAAATTTTTCAGTATAGAAGTGAAATAATTATGCTAATTCAACAGAAGAAAATACTTACTGGAAACAAACAAAATAGCCATTAGCATAACACATAATAACATAATTGTGAAGAGGGAGTGGATGAAACACAATAATTATTGGCAGTGCTTGAGATGTTTCTGAGGCACTGTTAAAGATATTAATTTAAATTTTTTAAAAATCCCTAGTTCTATCAAGACCTATGGTCTATTCTGATGAGCATATGGAGTGATGTTCAGCATAGGCATTCTAATCTCATTGGTTTTTAGGCACAAATACCATATGGAAGGACCATATTGTGCTTAATCTCCTGAGTGTGATAGTAGGTAATACCTTCACCCTATTACACAGTCTAATGTAACCAGACAGAGTAGAATCAAAACATATGCCAAGATTCTGCAAGTGTTTCAGAAATGCCTTTCTCTAAAGTTGCTGGTGATCTTGGAGTTGTTTAATTAAAAAAAAAAAAAAAAAAGAAAAAAAGAAAAAAAGAGATTAAAAAGGGGAAGTATTTTCACAATTTATAGTGGCTGTTAAAGCAATTTAGGGAACAATACGCATGGCCCTTCTCATGCTATATTGGCTTGTTGTTTGCCTAATCAGGTAATATACACCTTGCAGCACGGGAGACTGTAAAGTTACAATATGCATGGTTTCATTCAATCAAAATTTCAGACACAGATGGAGTTTTACAATAAATTGTCAGAGGTTTTGGATACTTCTGAATAAAATGAGTTCATTCATAAGAGTATTTGTGTTAGAGCATGATGTAATCTCTATAGCTACAAAAGTAGCTACCAAAAACTTCTGAGATTGTTAAAACAAAGCATTGACAGTAAATTTTTGTATCAGAAGCAAGCACAGAAAAGGTCACACAACTGTAAGTTCTGGACCATATGCACTCACTGGTGATCAGTCATTCATAGAGGTTTTTTTTTTAATTTTTGGTTTTTATAATTAGTAATCTCTTAAAATATATGACATAGGTAAGTTTATCTAGTAAACATTAAGTGTATTTATGTAAGTCACTTGTATGCAGGCCTAGCCTGAATAATTCAGCATAAATGTACAGTGTTGTTGCGTCAAGTACATGTAACTTTGGCATTATATCTTTATTGGAAAGTTAACAACTTGGGGAGAAAATAAGAGAAGTTCCTGTATAGCCCATGTCCAGTATTGCAAATTGCAAATTCCTTAATCTATTTCTTTCAGCTATTAAAGCTTTATTGGTGACATTGACAGCAGCATCACAGGTTATGAATTAAGAACAGTTTTATCATTGACATTGGCTCTTACCTCTAACATACTCCTATGTTTGGAATATGTAAATTAGGCTATTAAAATGTGCTTTGGTCCTACACTGTCTTCAAGTTAAGAAAACACCTTCCAGACCTCCTCCAGTTTGTTTATTCCTAGATATCTAGACAGATAAGATACAGTAAGGGCACGAATCTGGTCCTTAAAGTTTTAAGTATGATCTCCAAAGGTCCCTTCCAACACTAACTATTCTGTGATTCTGTGATCTACAAAATAAAGACTCCGCTGGTTTTTACTGTGGTAGAGATAACCTTCACAGTGGCTAATAGGGCTCTATGTTTAAGATTTATGGTGAAAATAGTGTTAATAACACAGGAATATTTTTATCTATTACTGGGCAGTGTTTATGCAGCATTGAGAGGAACCAATTTAACTTCTGTTAATGCCTCAACATCATAGGGATCCATTTCTGACGTGGGGATGGAGGGTTAGCCTGTCCCTGGGGAGACTTCGCCTGGCAGCCAGTCAGGGGAGAGAACTGAGCTGCAAGTGAGCGCCTCCACCTGCAGGTGGGCCAGACCCCGGATGCCCGGGAAAAAAA
>VZRZ01006948.1:0-30360 GCA_013398175.1 Climacteris rufus
AGCGGTTTGAATCGGCGGCGGCGGCGGCGGGCGGTGAGCGCGGCCCGGGAGCGGGGCGGCCCCGGGACACCCCCGGGACATCCCCGGGACACCCCCGGGACATCCCCGGGACACCGCCGGGACTCCCCGCAGGTGTGTCTGAGTCTGAGTGTGAGTGAGTGAGGAGCCCAGCCCCGCGCCTCGGTGCAGGTCCCGGGTGAGCGGCGCTGGGGTGTCACCGATCACCGGTGAGGGACCGGTCCGGGCATCGCTCCGTGCCTTCTTCCTGTCTTTTGTCACCGTTCCCCACAAGAGTCGTTATCCCCAAATTCAGTGCTTGTCACGTCAGGATAAAGAAAAACTGAGCATTCGTTTATATTTATTATACCTATATATTAATAGTTATGACATTTGTACTTAATTTATAATATTTCTAATTATCTTCGTATGTATTTATATTTTTTGTAATACTATTTATAATACACCCATCATATTTAAATAATTTATCATATTTATCATTTTATCATATTTAAGTCATTTATATTTATAACAGCTATTTGTTAATGCTATTTATCTGTGATGGAAAGAGAAAAGGTAAAAAAAAGCCCTTATAAAATGGTGCTTTCTGCATTCTCTTCTCGAGCACAAACACATCCCCATGGATCATATGAAATTAAGGATGTATTTTTTACCAGATAATTCCACCAAGGCAGCTGGGAATAACCCCTGCGTTTCTGAGGTGCAGCCCATTTTATTCTCTTTGGTGGCAGCTCTGTCCCAATGGATAATTTGGTTTATTCTGTACATTCATGTTAAATGTGTGTATTTTAACAGTAATGCCAAGGTATAAGAAATGCAAACGAAAACGAAGAGCCCGAGCAAAATTTCGACTGGAAAAAAAGAGAATTGCTGCAACCCCCCAGGGCTCAGTGTGTCCCTCCCCACGGTAAGAAGACTCAGCTTGAATTTTACCTTTTCACTTCATTCCTGGGTTTGCTGTTTGCTCCCAATGGATCTTGGAAAGGAGGGAAAGATTTGTGCCAAGTGGATGTGGCACTTCATGATATGGTTTGGTGTCAGTGGAAGGTTGGACATGATGATCTGGAGGTCTTTTCCAACCTTAATGATTCTATGATTAATAAGCAGGAAAAATAATTTGAATTAAAAAGTATTTCAAATAGGATTTCCTCTCCTCTTTTATTGAAATATATCTCGTCCTTTCCAGGTTTCTGTGATCACATTTACTCTGTCGGTACCTGCTGGTACCTACTTGTAATTTCCAAACAATTGGTCACAGTTAACTTTTTTTAAAGGCTGAGGTGCTAAATAAAATTCTGGCCTCATTCTGAAATGTTCTGTTGCAGGTCACCAGCTCATCTCCCTCTGAACACATCACCTGTCCCAAGATGCTCCCTCTGGTCTTCAGCCTTGCCCAGTGTAAAAAATGTGGTCAAACCCTTGACAACAGCAGCATCATTTCTGTACTGGTGGTGCCAGAACAGGGTTGCACAGGTATATCCTTTCTTTGATATTACCTTTTTCTGTTTTAAACAGTGAATAACATTGTTTACTGATTGGGAAATATTTTATTGTACCAATTTGTTTTGTTCTGTTCTGTTTGTACTCCTAAAAATCAGATTGATCTTCAGAAACATCTGAAGAAAGTCAACATACAAATACCCATGATCTGCTTTCTTTTTATGCTTAGAGTTTTAAGGTGGTTAAAGACACCATATTTCCATCACAAGTCTACTTAAGGGAACTAAATACATTCAGGGAGAAGCTGGAGAAGTTGGAAAGTGAATTTTCCAAGCTACAAGGAGCACTCCAGGTCAGTCTCAGTCCTGCTGGGGCAGGGGGATGTTTGCTTGTGTGAGCACGGGAGGAACTGTGTGTGCTCAGTGCAGATACCCCGAAATCTGAACAGCCAGGGGCATTCTCTGCACTCAGAGCTGCTAAACTGCAGTTCCCTTACAGCAGGAGGGAACTGGTGAGCCTCCTGGGAGGTTTTTAATGTCTTTATAGCTCAACCTTAGCCAGAATCTTTGTCCTCTGAAACCCCACCTGCCTTTGCCAGTGGATATAACGTTCTCTTGTTTATTTATGTTGGTTTCAGATGAAGGGAGTTGCAGCTTCAGAAAATTCTCTTTGCCAAAGGTGTCATAAACCAGTCCTGGGTGCTGCTGTGGGGACACAGATGGACCCTCCCCTGCCAACATCTGCAGCTGTGTCCATTCCTCCTCCTCCTCCTCCTCCTCCTCCTCCTCCTCCTCCTCCACTGCCACCGCTGCCTCCACCAAAGCTGCCTCCAGCACCTCTCCTCCAATGGGGCACTGCCTCTAAACCACTGCTGGTAGGGAGTCAGAAGGTTCCTTTATTTTTGATTTCATGCCTGGGCTCTTTCTGGGCCTGGTTTCATCGGGAATGAGTCTCTCTGAGAGCACTCAGTCCCTTTCCCATCCTAATTTCCCTTCCTGATTTCCCTTCCAAACACCTCTGCTTGCAGGCACCACCAGTGAAAAAGGAGGGGCCCGTGCACATCACCCTCAAAGACCTCCTGAATGTTAAACTAAAGAAGACAAACACCCTGAGAATGGACAAGGTAAACTGGAGGACACAGGGATGAACAGGTTATTGAGGGAAAATCCACCCTGGAACTGCTGTATTTCCTGCAGTGCTTGTCTTAGCTCTTCGTAGAATTTTTTCAATAAATTAATTCTCATCCAAACACCCAGTGATCAGTTTCAAGTAACCATTCTAATTCTTTGGCTTTGGAAGACATTTCACCTGGGTAAAGTGACAAACTCCAACCTCTCCTGGCACTCAGGACAACTCTAATTTTACATCAAGGGCATGGAGCTTTCATGTAGCTTTGTGTGTTATCAATAGATTTTGGACTTTTTTTTGCCCAGCTGAAATTTTGCTTGCAGAAGTGTTTAGATTTTTTGTTGGTTTTTTTTCATAAATATTTTTATCCAAGGCATGTTCAAATCTCAATAATTCAGAAAAGCATAAAAGCCATAAACCACAAAATCTTTCAGAGTATAAATATTAAATGGATTTCAGGTTTGTGAGACCTTCTGAAGTTTTGTTTGTGGTAACATTTCTTTCCTTGCTTTAGGCACAATCACCAGGGAAGCCATGCAGGGCATTAATTACAGTCACAGACCTACAGAGTGTTAGTCTGAGACCTAAATCCAAGCCATCAGCTCATGTCACAAAATCTTTGATGTAAGATGCTTTCTTCCTTTCTTTGATATTAGAATTTTCTGTTTCAAACAGTGATTAACATTGGTTACTGAGTGGGAAATATTTTATTGTACCAATTTCTTTTGTTCTCTTAGTACCTCCCCTAAAAATCAGATTGATCTTCGGAAACATCTGAAGAAAGTCGATATACAAAGGTGTGTTCCTTCCTATTCTCTTGAATTCTTTATCTAGAAAAAAATAGGGAACTAATCATCATTCCCCTTGTTTCCAATCTTTTCAGAAGTCCTGGTGGCACTCCTCTAAATAATAAAGAAAACACTGAATGTGGCTCTGGGTTGACACCAATAATGACACGGGCACTACGGCGCAAATTTCAGGCAAGTCACTCTGGCTCCTTTTTGGAATCATAAAGTGGCTTTAAAATCCATAGAATTTCCTCCTGATTTAAGGACACTGCAGAATGGACATGCCATGGCAGGTTATTGGACAATCCCAAGAGGAAAATTTGCTTTTTTGGTGGCTACTCGGATGCCTCAGTGCGACTTGGAAATTCATAGTTGCACTCTGCAGAACAAAATCTGAGGGTTAATAATGTCTTTTAATGATTTGCTGTGTCTGTTTTATGGTGCCAGCTAAGAATTGCACTGTTTTATCTCAGTCTTAATGAGTTCAGCTACCCAAGTTCTGACCCTTTCCTTATTTTGACAGATGGCTCACCCGAAGAGTCCCTCTCCTGCACGGTTGAGTGCTGCAAACAGCTTTGATGAAAAGTAAAAAAGGAAAGTAGGTTTATGGAACAATGGATTTTCCATTTGTGGTCAGGAAGCCACTTGAATTCCATTTTTATCACACTCAGGCACATGCATTTGTAAGTAAATCTAAGAGAACAGGGCATTATGAAACCCTGTAAAGCAGACTGTGCTGTTTATATCTCTCTGATGTCTCTCAATTTGGTTGCATCTTCAATCATAATGGAAAACAAAAATAGGAACTTTCCCAAGTCTTTTGACATCTGGGTGCTGCTGAAGCAGGGACTATTATGTTCCCAGCACTGGTGCTGCTTGTCATACAAATATGTGTTTGCTGAAATTCAGTATTTTTATATATTTATCATTTTAACACAAAGTATCTTGACGGTAACTGTACAGTTGCAAAGAAAAGCAACAGTTTAATGCACTGATGTTATTAAAGTGGAAAGCTGCAAGATTCAACAAACAGCTTGGGTCTGTGGCTACAAATACATGAGGCAATTGCTCTGTGCATCACTGCTGGCTGGTGTCTGCTCACCATTAAAAGCTGCACTGCTTAAGGACAAGTGACTCAAAGCCTCCTTCACCTCTGAGCTCACGGGGTGGGCAGATGCTGTGGCTGTACCGCGGCTCAGCTCAGGGCACGGAGCAGCACAAGGGCTGAGGGTAGAGCGTGGGTGCTGCTGGCACAGCCCTGACCCGGCATCCCGGGGGAACCCACCCTGCACCGACCCGAAATCCCGGGGGACCGGCACAGCCCTGACCCGGCATCCCGGGGAGCTCGCCCTGCACCGACCCGGCATCCCGGGGAATCCACCCTGCACCGACCCGGCATCCCGGGGAGCTCGCCCTGCACCGACCCGGCATCCCGGGGAATCCACCCTGCACCGACCCGGCATCCCGGGGAGCTCGCCCTGCACCGACCCGGCATCCCGGGGAATCCACCCTGCACCGACCCGGCATCCCGGGGAGCTCGCCCTGCACCGACCCGGCATCCCGGGGAATCCACCCTGCACCGACCCGGCATCCCGGGGAGCTCGCCCTGCACCGACCCGGCATCCCGGGGAATCCACCCTGCACCGACCCGGCATCCCGGGGAGCTCGCCCTGCACCGACCCGGCATCCCGGGGAATCCACCCTGCACCGACCCGGCATCCCGGGGAGCTCGCCCTGCACCGACCCGGCATCCCGGGGAATCCACCCTGCACCGACCCGGCATCCCGGGGAGCTCGCCCTGCACCGACCCGGCATCCCGGGGAATCCACCCTGCACCGACCCGGCNTCTGCTCCGAGAAGGAGGCCCTGGTGAGCACCGTGTGCGACCGGCAGGTCTTCCCGCTCTTCCCGGAGGAGGATCCCGAGCCGGCGGACGGCACCGCGGGGCAGGAGGGTGACCCGGCCACCAAGGACTACAACCAGCTGCAGGCGTACTACAGCCAGGAGAGCCGCGTGCTGTACCTGGTGCTCACCTCCATCTGCGACACTCCGCAGCTGCTGCGCGCCTGCGGGGACCTGGCGGCGGCCGAGAACAGAGAGGCCGGGCCCGGCCACCCCTCCGGCGGCCCGGCCCCGCTGCCCCACGCCGAGGCGCACGAGTTCTGGAAGCACCAGGAGAAGCTGCACTGCCTGAGCCTCCTCTACCTCTTCTCCGTCTGCCACATCCTGCTGCTGGTGCATCCCACCTGCTCCTTCGACATCACCTACGACCGCGTGTTCAGGGCGCTGGACGGGCTGAGGCAGAAGGTGCTGCCCTCCCTGAAGGCTGCCATCAAGGACTGCCCGGTGGGCAAGGAGTGGAAGCTCAACTGCAGGCCATGCCCGCCACGCCTCCTCTTCCTCTTCCAGCTCAACGGGGCTCTGAAGGTGGATCCGCTCCCCAGCAGAGGCCAGGACCCCTGTGGACACCTGGAAAAGCCCCCCCCCAAGAAGCATTCCCCCAAGAGGAGGCTGCAGCACGCTCTGGAGGATCAGATCTACCGTATCTTCCGCAAGAGCAGGGTGCTGACCAACCAGAGCATCAACTGCCTGTTCACCGTGCCTGCCAACCAGGCCTTCGTGTACATCGTGGCTGGAGGGCCGCAGGATGGAGACGATCCCGTGGCAATGCTTCTCGACCAGCTCAGGAGCAACTGCACCATGAGAGAGACGGACTCGCTGCTGGCTCCCACCCTGTCGGGACCCAGGAGGTATCAGATGATGCGGCACGGCCGGCAGCAGCTCTCCTTCCACGCTGAGAGCAGCAGCAGCAGCTCCAGCTCCTCGGGGCAGCTTGTGGACTGCACCCTCAAGGAGTTCCTGTGGCAGCACGTGGAGCTGGTGCTCAGCAAGAAAGGCTTTGAAGACAGCGTGGGGAGGAACCCACAGCCCTCTCACTTTGAGCTCCCGACCTACCAGAAGTGGGTGGCTGCAGCTTTGAAGCTGTATGAGGTGACCATCGAAGGCAAAGACGATGACCCGACCTGTGGGGAGCTGAGCTCAAAAATCATGAGCAGCATCAAAGTTTTGGAAGGCTACTTAGACATAGACACCAAGTTCTCGGAAAACCGTTGCCAGAAGGCTCTGCCCATGGCCCACAGCGCCTACCAGTCCAACCTGCCCCACAATTACACCATGACGGTGCACAAGAACCAGCTGGCCCAGGCCCTGCGTGTGTACAGCCAGCACGCCCGCGGGCCGGCCTTCCACAAGTACGCCATGCAGCTCAACGAGGACTGCTACAAGTTCTGGAGCAACGGGCACCAGCTCTGCGAGGAGCGCAGCCTCACCGACCAGCACTGCGTGCACAAGTTCCACCTGCTCCCCAAAGCAGGTAAAGGTGCTCACTCGGGATTTGGTTTCGTGGTTTAGTTTTCTATCTGCTTTAAAATGTCTCGGGGTGGAAGCACCGACTCTGGTGTGTTATGGAAGATAAAAGTTTGTGGTTTGAAAGCGTCGTGTTCAAGGACTGGATGTGGCACTGGGTGCTCTGCTCTGGTTGACACAGAACTGACGAGGCAAAGGTTGGACTCAATGATCTCAGAGGTCTTTTCCAACCCAAATGATTCTGTGATTTTCTGTGTACAGTGAGACTAGAGCAGAGCTGCTGTGCAGGTTTCCTTTATGTTGAGTAATGTTGAGCCAGTCCACTGTCAGTGGTAACTCAGATTTTAGTGGTAACTCAGATTCTGTCTTGCTAATTAAAAGCAATTACACCAGAGTCCTTCTAACAAGAGGCATGTAAGAGAACAAAAGTTCTTTAAAAAGGCTTTGTCCCCCTTAGTTTTAAATAACTTGATGGCAGTCAGGAAGTCAGAATTGTCTTCTGCACATTTCTTGCAGGCACAAGAACTTTGAGCCTTCAGGAGGAGGTTGTGAAAACAAAGAAGATTTAGTGGTATAGCCTCCACTGAACTTTGTATTATTACGAGTGGGAAAGGGAGGAGTTGCTTGACAAACTAGTGGCAGGTCATTTCGTTTATATGTATAGCAAGGAGGAAGCAATGGATGAAGGGAACAAAGAATCTTTAGGATGATGAGCAACTTACCCAAGGTTTTGATTGATTTTGCTTTTAGGGGAAAAGCCAGAAGCAGACAGAAATCCTCCAATTCTGTACCACAACAGCCGGGCTCGTTCCACGGGTGCCTGTAACTGTGGAAGGAAACAAGCTCCTCGGGAGGACCCCTTTGATATCAAAGCAGCTAATTATGACTTTTACCAGGTAACCATTAGTTCTGTTGGTGCTTCAAGCAGTACTTTTGTTTCGTCTGCAGAGTCTGTTCTGAAGTGACAAGTTTCCTGTTCATCTTCTCAACTAGTTGCTTGGGGAAGATATTTCTGGGAGCAGAAACTCTCTGCACAATGGGCTGACCAGGGTGGGCAGTTCCAATCTTCACACAGGAGCACTTGTTTATGCACCTGTTGGCACTTTGAGTGCGTTGGTTCATGTGAATTTTAAATAATGAGGTGTGTGGGCCGTGTTCCCATTGCTGCTTTGGCTCTCATGTAGTGCAAACCTCTTGAATCTTAATTGTAGCTGCTGAATGTTGTGACTCTGAACTCCCTCATCTCGGGGTGGATACTAAACCGTGGTTTCTTTCTCACAGTTGCTGGAAGAGAAGTGCTGTGGCAAACTGGAGCACATCAACTTTCCCATATTCCAGCCGAGCACGCCTGACCCGGCGCCTGCTCGGGACGAGTCCTCGCCTGCCCCGCCAGAAGGCGAGATTGAGAAACTCAAAGAGAAAGAACCTCAGACTCAGGGAGAAAGCACAGGCCTGAGCCTAGCCCTGAGCCTGGGCCAGTCCACAGGCAGCCTGGGCACCTACCCAGCCGAGGCCCAGGGTGGAGGGGACAATGCAGAGAGCCACGGGCAGAGCGGGGACTCCAAGAGTGAGAAAAGGCCGAGCCTGGTGGATCGCCAGGCGTCCACTGTCGAGTACCTCCCCGGGATGCTCCATTCCAATTGCCCCAAAGGCCTCCTGCCCAAATTCTCCAGTTGGTCACTGGTTAAGCTGGGGCCTGCTAAGGCTTACAACTTCCACACGGGCTTAGATCAACAGGGCTTTATCCCGGGAACAAACTATTTAATGCCTTGGGACATTGTCATCAGGACGAGAACGGAAGATGAAGGAGACTTGGACACCAATTCCTGGCCTGCACCCAACAAGGCCGTCCCTGGGAAAAGGAGTTCGGTGGTGATGGGCAGAGGCAGGCGGAGGGACGACATCGCTCGAGCTTTCGTGGGCTTTGAATACGAAGACGCCCGTGGGAGGAGGTTCATGTGTTCAGGGCCTGACAAGGTGATGAAGGTGATGGGAGGGGGCCCGAAGGAATCTGCCCTCAAAGCCCTCAATTCCGACATGCCCCTGTACATCCTGTCCTCCACGCAGGGACGGGGCCTCAAGCCCCACTACGCCCAGTTCATGAGGCTCTTCGTGGTGGTTCCTGATGCTCCTCTGCAGATCACCTTGACACCTCAGGTGAGACCTGCAGGGGGGAATTTGGGAGCAGCAGAGGAAGGGGTGGTTGTGGGAACACGAATTGGCAAGGGTGACAGGAAAAAAGGGTGTCAAGAAGCTCCTTCCAGCTCAAACCAAAGCGGTGGTCGCCAAAAGTGTATTACGTAAACAATTTGGATTTCTTAAACTTCGAGATGCCAAATTTATACTTTGTGTAAAGTAAGTTTGAATAAATATTTTATCAAGGATGAGTTACTTGCATTCCCTACTGTAATAATGTTGTTTTTTTTTAAAGAAAAAGAACTAACAAGTGAGTAATGACTCTGTAAAAATGAATTTGTCCTTTTAAATGTCATGAAGAAAAGTGGTGACTCATTGCTCAGATTAATTAGTTACTATTTCAATTTAGGAGGTGAAAAAGTGTTGGGTTTTTTAATTGGAGAATTCGTCAGTTTTCTCTGTTTTTTGAAATACACATTTGAAAAGGCTCCATTTGCACTTTAATACTTTTCAAGGCAGTAGTGATGTTTGATTACCTGCTCATGTTTTCTTCTGGTTTTAGGTTCAACCAGGGCCACCACCTTGTCCTATATTTTACCCTGAGAAGCAGGAAATCACCCTTCCCTCTGATGGACTCTGGGTGCTGAGGTTTCCCTATGCCTACGTGACAGAACGGGGGCCCTGCTTCCCCCCCAAAGAAAGCCAACAGTTAATGAGCTACAAAGTTCTCCGAGGAATACTGAAAGCAGTTACACAATAAGAATGATTTTTGGTGCCTCTGGTTTAGTTTAAGAAGGCTGTCTTCAATCCAGTGCATGGATTTTGGTTCCCTGTTCCCAACAGTTGTCACTGCAGTTGTGTGAAGCCCCACTGTATTTCGCTGGAACACGGTCAGATTGAAAATAAAGTTGATGGCAAAGCAGCAAAAGGAATCTGAGATATGTAAATTTTCCATTTGTTGTTTTCATGTGTAAAAAATAAAAGCTGGTTTTCATAAAGTGCTGATCCCGTATTACTAGATGTTTTGATGAAAGTGCTTTTCTCCATCCTATTTAGGAATATTTAATAATTAGCACTTCCTGAAATCAAGAGTGTACTTTGTCATAGTGAGGCAATGATGAGCAAAATCTTTTCTCTTTTTCTGTACAAGCTATTTGTATGTAAATGATGCTTTCAAAGTGATGACGGGAGAAATCATTTTGTCTTTAAAAAAGAAAAAGTACTGCAGTTCTGATGTGTATGAGAAGCAAAACCAGAAATTGTGCTCACCTTTATCAAGTGGCTCTGGGTGCCAAAAAATCAGCCACAGTAAATCAACTTTTAACCGAGGTAAGATGTATTAGTGATAGTGGCTGTATGCTGAGACCTAATTTAATTTCTAGAATATTTGTTTCTAATTAGCATGCATAGAAAATTTAATTTGCCAATTTGCTGTAGTAGAGTAATTGCACTGCATGACCAGAGCTGAGACCTGGTTTCTGTTCAGAATACATCTCTGAGGGGCTGGGTGGGGAAAACACATCCCTTCCTTTGGAATATGACATTTTTGAGGGGCTGGCTGTGGGAAATGCATCCCTTCCTTTGGAATATGACATCTCTGAGGGGCTGGCTGTGGGAAATGCATCCCTTCCTTTGGAATATGACATCTCTGAGGGGCTGCTGTGGGAAATGCATCCCTTCCTTTGGAATATGACATCTCTGAGGGGCTGGCTGTGGGAAATGCATCCCCTCCTGTTTGAAATACAACCTTAGGGGCTGGACTAGATGATTTTTAAAGTTCTGTTCCAGCCTAACATTCCATGATTCTATAATCCCTCAGAGGCTGCATCCCTCCCACTGGGAATATGACGTCTCTGAGGGGTTGGGTGTGGGAGAAGACATCCCTTCCTTTGACAGACGACATCTCTGAGGGGTTGGGTGTGGAAAACACATCCCTCCACCTATGAGGAGGGAGCAGGGGCAGCGAGGTGGGCAATGAAACCGCGAAATTGAGAATTACCCCACAGCATCCGTGGGGTTCGCCAGTGACAGCCCCGCCCGTGAGGCGGGCGCTGGGCGGGGGTGTGCAAACCACATCGCTCCACCTGCCAGCAGGGAGCCGGGCCGGAGCGGTGCGGAATTAAAGCGGCTGATTGAGAATCACCCCCGCGGCCACCGCGCTGCAGCGGCGGCTCCGGGCAGCCCCTCACGGCCGGGCGGGAAGGGCGCGGGGCCACAGCGGCGGCTCCGGGCAGCCCCTCACGGCCGGGCGGGAAGGGCGCGGGGCCACAGCGGCGGCTCCGGGCNGCTGCGCTCCCCCCGGCGCCGGGGCGGCTGCGCGGCCGCAGAGGCTCCGCTCCCTCAGCGCCTCCGGCTCCCGCAGCGGCTCCGCCTCGCCGGCTGCGGGCTGGGACAGGGGCACGATGTCGGCCACGCTCTACGTGCTCTCCACGCTGGGCGGATACGTCCTCACCTCCGCGCTCCTCCTCAAGTGCCCGGGGCTGCTCCACCGGCCCAAGCGGCAGCGCTTTCGCTGCCGGCACATCTCGCACCGCGGCGGTGAGTGAGGGGGCGCGGGGATGGAGGGAGGGAGGGGATGCGGGAGCCTCCCGCCGCTCCCGAGGCTGCTCCCCGGCCGGCTCCGGGCTCCGCGGACCCCGGGCGATGCTCCCTCACGGCCCCCGGGGCTTTGCTCCCTCACGGCCCCGGGGCGCTGCTCCCTCCCCGCCCCGGGGCTTTGCTCCCTCACGGCCCCCGGGGCGCTGCTCCCTCACGGCCCCCGGGGCTTTGCTCCCTCACGGCCCCGGGGCGCTGCGCTCTCGCCCCGGGCACGGCAGGGTCGTGAGGGGCCGCGCGGTGCCCGTGGCTCGCAGCGGGCTCCCTTTAAACCTCCTCCCGCAGCCTAATTTTAGGTGCCACCTGCTGACCAGTGCCTCGCTTCAGCACGGAATTAATCTCCCGAGTCCGACCGCGCCGGCCAAAATCAGCTTTGTTTTGCGTGGGGCGCGATGGTTTCCCTCTCAGTCGCGTCTATGTTTTTTTTCTTCTAACGATTCTGTATCCTGGTATTTCTCTCCCTAACCAGAGGGGCGTCTGGCTGTTGCTTAGATCAGGTACAAAAGATCATTTTCCTTGCCTCTGACCGCCGGATTGCTTTGCTTTCTGCTTTCAGGGGAAACAGAATTTGCTGTGACTCTGTTCTCGCTCCCCTTGGTGTTGCAGACAGGCAGTGAATGGCTCAGTGCCCTGGTTAAACCCTGGAAAACAAATCCCATTTGAGCTTCTTGTCCCCCTCCTTGTGCCAGGCACATCTGAAATTGCTAGAAGAGGTTTTGAAGTTTCTTCTGCCTTTTCCAAAGCATTGGGAGGGGAAAAAATACAGCAAGTTACATCTTCCTGCTCTGTGAAGATCAGTTCTGTGTTTTTCCTTGCTGCCTCACTCCATTTTTTAAAATAGTTTCTTGGTAAATATTTTTCAGTATTCTGTGAGAGAGATGTCTGATGCTGAGTTTAAACAGTTTTGGTGCCAGTTTATGTAGGGGTTGATCACAGTGGTCTTTAACTGCTGCTGCTGGCTTGAATTACTAAAATACAAAATCTAGAGCTGATTTCTTAAAGATTTTATTACTGGCGTTTTTTCCATTTAGTTTATATGACAGTTGAAGTTTCTTTATAGTCTTAAGTATAGCATAAAATGCACCTTTTGCTGTGAAATGTGTATGTTATCTATTTCTTGGTAGGTATGTTTCTCCTTCAGCAAAAAAAAAAAGGTTCTTAATTTTGAGTGTTTCCTGTTTTTGTATTTTGCAAGCAGTTTAAAACTTACAGGTGACTTTGTTGGAACTTGGTATGATCCCCTTAATCTTCTTGTGCTCTCACTCCTTTGCAAGGACCTTAGTGAGGATACACAGCCCTAAGGCTCGAAAGTGAGTGCTTGGGCCAGCTGCTCCAAGCTCCATGAGAACAGCAGGAAAGGCTCACTTCAGGGAGGATTATTCCTCAGGGATTCAAAGTCCACGGTCTGTGAATTGTTCTGTGTCCCTGTGTGTCCTGTGCAATACACCTGAGGCAGAGGCACAGCCCTGAACATTGCAGCAGCTTTTTGCTCATGTGAGCCTGAAGATCACTCCCTCTTTACTCTCTGTGTTTACCCTGTAACATAAATTCCTCTGGGACTTGACTTCTCCTGTAGCTTTAGACTCAGTGTCAGGTTTCCTATTGCATTACTCCAATTAACTTCCCAGATCAAGATAACACTTAACTTGTTTGGCTTTTTCCTCTCCGAGATGAAACCTTGTATGCAAAGTTTTTTAAGTCTGAGGGGTTTGATTTCGCTTGCTTTTCATTCAAGAATTTTTATCTCATTTTGTAGAACCATTCCTGAATTATTTCTTCACTTCTGCAGATTTTTTAAATTATCTGAGAACAATAATTAAGTCTTGATATTCTGTGTTGGAGTTTTCTGACAGTGCCAGCAGCCCTGGATTTCAGGGTCTCTGAGAAAGGGTAGCATGATGATTTTTACACAGAATAGTTCAGATTGGAAGATCACCTGAACTGGAGATCATCTCATCCGACCAGAGCAGGACCTGGTCCAGTTAGGGTTTGAATACATCCAGGGATGGAGTCTCCACAGCCTCTCCAGGAAGCCTGTTCCAGAGTTTGTTCACTCTTACAATAAAAAGGGGTTTTTTCTTACGTTTATGAACTGATTTTCCTATATTTAAATTTGTTCCCATTCCTCTTGTCCTTTCCCTGGGCACCACCAAGAAGAGTTTGGCTCAGTCTTCCTCATTCCCTCCCATCATATATTTACCCTTGTGGGATCCTCCCCCTCTCTGCTCTGCAGACAGAACAATTCCAGCGTCCTCAGCCTCTCATTGTACACAAGAATCTCTGATATTTTCATTTTCACAGCCCTTCTCTGGAGTGGTTCCAGTAGATCCATGGCAGTGCTGTGCTTTGGAGCCCAGAACTGGCTGTGGTGTTCCAGCTGTGGTTTCACCAGAGCAGAGCAGAGGAGCACAATCACCTCCCCTCATCTGCTGGCCCCAAAAACTTCTGAGGGCCTCTCCTTGAGGCAGTGCTTGGTGTTGGCTCCCTCTCAGCCTTGGTGGTGCTGTCAGGGTGGCAATGTGCCCTCCTCATGTCTGGATGTGCCCGTTTTGGCTGGGAAAGCTCAGTTCCACACAGGGGATGTGACAGCACACGAACCTGCAGGTGCATTTGAGGAAGTGTCAGAAGCCTTTTGGTCAGCCCAGCCTTCTCACTTCTCGGGAGAGAAAAACGACTTGGATCAAATAACTTGTGTAGTTCCCTTTTCTGAGTGTGGTTGCTGATTTGGAATCCCTGTTTCAGCTGATCTCTCAACTTTGTTCCTCATTTCCCCAAAATGCTCCAAGTCAGACATTTGACTGACCATCCCTGGCACTTGACCACCTCCCTGACATGTGACTTGTGAGATCAGCCACTTAAAACTTTTATTTTTGACAATTTCTGCCCAGAAATGTGAGGCTACTCTTGTTTTGTTCACAAATTGAAGGCCAACTCAGGAGTTTTTGTCCTTCCCTCACTGCTTAGGATGTGTGAGCCACAGGTGATAAGTTATCTGAACACCTCAGTTATTATTGCAGTTAATTTGTAACTAATCATCCTGGTCCTATGCAGGGATTTTCCATTTGTTAGGCAATCACCACATGGATACCATGACATTCTTGTGCTCTCCTCAGTCACTTTTGCCACTCAGCCAATTCCCAATTCTGCAACCAAATTCCATAAAATATTGGTGAATGTCTGATGACAGAAGCTGCTGTGAACTCACAGTTTTACATTAAACCCCGCAGATTTTTGTCATTGTGGTTCCAAGTTGAGTCTTTCATTTTGTAAACCTACTTGAGAACAACAATTTTAAATGGCTGGTTGTGCATTGCTTTAATTAAGTAACTGAACACAGGCTTAGGTAAGTATGTCCTGGTGAGGTCTTGCTAATAGGCAAGGCCTTAATTGGAGCTTTTATAATTGCTGTTTACAAAGTCTGTCATTGTTACTGTCAAAGAGTAGTTACAATTTGCATAGATATCCTCATCAGCACAGGTATCTTCCTGAGGTGGTTTTGGTTTTCAATCTATAATACTCCCTATTTTCTGAGGTGGGGAGAAGGCACAACCTTTCCCAGTCCCTAACCAGGCTGCTTTTCAAAGATTTTTATGCTGAGAATGATGGAGTTGCAGAGTTTACTCCTGCCTGAGAGAAAATTAAATTTGCTTGTCCTTTCATTTCTTAGCTAAAATTGATGTTTCATTCCTCATATGTGAGGTTTCCCTTCTCCAGCAGCACAAACCTTTTTTGACAGATCTGTGCTGTTTGGGAAATATCCTTGTACTGAAAAAAGAAATTGTCACCTCTTTGAGCAGCAGGGTTATACATTTAGGGAGTGTCAGCTTTAGTGTCTTGGGTGCTTTTTAAATATTTTTTTGGGTTTTTTTTTCTCTTGTTACTCTTCCCACCAACTCTCAAAGAGACTTTTTGCATATACTGTTCATTTGCCTGCAGGGCTTATTGTCCTAGCTAAATACCTCTGGTGAAATAAACACTTTGTTTTGTATATTCAAAGTGTTACACAAATCCAAGATAAGTTACTTTTTCAATTGTTTTACCTGGAGAGGGTCGTGTCTCTCCAGCAGGTTGGTGGCAACAGGGATTTCTGCCTCCAGCTTCATACTCATGCCTCAAAATATGTACTTTTAAAAATCCATTTTTTACAATAATGATTTTCAGTGGGATTGAGAGGAGGAAAAGGATTGTGTACATGTTGTATTTTTATTTCTGTAGGTGCTGGAGAGAACCTGGAAAACACAATGGCAGCGTTTCACCAGTGAGTACAGAAGGATAACAATGCCCAAACGAGGTGTTCTCAGTGTCTTTAGTGAGTGAAGCAATCCAGGGAGGTGGCACTGCCCTCAGTTCTTTGGGGTTCCAATGTCCTATTTCTGAAAGTCATCTCTCCTTTGGATGACTCCTGTGGATTGCCAAACATCCACTCCAGTTAACCAGAAGCAGTTGGGATACCACAAATTATGCTCTGTACACAATAATAAATGGAAACAAACCCCTGAGGCCCGATCTGTGCTAGCTAATAAAACAGCAGACAATACTGGGCTTAGTGGTGATTACTTCTATTAATTTATTTATCATTATAAAGCTCAAAATGCTGCTGTTATTTTTCTTTTCCTGCACACACACTCTGCAGTCACGCCAAGTGGGAAAGCCTCTTACCCAGGGGTTCCAAATGGGGTTGGGACCAGAAAGCCTTTTAAGCCTCCAGCATTAAAGTAGTGAATTTTAACAAGGTTCTCAAAAGCATTTGGAAAAGAAGCATATCTAAAACTCCAGCTGCTGCTGAGAAGGGACCATATTATGTGGACTCCTCTTTGTTTTGTTTGGGGGTATTTTATAATTTGCTTTGTGCTAAGGAGCCTCCTCAATTTCCCTGCAGCCTGAGGGGTGCCAGCTCTCTCAACCAAATAAAAGAAAGTACTGCACTATTTTCTATCTCCATGGAAGCTCAACACAGTTTTGCATGGCTTTTTGTTTTGGTTTCTTTTCCTGCTGGCCTGGCTGATTTCAAGTCTGCCACCAGACTTTTTAGAAAGTGCTTCTTTTTTTTTTTAACCATTTCTTAATTTTCATTTCATATCCTACCTGTTCTACCCAGTTTAAATGCTGCTGTGGTGATTTTAGATTAAGGACAAGGTTTTAAGCAAGGGTACTCTCACCCTAATTTGCAAATGCAAGATTCACAGCTTGAGTTCTGCAGCAGTTGGATCTGAAGCCACAGGATGTTCTGAATCTGGAGCTTCTCTGGAGCAGTGTGAATTTGACAGAACAACCTCATTTCCAGCTGGGAAAGCTCAGCACTTGAGGAAGCTGATTTAGCAGTGAGCTGCTTGTGAGGGCCTGGCAAATTCTCCAATTTGTTAACAAGGAAAGTTGTTGTTCTCCTCTGTCCATGCAGGATCAGGCCTGACTTTCCTAAGCAATAATATTGCTAATAAAATTTGCTGATGAAATGATAAAACATGGTACTAGATGGGAACATCCACAACTCTGGCAAATCTCCTGCAGCGGATTTGGAGTTGCTTTTCCTCAGGAGGAAAAATCACCCAGAACAGCCTGTGATTCTTCCATATGTAACAGGGTTTTGTTCCTCTCCTAATTCTTAATTAGCAGCACTGGAAAACAGTTCACAAATTGGCTTTCATTTGACAGCCCTCCTCTTGATCAGTATCCCAGCTGCACCAGAAATTGTGTTAAACACTTAGGGGAGTATGCTTTGATTTTTATTTTTCTTTTTGGTTTGTTACTGCATTTGTGGATGTTCCTGGCTTGTGTTCAGCAGCCAATAAAGCCCATGAAGAAAAGGCTCTCACTGAATTTACAGAGCTTTGGGTCCCTTGCAGGCACAACTCACACCTGCTGTAGGTTTGCTCAGAGGGGGATAAAAAGAAGGTTTTGAAGGAAGAGTTCAGACTTTTATCTGTTTGCTGCAATGGCACCTCTTTTCTAGTTAAATGAGCAATTCACTTCTCATTGCAGTAAAGCTTTTTTTGTTCAGGTGTGAGCTTTCTTGTACTTACTTTTCATCAATATAATTAATTCTTCCTATGAGCTAAGCTACTATGGAGTGAATTTGGGATTGGATTATAACTTTTCAAAGCAGTGGGTTGGAACAAGAATAGCTATTTTTATTTCCAAAATGACTGTAGTGGCTTATTTCTTTTTTAATTTAAATTACAACTTTTTCATTAAAATAATAGTTTAAGGTTGTTTTGCTACCCAAAAAAGCCAAAAGCCCCACTGCTAATTTCCTGATCCATCCCTTCCCTTATTAATCTAAATCAAGCAAAAAAAAAAGCAGCTTTCACATCCCTGTCATTTGTTGTTTCTTACCACAAATTTGATGACTTTTTTTTTTTCAAAACCTCACTTCCTGCAGTGGGCAGATGTGCTGCTACTAAGAATCACCACCCTCCAACTTCTGAGCCAATCCTTCAGGAGCAGGTTTCTCAATCCTGAGCTGGCAGGCTGCAATCCATAGGTGTGCTTCCTGATTCCTCTGGGAGATGGAGCCAAAAATCCCAACTCTGCTTCATGAGATCTTGATTATTCTTGCATCAGCTTCCCATTGCAGCAGAGTTGTTTGCTCCTTGCTTTGCAGCAAGATTGGGAGGATTGCTTGCACCTTAAAGCATCCAAAGTACTTCCAGTGGGATTAGGTTGTGGAATGTGTTGGATTTGGAGCTGCACAAAGCATGTGAGTCTAAAAGGCAAACTTTCCTTGCAGTGCTGTTAATTTAGGGACAGACATGCTGGAGCTGGACTGCCACCTGACAAAAGATGAGCAAGTGGTTGTGTCCCATGATGAGAACCTGAAGAGATCCACAGGAGTTGATGTCAACATATCTGACCTCAAATACTCTGTGAGTTGAGGAGAAAATGGGCTGGGGCTGAAAAATGATTTGTGGAGTGGCTGGGCTGGGCAGGGGGCTGTCTGTGTGTCTGTGCCCAAAACCAAAGGAGAGAATTCATCTCAATGATAAAAACCAAACCAAAAAAACACTGCCAAAGTTCACTAAAGTCCCTGGGCAGTCCGAGGATCAAAGCTGGCACATTCCAGAGGGTGCTTACTCCTCCAGGATCAGGCTGGGTGAATGGCTCTGGAGCTGGGATGTTTTCTCACCCTGATGACAGAGGAAGGTTGGGCAACAAGCTCTTCCTGGTGTGCCCAGCTTTTTCATGGGAGAGCTGCTGGATGAATTCCCCTTGCCTTGACAGTGGAATTTTCAGAATTCTCAGCCATCTGGGAATGTTTTGCCTTATTCAACTACAGGTCCCACAAATCTAAGAATGCCAAATAGTTCAAGTAATACTGAATGTGCTGCTGCTAAATCACTTTTTTGGGTGAGAAGATTTTAAAGAGAAGTGACTTATGAATTATATTTTTTTTTGTCTTTTTGGAGAAGTGTCATTATTATCTCCTTGCATTTGAATCAATGTTCATTTCTCTTTATTTTTAAGGAACTTCCACCCTATCTCTGCAAGTTGGATGTCACATTTCAGAAAGGTGAGTTCTTTGTCTCTTGCTGTTTCAATTTTCCATTTTGTTGTGTGGCGGCTTCCTGCTTTGGCAAAGGGAGGAGAAAAGTGGATTTGCTTCTATCAGTATCATGATAAGAGAAGCTTTAAATGGAAAATATAATCCTGGCTGTAGACACCAGTAAAGCACAGTAGTTACTGTAGGTATGACTTTGAGTTCAGAAGGAAATTTTGTTCATATTTGGTCTTTTTCATATGAATCTCAATGCATTTGGTGTGTGGTGACTGAGCCTGTGTTTGCTATTTCAGGATTCTAACATTGCCTGCACTCCTTCTGTTGCTAAATAATGACTGAATTTCATGAAGCTAAAACCAAAATGTGCAACGTGCCCAGGGCATTTTCATTGTAGAAATGAGCTTGTCATAGTTCATTACAGCTGAATGAAGTCATTTCTGTTTTTAAACAGTGATAATCTTAGGAAGTTTATGCTTTTTTTTTGAAGTTTTAAGATGAGTGCTCTGACACTTCTGCTTTTCTCTGTGGTATGTCAGAAGTGTCCACAGCAGTGACAAGTTTCTTGTTTCCCCAGAGTGTCAGTGTGAGGGGAAGGATAATCGTATCCCCCTCCTGCAAGAGGTGTTTGAGGCATTTCCAGAAACTCCTGTCAACATTGACATCAAAATGAACAACAACGTGTTGATCAGAAAGGTACAGGAGAATCTGTGCTGCACTGACAGGGGAGGTCATGCATTCCAAAAGTTTCTGGGAGTTGTGGCAGTCTGTGAGACCAAGGTCTGTGTTCTTGGACTGCTTCACCCTTCATGTTGGATCTTGCTCGCTGTGTGAGGTAATAAAGGAGACACAGGAGGGATCTTGTGCAAGATACTCAGCAAAAAGCTCTTTAGGACCCTTCATGTGGATGTGAAACTGCTCCAGCACTGCTGGAGCCCTGGAGTTCCTCATAGGAAGGATCTTCTCAGGGACTGGTGCCTACCAAAGCACCATAGAAACATGATGTTATTATGGAGGTGTGTTCCACACAGAGAAGGAAATCTGCTTTCCAGCAAATACTGCTTTGTCATGTAGGCTTCTTAAATTCTTTAGGGGGTTTTGTGGGTATAATCTGTTGTCCTGAACACCTCTTTATTTCCACTCAAAGCTTCACAACGACCTTAAGATGGGAGAGAGTAGAGAACTGTCTTTCCTGTAATGGTTTCCAAAGCAAGTAGAGTTTGTTAAATGCTGCTGCACATAATTTCCAGTGGCTCCCTGTGAGAGTTGTGCTTTTTGTGCTGCAGGTCTCAGAGCTGGTGAGTCAGTACAAGAGGGAGCATCTGACTGTGTGGGGCAATGTCAATTATGAGATTGTATCCAAGTGTTTCAAGGAGGTAAGGATGAGTCCAGCTAAGCTTTGTTACTGGCTGGTGACAAAATTTATAAAAAAGCAGCCTGCAAATCAAGATTTAACCAGCTAGGCCAGGCTCCTACTTGTGGTGAGAAATTCTCTGCTTAGATTGTGTTCTGCTTACTGTACTGCTAAAATAAGACAAGCACAGTTAACACCCCTCCACTTTGCAATAAAATACTTGAGGAATTAAGCTTAGTCATGTTTAATTCTTGTTTTCTAAAATATAGGCTGTTATAATTTTGTGCCAGGCATTTTTAGAGCCTGTTTTGCACATCATTCATCTGATAAAAAGCAATTTTTCTAAGGATTGCTTACTGTCTGTTTCTTTGCATGAAAATAATGGATGTGGCCACTAGTGGACACAGTTGCATCAGCATAAAGCTGTTTCACAGCTATAATTCTCCTCCTTTTTGTGCTGAGGAATTTTACAGGTTGGAATGAAATTAAAATTGTGCTTAGTCCAAGGGATTTATGCATCTGAGTGAAATTCATCTAGTTAATAGTTCCGTTTACCTGATAATTTCAATTTATCTGTGCAGGACAACACCCCATTTCCTACCTGAACAGCAGTTATTTATTCATGTAAGGCAGCTTAATCTTAGGTGCAAGTGCTAAACTTCAGACATGCAATGATGAGTAAATTTAATTGCAACAGCCTCAACAATGTACCAAAATAACTGAGATTCTTTCTTTCCTGGCTCCTGCAGAACTCTGACATTCCCATCATCTTCTGTGCACAACGTGTCCTCCTGCTCCTTGGCCTGTTCTACACTGGTCTGCTGCCTTTCATTCCCTTCAAGGAGGAGTTCTTTGAGATTCCCATGCCTTCCATCATCCTCAAGTGAGTCACAGGCCCTCAGTGGCTGCTGCACTGGCACCAATGCCAGCAGGTGAACCATGGAGCTGCCTTCAGCATTGCTTTTCTGGGTGTCCTTGGGCTGAGGCTGCTCCTCTCTTTGTTTAGGCACTTGGGGATATTCCTAAGAGAATTCTGTGCACAGCAATACATAACAGTTCTGTCCTTACAACTCATTCTTGCTCTTTTCTCCTCCTTTCTTGAGAACAAATCAGTCTGATTAGGGCCAAGAGGCCAGCCAGCAATAGGGTGGATATAAAATGTCACAATCTCTCTCATACTTCACTCAAAATGCTGCTGAATTCCCATCTCTGCTGCTTCTCTTAAAAGGAGCTCATTTCTCTTGTGTAACCCAATTCTAAGTCACTGTCTTGGGCAGTGAAATTACTGCTCTAATTTGAGCAAGATTAATTCTTCATGTTCCTTTTGCAGGAACGTCTCAAGTAATATTTGAATCTGTGCTCTGGTAATTTTTGGTTTCCCCTTCCTCAACAGGCTGAAAGAACCACAGAAGATGTCAAGAAGCCAGAAATTTATTATCTGGCTGGCTGACACGTAAGATTTTCATCTGATTAAATTTTTATTTATATTTTGTCTTTATATTAACAGTTGACTCAAGCAACTAAGACCAGCTATTGCTATATTTGTGCATTATATTTTTCAGTTTCCTGCAGCTTTTTGTAATTTGCTCTTCAAATGTTATGTAGGTGTCTTTTATGCTTTATTTTTCATACATTGAAGCATCCTAAGGTGCAGTAACAGTGGGCATTATTCCAATTGTGTCTGTTAAGCTTCTGTCCTTAAGTGTGTTCAGCTAATTAACATGCAATTAGATGCAGAATGCAGATTTCATGTTTCATAATGTTGTCAGAGGAGCCACTTTTTGCCTTACAAGGAACACTTTGCATTTTAAGAATATCTGTGCTTCAGAGGGAACTTAGTCATGGGCTTTTCTGTGCCTGCAGTGTCTCCTGGCTCCTGCTTCTCTCTGGAAATTGGTTTAATTTCTCAAGTGGCCATTTTCATGTCTTTTGGTGTGAAGGATAAAATCTCTTCTGCAAGCAAAGTGGTTGGTTCATCAGACATGGTCCAGGGTAGCTGCAGGGTGAAGGATTTGTCTGCTGGATTTGCTCTTCAGCAGAGCTGATGCAACAGCCAGAGCTGATGCAAATTTTGGGGTGTCTGTGTTAACCAGCCTGGAGCTGCTTGAACTGAAAGTTCTCTATAATTAGCTTTCTAATCACTTCCTTGTGGAAAACATTGACTCTACAAGCTGTATGGAAACTTCATTGCAGAATCAACAGACATTGAAAATTTCCTGTGTGTTTGAAGTTGTTCATTAATCTCCCTCTCCTTCCCCAGGCTGCTGATGAGGAAGGCTCTGTTTGACCACCTCACAGCTCGGGGCATCCAGGTACAGTGGGCAGAGCTGAAGGAAATGTGCTTTTAACCCAGAGAGAATCCAAACCTGACAGACACAGCCTTAGGATGGGTTCCTGTTCTCCCCAGTGTGTCCTGGGGTGTTGCTGTTCAGCTCCTGAGCAACAGGTTCTGCTCTTGGATTTGCAGTGCTGTGGTTGCAAAGGAAGATTTGTACACTTGGAAAAAGACTTTGTCATTCAAAGCCCTCTAAGTTTGGTGGGGTTTTTTTCCCCACAAACTGAAGCCTATAAAATTTGTGAAACTGGTTGCCTGTTGTGGAGTTTTCACAAAATAACATTTGGACTTTCTGAAGAATCTGAAGCCTCAGGTGATAGAATTGGATTTACCACTAAAAATGTCCCTTTTAGAACATGAGGAGGAAAAGGTGAATGTATCTGTGTGCAGCACCACAGTGTAACCATTTATCATTTTAAATATGCAGCAACATCCCTCTCAGATGAAACAATTTAGGTCAAAAGTAATTTTTTAAAAGAATTTATTCTTTCCGACAATAACTTGGTTCTTCTATCCCATTTAACAGGTGTACATTTGGGTGCTGAATGAAGAACAAGAATACAAGAGAGCATTTGATCTTGGAGCAACTGGAGTGATGACAGACTATCCAACAAAACTGAAGGAGTTCTTACATAATTATCCAGCATAAAGGAAGAAAACAAAGAAAGTTCTTCCAGAAAAGATTGTGAGCCAAGGATTTTCTTCATTAAAAAAAAAAATTTGGAGGCAGCATGCACAGATCATGTTGTTGGAAAGATGTAATTGATGATCTGTTACCTTGTTGTCAAGTCACTACCTAATGTAAAGGTTGTCTATTTATTTTAAAACTTTAATTACATAGTTTACATTTGTAAATAGCACATTTAGCCACAGCACACTTCACAAAAGGTGATGATTAGGAAGAAAGTTGCCTGATAAGGTACCTGTAGATAATAAGCATTATCTTGCCTGTCACAAGTGTTCCTAAGCAGCTGTCAGGACTTGTCAGTTATTCCAGTTATATTCTAGTGAGCAGAAACTGAAGAATTTCTGAAAGTGTAACCTGTGTGTTTGCATTTCTTGTGTTGCTTTTAGATCCAGATAACTTGTAGAGCAAAAAAAGAAAAAACAGACACAGGAGAAATAGCAAAGCAGACTCTGTGGCTGGCCAGGTAGTGAAGTGTCAGTGAAGGTGGTCACTTTTTAGCCAAAATTAACTCAGTGTAGACTTACTCTGTTATTCTCACTGACAAGAATGTTGAACTTGAGTTGCAAGTGTGTTTAGACCCTCTCTGGTGTGCTGGCAGTACTGGGACTTGTTGGTCAAGGTCTAAATCCTGTTTAAGCCAGGATCTGGGTTTGACACTGAGTTCCACTGCAGGGCCAGGTTTGCCCCTGGCTCTGCCCTGCCTGTCAGGCCACCTTGGCATGGCAGCAGCTGGATTTCCAGATGGGAAATTGCACTTACTACAGATTACACTCCCCTGGAAATAGCCTTTTCACAATGTCCTAGGAGTCCTTTGCACATTTGTGGTTCTTGAGGAATGGGAAGTTGTTTTTAGGGTGAAGGACCAAAGAAGACTAAGTGGTCAGGAGTTTCAGGGACAAATTAAAATGTTCCTATTAAATGAATTCACCCAAAGCAGATTTAGATGTATGTTTATAAGGGGAGAAAGTGTCAATCTAGAATGTGTGTAGACTTTAGTCTTTTCTCTCCACAAAAATCCATCCAATATCCATTAAGTTCATGTGCACAGACATGGAAAGAACTGGCAAAAGCCAGGAAACCCCAAGTGTGATGGAATGGGGTTGGGCAGGAAGGTATTTCTGGAAGCTTCACGTGCTGTCCATGTGTCAGACAGGTTGGAGCCTGCAGTGCCCATGTGCCTTGGTGTGCTCTTGTCATGCTGGAGGGTTCAGGAGGAGTTTGATTACCGTGTCTTAATTATACCCAATGTATAGAGCTCAGTCACTGAACCATCAGATGCTCTCACTAAACAAGGGGTTTGTTCCAGCAGCATCTGTTTTCTGTAAGGAACTTCATGTGAAAATGATAGATCTTCATAATAATACAGATGCAGGAGTATGTTTACTGCAAGGTGTAATCACTGTTCTAAAAGCTAATTTTTAAGTCTTGTATTTCCCCTTGGTAGCTCAGATTTGGGGGGGTTCTTGTTTCACCCCCTGGCTGCTGTGCCATGCTTGTCACTGTGGAGCACCTTTGCTGTCAGGAGCCTGTGAGAATGCCAAATCCACCTGCCTGCAGAGTGTTGGTTCTGCACTACAGTTCCTTTCTGAGGAATATGTCTGGATGAAATGGAAAAAAACCTCTGCATTTAGGATTCAAGTGAACATGTGGTGATGGGGGCAAATGAATTAATGTTGTCCTTTTAAATATCTGCCTGGTGAAGATGACTGCAGATTCAATTTCCTCCTAATTTAATCAGCCTTGCTGCTTATTGAATGGAAGAGAGGAAAATGTAACTTCCTTAACTGTTCATGGGGAGAAAAGATGAAATTATTTATTAGGTACTAAGCTTTTTGTTTCCTTTTCAGACTAGTTCTGTGTGGTCACATAAGTGCTAATAATCAGTCAAGCCATAGCTCTGGCTGCTTTTTAGAAGTCACAGAATAGGCTCCATATGCAGCTCAGTAAGTCCATTTAAAAATTCACCTTTTTCTCCTAATCTAGGTTCCTACCAGTTTGTAACTCTAGACAGTTTTTATGCTCTGTGGTTTTCTTAAATTCAATTTTATTGCTATTGAATTTCCAACACATGCACCAGTATTAAGATGCAGATATAACTCTGTTTTTAGAGAATGCTACCAAATAGCACTTCCACATTACAACTTTTTTTGTTTAGGATAGGAAGAGCTAAGTTTTAAAATACCAGTTTGGATCTCTGACTTGCTTTGTCTCAAGTTTCCCTCATCACTTAATAAATAAATATTTTCCATTAGTCTACATTGAATGACAAAGCACAGTTACTGAAATGACAGACAGTGGTTTTTTAATTTAATTTTAATATTTTTCCTCTCTCTAGCAGTAGAGTTGGAAATTTCTGCCTTCTAAGATGCTCAACACATTTTTTCAACCACATTTTGCCAGACCCCCAATGTTCCTACATCTGATGTAGCCTTTGACTGTGCTGCTTATACATGACCTCTCTTGGATAAAAAATCTGCTGCTCAATATCTGAAATTTGACTGGGAGGGAAAGGCTCCAGTGGTGGGAAAGCTGCTGGATTTATTCATTCACCTGTTTGGGCTTTAGCCCAAGAGCTGAATTTTGATCCCTTGGGCCAGATAATATTTCCTGGAGGAATCCCAGCACCAATGCACAGGGCTTAGGCCATGATAACTGTTTGTAACAAAAGAACATGGACTGGAGGTAACTGTAAAACATTTGTTGTATCAAATCCTCGTGTGGAATATTCCAGACCTCGCTGTGTGATTTTTAAACCACTTGTATAGAAAAGCTTTTGTTGAGAACTTGCACAACTGTCCAGCAGGATGTTCAGTTCATCTCTCTCGCTGAGGAGAGATCCTTTTCAGGTACTTTTAACTCTGAAATATTGTTTCCACACCGTGTTCTCAACCCTGTTGCAAACTATTTTATGTATGAAGGATGAAGCATGTATTTCATGCACTTTTAATTTGCAGAAAGTCTTGTGGACCTCTCTAGCTCCAAAGCTATGAAGTGATTTTTTCTTTTCATGTAAAGCAAGATTGATGCTTTTGAAATGTGACACATTAAAACATCTTTGCTCATAAAAATATCTAAAACTCACCACTTGTTAGTTGTGGCTTCTTTCCCTAAAAACCTCATTTTTGAGATTATTTCATATTTACATTGATCACCTTATGCAGCCTGGTCCTAGACATCAGGCTCATTAGTTTAATTATGGAATATGGATGATGTCATCCTACTTGTGGATGTAGATCACACCTAAATGGAATGGGGGAAGGAAAATGCTGATATTTCTGCTTGTGAAATGCAGTTGCAGAGGAAGCCTTGGTTGTAAAAGGGCTTTATCTGCTTTTCTCACTTGATTAATCATCCTATTTATCTATTTGGTCTCTGAAACAGTAAGTAGCTGATAATTTAGACTTAAAGGCCACAGTAGAATAATTTTAAAATTATCTTTTAAATTATTCCTTTCTCTAATGTTCAAAGGACACTTGTTCTGTCTCACCCAGTGTCTTCTACCTGCTCACTTTTGTGGGAGATTTATGATAAGGTTGTGGCTGATCAATGAAAGATCAGTGGATTATGGAATATAAAAAGCCTTTGGGAGTTGTCAGGTGTCTGTGTTTGATTTGGGGACAGCAAATGACCTGGTTTGAGTTTGTGTTCACAGGAATTCCACTTGCAGCAGGTCTCTGTCCTTTCTGATGATAAGCACGATAATAATTCCTCGAGTCCTTGAGGTAAATTTCCAGCTTTCCTACTGGATTTCCATTACATCACATTAAATACTAGGTTTGAAGGTCAAGTGTAATTTTAAAGCTTTGAAGGGTTCCTATTTAGGTACCAAGTGAAGTGGGGCTTTGTATGATACAACATTTAGCAACTTTTACAGGATTTTTCCAGGGTGCTGAGAGGATTCCCAGCTGGCTCTGGATGCTGTTTTATTTCTTACTACACCTCCTCAATGTTTAGTCAACCAGAACAGGGAACTGGGGAGCATGAAGGAAGGTGATCACTTCAGCTTGTGTGCTCTGCAGCTCACTCTGAATATCCAGAAGAACTTCACAATTCCCAGCAGTTCACCCAAAGCAGGGATGCTCGGGGTGTGCAGGTATTTTCAGGCATTTTCACCATATACTTTATTACATCGCTTTGCCCCCGGAATTCCCTGTGCCCGTGGAGAAGGGATGAGGTTGTGCAGGGAATAAAAAGGGAATAAAAGGGAATTAAATGCTCCGTGTGCTGCTCGTTGCTGCCGCCGGAGGCCGCGCGTTCCCCGCGGGATTCAGGCTCGGTGGCCGGAGCCGGGCGGGACGGGGAGCCCGCAGTGCAGCGCTGCATCGCCGGGAGATGCTCCCTTCATACATATTCTGATTTTTGCCACATTTCTGATGCTTTCAGCTCTTCCATTTCTGATGGTTTCAGCTCTTCCACTGATTTACGGACGCGGGAGTTGCTCATTTGAAAATCCAGAGTGTTGCCGTGGAAAGGAAAAGGAGGGCTCAGCTGGAGGTAGCGGGATTTACAGCTGCACAGTTTGGTGATTTTGGGGCAAGGTGGAGCAGTGGGAGACACTGGCTGGTTTCTTGTGATGCTGCAATTTTTTGGGGGAAAACCCTACTTCTGTTAATGATGGAAACACCTGAAGTGCTTGAGGATGTTTCCTCCTATCCTTGAAAAAATTGAAAGTATTCCCACTTCACAAATAAAAAAAAAAAGGCAATATCAGGTGAGGTATCTTTATTACAAGGCCATTAACACCTGCTGAAAATAAAATCGGGGAGTGTTAAGAAACTGAGATTTTTATCAGATTTTAATTCCCAAGATGCTGAGGCAATACCTCAGTGGGCGATCTGGTACTTTCTCCCCTCTCAATATTGCCAAAAGTTACCCCCAGGCAGTGATGCTTTATCAGTCTAAATGCTAATTAAGGTTTAAACCTTAATTTAAATCTTAATAAAGGTCAGACACTGAGCAGAAAAACAGTAGCTGTGCTGCTCAGGCTCCAACAAATGAGAGTTTGCAAATAGTGACATTAAAAATCCTGTTTAGCTGTTCAGTTGGAAGCTAAGTTGTCAAATACTGCAGAGGCAAAATTCAGATTTAAAAAAAATTAATCAATTTCCCCAAAGCTCAGCCCAGTAAAAGTTTTCATGGTGCTGGCAAAGTTTGCACCCAACCTCTGTAACCCAGAATCAAATGTGAAAATGTCACCTGAAGCTTTCATTAGTAGCATTTAGCCCAACCAGCATTTTATTTTTCAAAAGTGAGTGAAATGCTAATAAAACACTGATATTCCTAAAAACCTTCCCATTTATGTAAATCATAGGGGTTGGAACATCAATAAGAAATTTTGGCTTTTTTCTGGTGATGTTTTTCTACAACTTCAAAGCTGTGTGAGCCCCCAGATTTCCATGGTGATGCTGAACATAAAGAAATGTAATTCCAATTAATCACCACCCTAAATCAAGCTTATTGCAATAGAAACTTTTGTATATATAAAGAATCTTATTGTTCACCTCATAAATAATAATATATTTTTATTATCAACCTGAAAATTCTGCTGCACAGGTGGCGAAAAAAACTTCAGTGCTGTGCAGCAGCCTCTTGATGATATAAATTTTGTTTTGCTTGATGGTTTCTTGTGGTTACTGGGTGATTTAAAGTTCAAGTAAATTTTGTCACCACTTCCTGCAGATAACCCTGTCTAGATGTGTTAAATCCAGCTGCCTCTAGCACTGGGGAGAAGGGCTGAAAAGCTGCTGTTTGCTCTTGCTGCTGCCTGGGGAAGGAAGGAGGTTATCTAAGAAAAGAAGCTTAAAGCAAGCCTTCAAAACAGGCTCCTGTCTGAAGGTAACACAGCAATTTTCTTTTTTATTGGGTGTTTTGAACAGCTGCTAACTACCCTGGTGCTCGGATCTTTGTTAGCAGTGTGTTTAAGTTGTACCACGAGTGTACAGGAGGTGGAAAAATGTCATTTAGTATTGAAAATCTGGTGGTGGAATCCCTTCACCAGCTGGCAGCTGGCTCAGGAATGAGATCAGAGGGGTGGGGTTTGCTTGTGTGGCAGAAAAATAATTTATATCATAAGGCAGAATGTTGTTTTAGCCACAAAGAATATCACAATTAATAGAAATATTGCCATGTGTCACCCCTTAGTGTGTATTATTCCATATATTTAACATCAGAACACTGCCCTTGCAGTTACCAGGAATTACCAATTACCGCAGAATTGCTTAAAACATTATTAAGAAGTTGCTTAAGCAGAGGGTGTTAAAATAAGAATAATCTCATAAAGCAAATACATTTCAGCCCAGAAGATGCAGAACTTTGATCAGTGGATGTGAGAAAAGGACAGATGGGAAATATTAATTAAAAACCCCATCCCTGGAAGTGTCCAAGGCCAGGTTGGAGCAACCTGAGGTAGGGATGGAATGGGATGGGCTCCCTTCCACCCCAAACCATTCTGGGATTATTAAACCTATACTTTATACACTGAATTACTGTTATTAGCACTCAAAGGCCGTGCTGGGAGTAAAAAGGTGCAGTGAGAAGCCTTCTAATGACCTCGTGCTGAGCTGCTGGCTGCTCCTGTCTTAATTACAGAGCTTGGAGGGGATGGCAATTAATGGTGCCCTCGCTGGTGTTGGGGTTTGCCGTGCCTGTGCTCGGGATGTGCGAGGTGCAAAACTGCCAGGATCACCGCTGGAAAAACTCATGGCAAGGGGTGGGATGGAGATTTCCCAGAGAAATATGTCATATCCTCATTTGCAATTAGTCCTCCTGCTAATTATGGCCCTGCGGCGTTTCGGAGAAGCTGCGTTACTGCTGGTGAATTTGGGGGGGTTAATATTGGTGGCTTTGGGGGTAAATGTTGGTGGATTTTAGGATTAGTGTTGGTGGGCGGTTTTGGGATACTAGGGAGGGATTTTTGGGGTTAGTATTGGCGAATGCTGGGGGTTAGTATTGGCGGATTTTTGGGTTAGAATTGGTGGATTTGGGGGGTCAATATTGGGGGGTTTTAGGATTAGTATTGGG
>VZRZ01006949.1:0-12873 GCA_013398175.1 Climacteris rufus
CCGGGACACTCAGGAGCCCCCAGGGTGTGGCACTCGAGCGTTTCGTTTATTTAAGTGTCTTACATTTGATTAAATTAATGTAATTTATTTATGTACGTCGGGCCCAGCGGAGCTGGCAGTGCTGGCTGGGCGGTAGAGTTTGTGCTGCTGGGAGGAGTTGGGGAGAGGTGGCAGAAGGGCTCAAAAAGATGAACTAAACTGGAGTTTCTCCTTCAAATTCAGCTTTGAGGAGCTGCTTGAATCACAAGCCCTCACCCAGGCAAAGTGGCTTTGTCTGAGCTCAGCACAGTCTAAATTGAGTTGGTTTTGTGCCACCTCTGCCCTGCTGTTCCACAACACATCCCTGCAGGAACGGCGCTGTCCCAGCCGTGTCCCTCAGCCCCTTCTGGGTCACTCACACAGGTTCTGGGGGAGGAGGCTGAACTCCAGCCCCCAGGCATCTCTCCCCTCCCTTTCTGTTTGCAGAGCACTTTCCATGTTTACTTCCAGCTGCCTTTCCTGGGCTGAGTGCTGTCCAGCAGGTGGGAAGTGCTGGGTTTAGGATTTACAGGAACAAGAGGAGAAAAGCTCTCACTTGAGGGCGAAGGACTCAGAGAACAAGCAGGAGCCCTGGGAAAGCACAACTGTCCTTACACATTTCAGTGGGAGGAGCTTGTCTTCAAAGCTGTGGGCAGAAAAGGGCAGCAGGCAGAACCAGGAGACAGCAGTGGTGCCAATTTTGATAAGAATGTGTACACAAGTTTGCCAAAAGCTTCGTTTTCTTTGCTCTAGGTAAGGGGACTTTGACAATTAATCAGTGGTGATGTTATGGCTGATCAGTGTCAGGAAGCACTCGAGGCCTCTGTGTGCTGCAGGGGCAGTGCCTGGAGCTGCTGAGCACTTCAAAGAATCATTTTTCTCTTGGTTTTTAAGGTAAAAGCACCCCCAGAAGATCTCCCTGCCAGGTTTGTAACAGCATCATTGACCCCACCAGCTCCAAGCTCACAAAACTTCCATTTCCACTCCCACTTTAGAGCATTTAACCCCTTGACAAAAGCTGTCAGGCTGTCCCAGGTTTAGATTTTCTTCCCTTTTAACTCTCTCTTACTTGGCAGGGAGTTAGGACGTGTTTGACAGAGCAGGAACCAGGCTGAGGCTGGGAGTTCTCTGCACTAATGCCAGGAAAAGCAGGCACTACCTGTGGAAGGGGGTCCTGTCCTTACAAAGCATGTTATTTTTATAGTGCAACCCCAGTATAAATAAAAATCTGCACTTTAGAGCTCGGGGCGGGGGGGAAATGTTATTTTAGTAACAGATTAATAAACTATTTTAATATGAAAGTCTTTGTTTGGAAGAGGCTGTTCTCAGAACACTTGGCTGCAGTGAACCAAGTGGTTGTGGAGGAGGAAGAGCCCTGACAGATCCTGGTTCCCCCTCAGCCTTGTGATACCAAGAGCAGAGTCATCATGCCAAAGTAAAGCCAGGTGAAATCAGCACAGAAAATCGTGTTTATTTGCAGCAGTGTTTGTGTGGTACAGGTGAACTCAGCACTGGGGTCTCCCCTCACCTCCACCCCTCAGCGTGGTGACTTCCAGAGCAGTTGCCAAGCAGGAATATTTCTATCCAAGATCAATCACTATTGGAAAGTCTGAGGTGCTGACTGAAGTGATTTCAGGATATTCGGAGCAGATGGAAGGAGCTGCTCCAAGGTCTGAGTGACACTGAGCAGAGCTGAGGGGTGAGGGACATCACTGGCACCCAGCTGGCCAGAGGAGAAGTGCAGTTCCAACACCCACATTTCAACAAAAATCAACAGTATTTATAGAAAACCTTTGAGAACTTGAGTTTAATAAACCAAGAAACGTCAGCTTGCACTTCACAGTTGTACAAAACCATACAGAAACCACCTGCAAAAAGACATGAGCTAGCTAGGAAAAACAACCAAAAACAGTTAAAAAAAAAAAAAAAATCACAACCAAAAACCCTGGTCCTCAGCAACAGCACGTCCAGCTTCATGGGAAACAAAAATTACCACCTAAGGATCAGCTCATGACACTTAAAAATAATCATCTCCATGTCTTTTACAAATACACCATATAAAAAAAAAAACCCCAAACAGCTCAAGTGGAACAGAACAGGAACTGGATCCATATCTATGTATATCTGTGTATCTACATATACACACATATGTATAGAAACTCTCCCAATACTAAAAGAGGCCATTGTGGTGAAGTTGGAGCATCTGCCATGGGATTCTGCATGGGAGGAGCTGACAGTCCCTGCGTGCGTGGGTTTGGGTGGAGAACGGGGCTGCTGGCAGAGAGAATGTCTGCAATCCCAATCTGAGCTGACCACTGGAGCTTGCTGAGGCTTCTCCCATTGCATCTCCTTCTTTAATGAAAGAGAAAACGCTTGGGAAGTTCTCCAAAAACTCCATGTGGCACCCGAGCTGTGCAGGAAATCCTTCCCCCCCCTCTCCTGGTCACCCCTCAATATGAGGAATCACAGAACGCCATTTCACCAGAACAAAAGTGGAACTCTTTGCTCTTGGAGGGAAAAAAAAAACAACAAAAAAACCACCTGGATTTGTGCCATCCTCCACTGCTCCCAAGGAATGCAGCAGTCCAGTATTTACAGGGGATTGGGACGGGATTCTCTCCTTGCAAAGCTTAAGGACACAACATGGCTTCCAGAAAGGCATTTCACATTGGACCAGACCCTTGCTCACTTTTTCAGGAGCATCTTAGCAAAATCAGCATTGGACATCTTTTTAGGCTCTGCAGGGGGGTCAGAGGACGTTGCTGGTGAGTTCTGGACCATCCCATTCTCAGCCTTGGCCACGGGGTTGCTCTGACGCTGCAGCGCCCGGGGCATCATGGAGAGCTGGGTCCTTCCCTTCCCTCGCCTGCAAGGGGGAAAAATTCCCAGTGAAACACACTCTGCTGGCTTGGGGAAACAACAAGGATGGGTTTGCCACCAGGAATGCTTATTTCAATGTTATTCCTGTCGTTTTGTTTCAGGAATAAAGCATTCCATGGGTGTCTCTGAAGCACCCCGAGTTGTGCCCCCCAGGGATTGAAGCTCTGTTTATCCATGGGCACATCCCATGCAGGAACACTCTGAGAGATGAAGGAGCAGCCTTAATGCTCACTGTGAACACTGGTTGGTTCTCCAGAGTGAGAGGATGTGGAGGTTTTTAGGGATCAGGAGCCAACACCAGATCCAAGGGGATGCCAGTGCCTGATACTCCCATCACTACAGACCTGTTTGTGCTGAGAAAGAGCAAAATCTGCTTTTCCTCCTCAATCCAACAACACTTTTTAATGGTTCAGCACCTTTTAAATGTTCTCTCATATTCACAGAGCCCCACACTGGTTTGGTTGGAAGGGCCTTGAAAATTTACCCACTTCCACCCCATGGACCCCTCCCACCATCCCAGGCTNAAGCCACACAGTGGTTTGAGTTGGAAGGGCCTTGGAAGATTTACCCATTTCCACCATCCCAGGCTGCTCCAAGCCCCATCCAACCTGCCCTTGGGCACTGCCAGGGATGGGGCAGCCCCAGCTTCTCTACCCAACCTATTCCAGGCCCTCCCACCCTCACAGGGAAGAATTTCACCCCAAAACCCCGTGGCAGTTCCAAACCATCCCCCCTTCTCCTGCCCGTACGACCAATCCCTCTCCCTCCTTCTCCTGCGCCCATCGCGTTCCAGGTGAGATTTTGCAACTCCAGGATGGAGAAAGCCCCAGAATTCCCCTTGCAGGCAGTGGCAGAAGCCCTCCCCTGCATGCCTCCCTCACTCACGCTCCGTAGCTGTGCCTGGGGGCTGCCAGGGGGGAGGCCCTGCAGGGCTCCGGGGCCTTGCGGAGCGGGGGGTTGCTGATCATCACCTTGATGACGTGGTCCTTCACCGTCAGCCCGTCCATCTTCAGCACAGCCTGCGAGGCCTGCCCTTCATTCTCATATTCCACATAGGCCAGGCCCTGAATTGGGCAGAGGAATGATTTCCATGAGGTTTTAGTGCCTTCCCGTGGCATCTTTTCCCACGGGATTCAGCCGAGCGATAAGGATTTCAACAGCAAGCAAACTGAACAGAGCTCAGAATCCCAACATTCCTTAGCTAAAAAATCATTTTGTTTCCAACCTCTGTTTCTTGTCTCACTCCTCATTTGTGGAAGAAGTATTAAGATGCTCTCATTTGTGGAAGAAGTATTAAGAAAATGCCAAGAACCACGCCAAAAATCCTATTCAAGCAAATAAAATGAAGTCCCATGGCAGCGTCTCAGAGATGGGCATCACCTCTCCCTGCTGCTACTTTTAAAGGACATTCAAAGCCTTCAGCTGCACTGTTGGATTACCCAGTTTCACAGGACATCCATCAGGTTTTACATAATATTCCCAAACTACATTTATTTGGGGTTTACACACCATCCCAGCTCAAATAAGCTCAGGGATCCAACATGGATCCAAGACTTGTGGCACTCGTTCCCAGGTGTGAAGCAACAGGAACTGCCCCTGAGATGCTGCAAAAGGCAAGAAAATTCCATTTAAACCCATTCACACCACTCCCAGGATGTCCCCTGTGGGCAGGAGCCAGCACAGACACAGCCCAGGTGTCAGGCAGAGTTCTGGCAGAGCAGCCACTGGTTTAGAATCCTTTATTTCACAAGGAATCATTTATTCCAGGATGGAAATACTGAGCCCTGGCAGAGAAGGGGCCCCTTTCTCACTGGCAAATCTCTTCCTGCAGCAGATGTTTGGAACAAAAGCCCCAGGAAACTGAGGAAAGGAGGATGGGAATTGGGTACAGCAGGTAGACCCCATCCAGCCAGGTATTTAAAAACCAATCCTTGGCAGACTAATGCCTGTTTTCGCTATACTGAAAGTGCTGTTAATATTTCCCCCTCCATCCCATTTTTCTCGTGCAATTTGAGAAGTATTTTGCAAAAATCCCTCTTATCTGTCTGCACAAAGGCCCTCTGGGCAGCACAAACCCAAGCTTTCCCACAAATTTTCATGCAAAACCACACTGGCAACTCCACAAACCCAACTTTTTGTAGCCAAACTTCACGACAGGATTCTTTTGGAAGGATTTCTTAAAATCCAGAGGGTATTAAGGATGCCCACCTTGGGTTTTCCAGCTCTGTTGGTGACCAGCCGAATGTCCTTGACATTCCCATGGGCTTTACACACCTCTTCCAGCTCCTCCTTAGTGCAGGAAAATGGCAAACCAGATATGAACAGTTTGTGTTTCTCCAGGGTAGTGCTGTACCTGAACACCTGCAGGAACAAAGAGGATGTCAGTGCACAAACCAGCTGGAAATTCAATCTTACACCCCACAGTCCTTCCCATTGGTGTGATCCTAAACTGCCTCAAGGCCTTGAGGAGCATCTTGGAAGTCCTTGGGATACACCAAGGACTTGCCAGAAAATGCTTCTCAAAATCCTTGTCTCCTTCCCAATGAAGACAGACACTGATAATCACAGAATATCCAGAGCTGGAAGGGGTCCAGAAGGATCAGAGCCCAATTCCTCTAATAATATATTTATAATATTGTCTTCTTGCTCAGCTGTCACTGTCAGAACATTGAATTTTTCTGTGCAGTGACCCCATAATGCAGAAACCCACAGATGACACAACTGATCCCTGGCACAGAGCATCCCCCAGCCAGGGGTTGGGTAACAACCAAAAAACCTCTTTAGGGGTTGAACCTGGGTGGGACATACTACTAAAACCCACCCAGATTAGCAGATTTCTGCAAACCTTGAGCAAACTGATGTCAATCCTGGTCTCTGGAAAACCAACAGAAGATGCAAAAAGCCCCAAAACCCAATTTAACAATTCCAGACATGAATTCACGGGATGCGAGCACTCTGGCCACAACACACCCCACCAACTCCCCAATGCCCAAGCAGAAACAACAAAACTTTTACCTTAAAGTCAGGATTCTTGTTCTTGTCCACACATGGGGAGACAAACATGGGCCTTCCCTCCACAGCTGTGCGATCCAGGGCCAGGGCCTGCACTGCAGCCCCCTCCTCCTTGAACTGCACGTAGCAGTAGCCCCGGAAGGTGCCCTTGTTGTTGAACACTGCCCTGATGTCCACGAGCTCCCCACAGCTCCCAAAGAGCTCCCTCAGCTTGGCCTCGGGCTCTGCCATGCTGTAGGAGAGGTTGCTGACAAACACAGTGACTTTGTCCTTGCTGCTGTCGTGGAACACTTTGGGGATGTCCCTGCGGCTGCTGGAGGCCTTTTCCTTGGGGGCTGCTGGCCCATCTGCCTTCTCACTCGTCCCAAACAAACCAGTCTCCACCTCCATGTCCTCTTCAGGGAGCACTCCATCACCCTCTCCCCTGTGCCTCTTGCTGGGCAGCTCTGATTCATGCAATTGAAAGCCTCGTTAGGAAAAAAATTATCTTATTTTCTTCACTATGGAAACCCTGCCCTCCGTTCCCACCGTACAATGACACCGAATAAAAACCTCCCTCAGGTTTTCAAATAACAAACAGCAACAGATTATTCCATCAAAACACTTTTAGATGAAAGGAACTGGAATATTTGTTCCTTTCTTCAGCCAGTCACAACTGACAGTTGCTGATTCATGCTCTTTTTCTTTGTCTAATGGGTTGGGTTTTTCTTTTAAAATCAATCTAAAAGCTCACAAAGCTCCCAGGGGCACCAACCTATTCAAGGCTTCTGTTCCCACCTTCCAAGAGGCTGCTACAGTCCTGAATAACCCAATTTAGACACCTGGCTTAGCATCACAGGATGAGTCAGAACAATGACTTGAAAGGAAAATTCAGGAAAAAAAATAAATCACAATATCCCTCCAAAATAAGAAAGCCCAAGTAAAACTCGGGAAGATCTTAAACACAAATTTCTGTTGATATAAAACCAGGTTTGTTTTCATTTCACTACCTGAAGAATTCCTGTTTTAATTTCACTACCTGAAGAATTCCTGTTTTCACTTCACTACCTGAAGAATTCCTGTTTTCACTTCACTACCTGAAGAATTCCTGTTTTCACTTCACTACCTGAAGAATTCCCAGGAGAAAGCAGCCCTGGAAAGGCACCAGTGCTGGCAGTTCCTCACCTCCCTCCAAGCCAAAACAATCCATACCCCCATTGCCAGAGGCCTGAACCTTTAATTATTAATTGGAGTTTATTTTTACCTTCCTCTTGTCCCCATTCTCCCTCGTCATCCTCGTCCGCTTTGCGCTTGTCCCCAATTCTGCTTTTTTTGGCTTTTTTGGAAGCTTTCTTCTCTGCCCGAGCCTGCTTCCTCTGCTCAGCTCTCTCCTCCTCCTGCTTTGCCAGAGCAGCTTCTTTCTCAGCAGCCTGAAACACAGATTTATTTCTTTTTTTTTTTTTTTTTTTTTTGCATTTTCCAAACCTGGAGGGTTTTCTCCTAAGTCACAGGAACCACAGCACTAATGGGGACCTGGGCACATCCCAAATTTAGGCCCTTACAGCTTCCCTGGAGTGCACATCCCTCTTGTGGCCATCCAAGGGTCAAAAGAAGGAGGAGAAAAAGCAGCAAAAGGTTGTTAATCACAGTTTTAAAGCAAAAATCGATAGTTCTGGGGTTTTAAGATATTTCAGGCTGATGTGGGGGGGAAGCAACATCAGAAATGTGACATTCAGAGGTGCATGGACTTAATTTAAGTGTATAAAATGCTTTGGTGGCTCACAGAAAGTTCTGACCTTGGCTCTTTGTTCATTCACTCGAGCCAATCTGTTTTCTGTTTTTTGAACAGCTGCATCCCAGTCTTCCAGTGTTCCTAAAGGATAAAAGGAAAATAATAAAAAAAAAAGGTCTTGTGTTTAGCTCTCTCATAATTCAAAAATACAAATTAAGAAAATACAAAATAAGAAAAATACTTATTTTTCTTCTGGAAAAATAAGAGCCATTGAGTTCATGACACTTGTCCTTCCTATTAAGAATTACACATGAAAATTCTAATTATAACAACTGGCCTGCAAGGTAAAAAAAACCAAGCCAAGCAGAGCAAAAACCTCTCATTTATAGCACAACACTCCAAAAAGGCATGGAAAAAGCCAGTCATTTAGCAAAGAGAGGAAGAGCTGTCTGTGGATTTGAGAAGAGTGCAAAGAAAGTGAGACTTCAGTGGAGCACAAAGGACCAGAAGTTGTGTCAGCTCTGACCGAGCAGGCTGGCTCAGACCAGAGGTGCAGGCAATTAATTACCTTTTGTCAGTCACTTAATTACCTCCTGCCAGCCAATTAATTACCTGTCAGTCAGTGCCCTCCTGGCCCCCAGTTACCTTCTATCCTCTCCAGGGTGAGCAGCACCTCGCACACGTGCTCGGGGTAGTCGCTGGTGCACTGCACCGCTCGGTGCAGCGCCTTCCTGCAGTGCTGGGTGTCCCCGTGGGCCCTGGGGAGAGCAGAGCACACTGAGGGGACAAACCTGCACAGCAGGGCCACAAACACACAGAGCTGCAGCCATGCAAAGTCTCTTCTTCCCCAGCAACTCGTGCTGCAACGCTGCTGGAAGGCAGGGCAGAGCCGCCCCAAGAAGCACAAATGAAACACTGGTGCTAAAAGAACTCTTTTCTCCCCCAAGGAATTACAAAGGGAATTCACCAAGCTCATACCTTTCCAGGTTGTAATACTCCAGCCACATGTTGGCATATTTGGCATTGCCTTTAGTCATGATGTTGTCCCAGAGCTCCCTGGCTTTCTGCATGTTGTTACACAAGCGGGCCTGCAACGGGGCATCCAAAATATCCCTCAGGATTATTTGTTCCACCAGCCCCCAAACCAAAAACAACCCCTCAGATGATGCAGACAGACCAGACAGACCCAGGAAGATCCTCACAGTGATCAAAATAAACACCTGACACAATCCTACTGCTGAAAAATCCTTCCCTGCCCACCTCTTCCATCAGTCTTGGTTCTGGCTCCCACATATATTAAATTTTGGCCATTGTGAAAGAAATTAGAGAGTTGTTTCTAAATTTTTCCTTTTGCTGTTGATGAATGTACCTAACAAAACACTTCAACGCTTCTCAGACTGAGAACTTGCTTTGTGTTTAGGAAGGAGAGCAGGGGAAGAGGGGAAATGGATTGGGAAAGGAGTGCATTCCATGGCTGGAATGCCAAACCAATCCATTTTATCAGGTTCAGCAATTTAAATACAGCAGAGAAACATCACCTCGACTCTGGCCCAGTTCTGCATGATGGTGCAGGATGGATCTCCACTTTCACTGAATCCTAGGAAGAAAAACAAGGATTGTTTGTTGTGCTCGGGCCTTGCAGATAAAGTGTTCATTGAGTCCCACATGGAGAGGAAATCCTGATCTGGAGCTTTCTCAAATGTGCAAGACTCTTAAAGAAAAATACTGTGTGGAGAAGTGGTCTTATAAAAATGATTTTGAGCAAGAGAAAACAAGATATTTTGGGTTATTTCACTTACTTTCTTCTACTTCTTGTTTCAAGTACTCCACAGCTCGTGCAAAGGCAGAGCGCAGCTCCTCCAGTTCCTTGCTGGAGTCTGCAGGAAAAAAAGGGAAGAATTGTCTTAAAATAAGAATTTAGTTTTCATTTCCCACCCAACAAAGCCTTCTCTAACAACCACCATGATTTCATTGCGTAGCAGGGGGAGATTGAATTTATTACTTCTTATTGTTGTTATTATTAAATTTATTATGAGTAAAGCTCACTGCGTGAATAATTTAAAAAAATGAGGTATCAAAAATACAAGGCAGGGCATTTTTGCAATAGCAAACCAACCAAATTCATATTTTTTAATAAAATTGTAAGCCAGAAAGTAATTTTTGTGAAAGTGTTAATTTTAAAAATAAAAGCAGTATCAGAAAAGTACAAAGAAAAGAGTTTAGATATTTATTCTGTATTTATCATACAGACCTTGTGTAAAATCCACCCTTCTCCTCAGGTAATCCAGGTAAGCCTGCCAGATCTCTACATAGTCTGTTGCTTGAATAAAACCTGCATTCAGAGCTTTTTCAAACATTTCTGGAAGAAAAATGGGGGACAAAATAATTACTTTCCATGTATTGTCAAAATAAACGAGTGGCAGCGATAGCACAGAGAAATCTCTACACAAACACTGCTTTTTAGGAAAAGACAAGAAGTTCTACACAGCAAATTGGTTTAGGAGGTGAATTTAAAGGCAGCTGAATTCAGGAATGTTCATTCCAAGCTGCTCAGAGTGAACCAAAGCTGCCCTGGAAGCAGCAGGATGAGAACAAATCCTGCCACTCCCGTTTGCCAGAGATTATTGTGAGTGCAGAGAGCAGTTCTGAGCTGCATCTGCTGGTTGTTGCCTCACCAGAAATGCTGCTGTGCTCCACCCTGTGCCTCTCCATGGCCAGCAGGTACCTAATCCACAGCCCAACAGTCCAGGGGCAGTTCCTGACCGCGCGGTCGTGAGCGGATAAAACCAATTCCTTCACCTTCAGCTGCCTGTCCTGCAAGGATCACACACCAAAAGTTACACTCCTGGCAGCCAGAGAGCCCACCCCAGCCAAATCCCAGCTTAGGAAGAGCCAACAGCTCAAAATCAGTGTTTTCATTTTGTATTTAAAAAGCTCAGATGGGTATTTTAAATATATTCCTAAAAACCCAGCGAACGCCTTCAAGTGAGGCAAATCAGCTCAGGAGAGAACTCCCAAGCCAAGGGTTTTCTGCCAAGGAAAGAAATGTAATAAAGGCACTGAGTGAACTCCCAACTGTTCCTAGAATGTCAAGGATAAAAAAAGGAGCACACAGAGCCCATTCCTGCAGGTGGGAATGTTCCTGTTCCACCTGGGAAGATAAAGAGCTGACAGAGCCTGGATAAGCTCCCTCAGGGAGTCCCCCTGATCCCTTAATCCACCTTCTGTCCTGCCTCTGGAGCTCAGGATCAGCTTCACACTGCACTAACAAAGCCCCTAAAACAGGGGCTGAACATCTGGGTTTGCTTCAGTGCCCACACCCTGAAATTCTGCAGAGAAAACACAGCTAGAGGAGAGGAAAGGGAGAAATGCTCACCTGAGCAATAAACACAGCCCTGACAACAGGAGGAAACCAAAGGTGAGGTGAAGATCAGTTTTTGGAGGATTTACAGGCTGAGTTTTGTTTGTTTATCAGCACTGAGATTAAAAATAAACCAAAAGGAAGCCAAAGGAAATAACTCTGCAAACATTGATGGGTGATTTCCTTACCAAGTACTGGTTGTAACGTGCCCAGAGATCTGGGACAAGGCAGTTCTCAGCCAAAGCTCTCTCATAGATCAGCTGAATCCGAGCTGGGTCACCTGCTTTCATTTCAAAATCAATGTAAGCTTGGTATTCTGCCAGCTTTGGGGTTTCAGCACCCAGCTGGAAAACAACCAGGGAGACAAAACATCAAACTCTTCAACAAAGCAACACTCAAACACTTCAGCTGTCCCTCAGAGCAGCTCCTGTGCAAAGTTCCACACAAGATTGGTCTCTAAATTTGGATTTTCATACATCTCTGAAGGCGTCTGACATCAGCCAGATCCAGGTTTTATTTCCTTTAGCCCAATGCTGGGAAACACACCCAGAGCACCCCAGGGTGGCCTGACACACTCAGTGCATTCCATAATTCCCAGCACTCCCAGTTGTGAGGCTTCCTTGGCCTCCCACTGCTCACAAAGTCCCCCAGCAGCACTCAGTGGGATTAGAAAAATCATAAATTTGGGGAAAAAAAGAAACCACCCCAAAGCAATTCCCTCTTAATTGTAAAGGAAGGTGCCAAGTGCCAGCATTACCAGAGCCTCCTCGTAGGGTTTGCACTTCTCCAGCTGCTGCAGAGCTTTCTTGTAGTTCTTTATGGTTGTTTCTGGAATGGGCTCTTCTGACCACTCCTCATATTCAGCATATGAAGCCTCCATATCTATTAAAACATGAAATCCCATCAATAATGCACTTAGGGGATTAAACTCTCAGATTTCGACCTGTGTTTGGTTCTGACACATATTCCTGATTTTAATTATGTAATATTTATCATTTATGTAGAATAAATATTTTACTTTTTTATCCCTTTTGGTCTTAACTGTCACACTGCTGCATTCTTAAAGGGTTCAGACACTTCATCTCATACAATGTCCTATAACAAACAAATTAAAGCTGATTTGGAATTAAAAAACCGAAGTGGAAGAATTTTCCATGAGGCTTTAGAGAAAAGAGAACTTAAATTTTTCCTATATTGAAATGAAGCCAAAGAGCTGTGCTGAACTTTCTCCTGTGGGTAAAGCAGCAAGAAAAGAGACTCAAGGAGATTAAAGCAGGAACCAGAGAAGGCAGAATTCCAACAATCCAGCTGTCAGATATTCCCTACCATGATTTTCATGCAGCAGTCAGTCACTCCTCATTTTTAAGTCTTGTGCTCATCACTTGCACTTCAAAAAGCCGCAAATTCTGTGCTGGAGAACCAAATCACCCAAGTTCCAACAAGAGCTCAGAACATTCCAGATCCAAGGGGATCTCCTCACCCAAAAGAGCAGAAGAGCTCCAGCTGCAGTGATGTGGCTGTGGCAGGAGAATCCTGCTGGAAGCTGCTGCTCCCTGCCCTTACCTGTGCCTGTTCTGGCCTGGCCTTTTCAGGCCCTTCAGCTGTATTTTTATTTTTCTGTCAGTTCTTTTAGTCAAAAGCTTGAGGTAAAACGCAAGAGGCAGGAGATTTGTTCTTCAATCTCAGTTCTATAACACAGCTCCACTGTTCTCTCGTTAACAAGGTGGTAAAATGGCCTCAGAGTCAGTCTCTCAAGGTTAGTTACACTCCAAGTTGACCAATTAAGAAATGCCATGTAGATTATTTTTAATTATAATCCAATAACCAGTTGTTTGGGCTTTTTGAACCAATGCTAGAAAACACAGCTAAGGGAAGGGAAGGTTTGGGAAAG
>VZRZ01006949.1:23976-51080 GCA_013398175.1 Climacteris rufus
GGGGTGGGAGGCCGGAGAAGGGCAGGCAGCCCCCAGCCCCCTCCCAGATGAAATCCAGCTGGGGCTGAGGGTGTTTCCTGCTTTATCCCGTCAGCAAAAGGCAGGAGCCCAGGTGCCCCCCACACCAACCCCGGAAGGGGACGCTTTTTGGGGTGCAGGTGGAGAAGGGGGTCACACAGGGGGTTGTTGCAAAGATGGTTTTGTCCACAAAGGTGGGGTTAAAACCCCATCTGAAGGGGACATCGAGGGATGTGGGCTCGGTGCCCTGGCATTATGAGGGTTGGCAGTGGGGCAAACAGGGCTTGGGATCCCCCCTATTTCAGGAGAACGTTTTCTAAATATCCCAGCCTGGAAATGCCCTGGCCTGGCCACCTCTGCCTCGGGGAGCACCCCGTGCTTCCCCAGACCAACACAGCAGCAGCCACTGAGCTCCCCAGGTCCTGGTCTCCAGTTTGGGGGTCTGGGGACATCACCTGAGCCCCCCCAAGCTCTGTCTCCCCCTGCCCTGGTCCCCTCTGCCTGGCCTGAGGTTGCTCAAGAGCTGCAGCCGCTGCGTGACCTCATCCTGTTGCTATTTTGCTCTGCTCCTCCCTGGGGACCTGCCAGACCCCCCAAAAAGCCATGGCCAGCGCCTGGGGGCCGTGACCCCCGCGGGCTGGGGGCCGAGGGACCCTGGTCCCCCTCTGCAGAGGGAGCTGGCGCCGTCGCGGCTCCCCGAAATAACAGCCCGGCCGTCCGGCTGCTCCCGGCGGCTCCCAGCAGCTGCTGGGGCGGCTTTGCCCGGCCTTAAGTGCTCAGTGATGAAATCTTAGAGGGGAAGGGGGAAAGGCGAGGGAAGGCCGGGGGGCGAGGGCGGCCTGGAGGAGTTCCAGCGGCACCCAGCCCGCTGCTGCAGCCCAGGTGGGAATGGGGCTGGGATTCCCCCCGTGCACCCAGCGATGCTGGCGTTGGGCTCAGTGTCCTTGTCTGGGGTGTCCATTCCATCCTGCCCAGGATCCCCATCCCACGCTGTCCAGGGTCCCCTTCACTGCTCATCCAAGAGCCCCACCCCACCCTGGCCAGGATCCCCATCCTTCTTTTCCCAGGGGGTTCATCTCTCCTCACCCAGGGCCCCCATCCTTCCTTGCCCGGAGCCTCCATCGCTCCCTGGCCGGTGTCCCCACCCTCCCAGGCGGGATCCCCGGCCCGGCTGGCGCTGCCAGCTCCCACCGCCCATTACGATGCCGTTTTTGCCTCGGAGCTGGGCAGGGCCGGGACCGCCCGGCCCCGCTGTGTAATTTGGGGCCGCAGGAACGCGGAGCCGCGCAGGGCTGGGCTGGGCGGCACAGCCCGCCCGGGGAACCGGCAATTTGAGGCATTTCAGCGCCGCTCTGCTTCTAATTTGCTTCCCGGGGCTGCGCTTTTGCTGTGCCAGCAAAATACCCGGAGGGGACCCATCCCGCGGGGCTGCAGGAGGCGTGAGGAGCTCCATGTGCAGCGTCCTGTGCAGGATCGTGTCACCCGCGGCCCCGTGTCCCCAACTCGGCCCCGTGTCCCCACCTCGGCCCGGTGCCACCCACGGCCCCGTGTCCCCCCCACGGCCCCGTGTGCCCTCCCGCTGCCCGGAGGGATCCCGGAGGCTCCTGCTGTGGCACCGCGCTGCCTTCCCCTGCATTCCTGTGCCGTGAGGCGGGCGGTGGCAGCCCGACAGGAGCTGCTGACTGCGCCAAATAGGGCGAATCCCGGCTCCTGGCAGCCGCCTCCCGCTCCGGCGGCGGGGGAAGGTTTATCCTCGCACAGGGCTGGGAGAGCGGGAGCAATCCCTGGGATCTGAACCCATCCGGTTCCTCGGGACACAGCGGCCTCATCCTCCCCCAGACCGGGGGCAGAGGGCGGACGAGTCGCTCGGGGTGAAGCTGGAGGATGGGAGCGTCCCTGTCACCCCTGTGGCTGTTGGGGCTGTTTGGGGGCTGGCAGTGGGGACACAGTGGGACAGAGCAGGGTGGCACCACCGGGAATCCACAGCCGGGGGGTCCTGCCGGGGCACGGCCAGCGGCTGCGGGTCCCCCGGCCCGGCTGACTCACCCATAAACATTTACATTCCCAGCCCGAGCGGGGCCGTGCAGCTGCCGGGTCCCAGATGGAAAATATCCCGAGCACAGTGTGAATGTAAACAGGCAGCGGGGCCGGGATGCAGGTGAGTGACCACGCAGGCAGTTCCCCCCGGACACCCAGCCCAGAGTGACCTCTGAGGAGGCTGCAAGCTCGGGGACAAGCGGAGGGGGATACGGGGATGTGGGAATGGGAATGCTGAATCTGCCAGGGCAAGGAGAGATGGAGATGCTCGGATGGAGAGATGGGGATGTGGTGATGAGGATGCTGAGCCCAGCTGGGGCTGGGATGGGGATATGGGGATGTGGGAATGGGAATGCTGAATCTGCCAGGGCAGGGAGAGATGGAGATGCTCGGATGGAGAGTGGGAATGGGAGTGATGAGGATGCTGAGCCCAGCTGGGGCTGGGATGGGGATATGGGGATGTGGGAATGGGAATGCTGAATCTGCCAGGGCAGGGAGAGATGGAGATGCTCGGATGGAGAGATGGGGATGTGGTGATGAGGATGCTGAGCCCAGCTGGGGCTGGGATGGGCAGCGCGGCATGGTGACACAGCTGGTGGGGCAGAGACTGGGATGGAGAGGTAGGGACATTGAGCCTGGCCACAGCAGGGATGGGGATACCGAGTCTGGATGGAGCAGGAATGGGAAGATGGGGACACCGAGCCTGGCAGGGCAGGGCCAGTCCTGGGCCATTTCTGCTCCCCCAGGGCTGGGCCCAGGGAAGGGCTCAGTTGGTGGCCAGGGGGGTGACTGACAGAGATGGTGGGACCCTTTTGGCCACTCATGGATTTGCTCTCCTCATCCCTCCCATTCCCAGCCCCAGCCAGGCGGGGACAGCGGGGCCAGCACCGCTGGATGAGGCCGAGACCCTGCGGCCGCCGTTCGCCCCGGGCAGCGGCAGCTCCGGAGGCGTCCCCGCCTCGCTGCAGCCACCACAGGCAGGAACACGTTGTGCCACCAGCGCACCCGCCCCGTCCCCGGCATCCCCGCCCCGTCCCCGCCGCCCTTCGGCTGCCCCGGGGCCGAGCCCGCACGGGTGGGGAGCGCGGGGCTGCGGTCCCGTCCCCAGGGCCCCGGCGAGGAGCGGCCGCGGGTTTCGTTTCTGCTCCCGCAGGGGCCGAGGGGGAGGATGGAGAAGCGAAATGGTGTCAGGAGGATGTGGGCGGGCGGCGGAGCGGGGCCGGGGCTGGCGGNGCCGTCCCTGCCAGGAAGAGACCACCGTGTCCGGGCAACGCTTTAATGGCCTCGGCCTCGGGGCTGAGCTCGCCGCGGGGCAGCGGCTCCGCCACACCGCTCCGAGCTACAGCACCGGGGGACGGGGCTGCCCTGCCCGCGGCTCCGTCCCTGGCGCTCAGGAGTGCTCCGGCAGGAAGCTGCTCAGAGTCAGGTTGTCTCCGTCGGGCTCGGAGCTGCCGTCGGCCAGCAGCAGCTTGTTCCGCCGCGCCGGGACGGGCCGGGGGCCGGCGGCCGCCTCGGCGTCGGGCAGGAGGGAGGAGATGCAAACCATCTCGGTGCGGCTGAGCCGCCGGTGCCCCGTCCGCGCCCGCCGCCACAGCAGAGCCCCCAGCACCCCCGTGCACACCAGGAAGGTGGCGGCCACCAGCCCCAGCAGCAGCATGGCCAGCAGGCACTTGCCCATCAGCCCGCTGGGCTCCCAGGGCACCGCCGCGCCCCTCGGCGTCGTGGCCCGCGGGGCCGGGCGGGTCGGCACAGCTCCGCCGTTCTTGATTTTCTTGTGGCCCGTGGTGGTGGGGGCACGGGAGGAGCTGCTGCCTGGGCCGCCCTGCTCGGTGGGTACCGTGAGCCAGCTGGGGGTGGTGGTGATGCTCTTTTGGGGCGCTGGCGGTGAGCCTGGCAGCAGCTCGGGCTCAGGGGGGTCGGTCTCATCCGTGGGCTCGGCTGTGGTTGGCACGGCGAGTGCCCGGCTGGGCTTGGTGCTGGCAGAGCTCAGGAGCAGGTCGGGATCAGGGGGGTCGGTCTCATCCGTGGGCTCGGCTGTGGGGGACGCTGCGGGCACCCGGAGCTGGCTGATCCTGGCGCTGAGCGCCGGGGGTGACACAGAGCCCTGCAGGACGTCGGGATGAGGGGAATCTGCCATGGGCTCGGCTGTGGTGGGCTCTGGAGACCCCCGGAGCAGGCTGGCGTTGGTGCCGGGCGCTGCTGCCGCAGAGCTCAGGAGCAGCTCAGGCTCGGGGGAATCATCCAGGGGATGGGCTGTGCTCGGGCCCCGGAGCAGGCTGGCCTTGCTGCCCGGTGCTGCTGCTGGCACGGCGCCTCCATCGGCCTTGTCACTGCCGATCATCGCGGTGGCCCCGGGCTCCCGCCCGCTGGCGTCCCTCTTGCCACGGGATGAGGCCGCCCAGACCCACTGCCCGCCCCGGGGCTGTCCTGGCTCCGGCCGCTCAGCCCCGCACGCCCGCAGGGGGCTCAGCAGCAGCAGCAGCAGCAGCGCGGCCGGGCCCGGCTCCATGGGACCTGCGGGGACAGAGCGGGCAGGTGGCACCGGGCTCCTGCTCCCTCAGGAGGATGCTGAGCCCCAAGGTGGGATCACGCTCCAGCCGAGGATCCTTCTCCCTTCCCGGAGAGGGCACCTTGTGTGGGGGGCACGGGGGATGCGCCCAGCGACCCCCCCGCCACAGCCCCCACCTGCCGGAGCTCAGCCGCGGTGGCTCCGCTCCAGGGCCAAGTTTTGATAAGGAAGTTGAGTGTCTGGAAATGGGAAATCAGCCGCGATGGAGGCGGCTGCTGTGGGATGGGCAGTTGCGGGATGAGTCTCCGTGTGGAAATGAAACCACAGGGATGTCACCCGTGTTTTGACAGACCCCCCACTCACCCCGCCGTGCCCCTCCGGGCTGGCACAGGGCTCCGGGGCTGAGTCCACCATGAGCCTGGGCCTCTGTGCTGGAGCAGGAGAAGCAAATCCACCCGAAACTCACCCCAAATTCACCCCAAACTCACCCCAAATCCCCCCCAAACTCACCCCAAATCCCCCCGTTCCGTGCGTCCATCACCGACCCCCACCTCAGCAGCCCCGGCGGGCGGAAGCCCCGCGGTCCCTGCGGATCCACACCCCACAGCTTTCAGACACGGCTCAACGCTCCGAGCATCCCCAGGAGGCTCCACATCCACCAGCCACGCACCCGCCTCCCCAAAACCCCAGGGACCAGCAGGGAGCACCCTCAGGGACCCTGAGCCCCCCCTTTGCACCCGCACCATCCCCGGGGCCGAGCCCCGAGCCCGCAGCTCCCCAGCGGGGCTCACCTGTGCCGGAGGCTGCCGCACGATCCCGGGCTCAGGATTCCCCGGCGAGGGCCCGGCACGGGCGGCGAGGGCAGCGCTGGCACCGGGGCACCCGCGGGGGTCGTGGGGCACCCTCCGCCTGCCCCTCCCGCGGGGCGGGGACGGCAGCGAGCGCGGAAGGGCGGCTGCGGTTCCGAGAGCCCGCGGGGGAAGGACGGCACCCCGGTGGGGCCAGCGAGGGCTGGGGGCTGCGGGCACCCCCGGGGAGGGCGGCAGGGTGCGGGGTGCCCCCCGGGAGGGAGCCCCCGGCTCGGCCCCGCGCGGCTGCTGCGCCTCGGGCTGGCGTCGCCCCGAAAGCAGAAGTGACGGCAAACCTGGTGCCAGGGCTGCCACCCCCACGGGGCACGGTGTGGGCACGGCCAGCGAGGGGCCAGGCTGCCCCGAGGCACCTCAACACCGGGACACGCCTTTGCTGGCCAGGAGGAGGAGGAGGAGGAGGAAGGCGCTGGCCTGACTCGGTGTTTTGCAGAGCCCTTGTGCCGGGCTCCCGCTCTCAGCACCGTCCCCAGGATGCTCGGAGGGGCTCTCGGGGGGCTGCTGGGTGTTGTCCCGCTTGTTGTCCCGGCCCTGGCACAACAGGAAAGCTGCGGGCGGGAGGCGCGGCCGCGGGCTGCTGCTGCTGCAAGAGCACATCCGCAGGAACGGGCTCGGGGTGTCAACAACCCCCGCCCCGAACCCCATCCCGGCCCCGCGCCCGAACACCGGGCTGTGGGGCTGGGCGAGGGAAGAAAAGGGGTTCCGGGCCCTGGGATGAGCATCCCTGCGATGGATTTTTGGCGCTGCCGCTCTGGGAGCATCCCTGCCCTGCCCTGCCCTGCGCTGGGGTGGGGCCGCGCTGCTCCGGCCGGGGTTGTGCAACATCCCCTGAAACGCCGCAGCCCTGAGAAAGCTCAAACCTGGGCGGAGTGTGTGATGCTGCTTCCAGTCCAGGCTCTCTGTCATTCCAGAATTCCTGCGCCCTGGAAGCAAGGTGCAGCTGGGGAAGAGCAGAAGGAGCCCCCCCGGCTCCAGGGCGGGTCCCAGCCTGGGCTGTTCCTTCCTGGGAATGTGTGACCCCCATCCCAGCCACCCTGAGAGCCCCAGCCCGGCTGTGCCATCACAGCCCAAAGCCAGCCGAGCTCTGGGGCTCATCCCTGGGAATCACCAGGGAAGATTCCTTGTGTGACCCCAGGGACGGGCCCTGGCTCTGCTGGGACGAGAGCAGGGAGTCCCCTCAGCCACAACCCCCAGCTCAGGTGTCCATCACTCAATACCTGGTTATTGATCAGACCTGGAATGCCGAGAGGCAAAGGAAAAGCAGAGCAGAGGCAGTTTATAATCAATGACTTTTATCTTTTGAAAATGGAAGCAAATATTTGGACAGATACTCTGGCCGCTCTATAAGAGCGCGTCTCTCCGGACTGGGCTGGTTCTCTCCCGGGATATCACGGCTACAAAAAGCTTCAGGCACTGACTCCGGTTGAGCCTGGCGAGGCATCAGTTCATTTAAATAAAATACAGGCTTAGGAACTCAAATCTCCCACACCCCCACCCCTGGGCATCCCAATCCAGCGGCTCTCCCCAAACCGATTTCCCTCCAACGTCAGGAACAAACCCGAGGCCCCCGAGCACACAACCCTGAAGTCACACGGACAAAGCAACACAGAAATCACCACTGTGGGGAGAACGACCTTCGGGTTTGGGTTCCAAAAGAAAAAAAAAAAAAATCCATAAAAATACACATCTCAGGCATTTACTGCAATACAGAAACGTCACCAAACAGCCAAAGAACCCGGAGCGGCCGGATTGTGGATCCACGGGCACAGGGCAGGGGATGGCCCTGCTCCCTAAAACACAAAAATCCCACTTTTCTGAAGCTTTCCTGCTCTGCAATCCCACCACCCCCTCTGTCTCCTCCACCTCGTGCCTCTCCAGCTACGTCCCCCTGGCGCTTCCACCCCCACACACACATCCCTCCACCACAGGGAATCCTCAACCTGCAAGGTCTGAACATGCAAACACTGGGAAAAATGGAAAATGGGAGAATTCCTAGCTAAACTAATGGAAAAAAATAAAAACCAATCACTTCAGCCTGGGTGAAAGGACTCGTGTCCCACGGGACAGAGTCCAGCTGGGACAGGGATGCAGAGCTCTGGTGGCCTCTGCCCACCTCTGGATTCAGGAAGGGTTCTCAGCACTCCCTGGCACTGCAGGATGGGTGCCCTGGATCCCATTCCCAGCACCAGGACACAGCTGGGAGCAGGGAGCCAGCCTGCCCCATCCCTGACAGCTCCTTCCCAGGGGAGACCCCAGGGTCTCTCCCTGGAGAATCCCAAAGGAGCATGTGAGAAACCAGTTCTCCAAACTGGGATCAAATCCACCCTCCCAGTCCCTTCTGCTCCAAAGGGCTGGGGGTGCAGGGGGGTCTGGGGTTGGAGGTTGCTCATCTGATCTGGGAATAAATCCTTTCCTGCAAAGCTTTTCCAGCATGGCAGGGTGGGAGGCAGGAATGGGAATGATGGTCAGGAGAAAAAGGATTAAAAAGAATAAAAAGTAACAACAGAGGCGTTTTGTTTGTGGAGAATCATCATGGAAAAATCACCTTTCTGCTGCTACTGCTGCCTTGGGAGCACGGAAAATTCCTGTCATCAGCACCGGTGTGAGGGGCTGATTTGCACTCCAAAAGATCCTTAAAATCCATGAGCTGAAGAGGGGAGAGGGGAAGGAAGGAGGATTTACAGCACTGAGTGCTGGCAGCTCACCTGGAACTCTGCTCCATGGATAAAAACATCCCTGCATGGAAGAAACTTCTGCCTCGACATGGAAATCAAAATCAGTCAAACATGAGTTTGGTCATGGAGTCAAACCTTGGGATTGTATGAGAATGGGAACGTGGTGCTGGATTCAAACTCCAGTAGGAAATAAATCCCCTCATTCAGGATGATGTTTGTGTTTGTCTGTCACACAGCAGGGCTGGGGACACGTGTGGAGCTCATCCCATCTCCGAGGGCTCTCACAGGGAAAGGAAGGGAAGTGAACCCACCTGATTGTTCCAAATGGAGGATTTATACAAAATAACTTTGTTCTCTGCACAGTGTAAACACCCCCACACCCCCTGTCCCTCGGAATGGAAACACAAATACTGCAAAGTGGCAAATAAGAAAAATAAAAGCGATTTTTTTTCTATTTTTTGGCAACGTAAAAAAAAAAAAAAAAGTGGTTAAGAACAATGTGGCATTGGTCCCTAAATCTAGAAAAAGATATTTGGGCATGACATTGGAAGTCAGAACGGATTTGTTTTTCAAGGATTCATAATAACATCTGGAAAAAAAAAAATAAAACCTGTAAAAGTAGCACTTCTCGTTTTCGCCTCGTTTTCGACACAGTCACAGAAACTCATTGGAACATCAGGAAACGAAAAAAAAAAATCTTTCACTAAAAAGCTTGGCTTGAAATCATCGGCTCTCGGTGGAGTTGGGAGAACAGGAAAGCTCTGGAATGCTGCAGCTGCTGCCGGCTGAGCTGGGAGTGCGGGGCCCGGCCGGCGCCGTCAGTCCGCGATCTTGGCCATCTGCTGCTCCAGCTTGGAGATGCGCTCGTCCTGGCTGCAGATCGTGTCCTTGATGGATTTCAGCTCCTTCAGGATCTCCTCCAGTTTGGCGTCGTTTTGCTGCAGGGAGAGGCGGGACAGGTGTGAGCCAGGAGAGCTCGGGGTTTTCCAGGGAAAGGGCTCCTCCCAGTGGGATTGCTGGGGGAGGAGAGTGGGACACAGCTCGGGGCAGCAGCGCCAGCAGCAGCAGGATCTGCTCTTTAGCCACAATCTCCTCTGTGTCCCATGTCTGAGGACAGGGATGAGTGGAGGGATGGACATGGATAGGACACGGTGGTGCTGCGGGGTTCTGGTTGGACTTGAGGATCTTAAAGGTTTTTTCCAACCTTAATGAATCCATGATTTACAAAAAACAATTGCCAGTAATCACCCATATCTACAGAATCACAGAATCATGGAATATCCTGAGTTGGAAAGAACCCAAAAGGATCATTGATCCAACCCCTGGCCCTGCACAGACACCCAACAACCCCACCCTGGGCATCCCTGAGGGTGCTGTCCAATCCCTCCTGGAGCTCTGGCAGCCTTGGGGCCGTGCCCATCCCTGGGGAGCCTGGGCAGTGCCAGCACCCTCTGGGGATGAACCTTTCCCTGATATCCAAGCTGACCCTGCCCTGGCACAGCTCCAGCCCTTCCCTGGGCCCTGCCCCTGGTCCCACCCCAGGATTCCCACCTGAGGCCACAACCCCCAAAACTCCTGGAGTCACTCACGGGGTTTGAGGCATCCGCTGCTTTCTTTGGAGCATTGATGAGATCGCTCTTCTTGTTCCCGGCGGGTTTGTTGTCCAGTATGTTCTTCTTGACCACCTTGAGATCCCTGTTTTTGCCTGGAATGTACCCGTGCTTCAAGGAGATGAGGAGGGGGTCGGCGTTCTTGCCCTCAAACCACTCCTCAGCCTCCAGAGCCGCCTCGGGGCCCGCCGTGTCCGGGTACAGATCGTCCTGGAAGAGGTCGGACTGCAGGGCAGGAGAGAGGGAGAGCTCAGGGGCTCTGCAGGCTGGGGCTGCCCCCCAGCCCGGCCCCAGGGCAGTGCTCACCTTGCGGGGAACCGTCATGATGATGGGCTCACACTTCCTCTCGTGGAGCTTGAAGAACCTGGGCAAGGAAAGGCGGGGGAAGTGAGGATCGGGGAGAACACGGAGCTGCCGCTCCCAGAGGGGGAGGAGATGGGACAGGAGCNCCTGGGCAGCCCCTTCCAATGCCTGACCACCCCTTCGAGGAGGAAGTGCGGATCGGTGAGAACACGGAGCTGCCGCTCCCAGAGGGGGAGGAGATGGGACAGGAGCAACCCCAAGGAATCACAGAACTGCTGAGGCAGCAAAAGCCCTCCAGTCCAACCATCCCCCAGCACTGCCAAGGCCACCCCTGTCCCCAAGTGCCACATCCACAGAGCTTTCAAATCCCTCCAGGATGGGGGCTCCAGCCGCACCCTGGGCAGCCCCTTCCATGAAGAAACTGCTCCAAATATCCAACCTAAACCTCCCCTGGAGCCACTGGAGGCTGTTTCCCCTTGTCCCACCCCTTGCCATCTGAGAGAAGAGCTGGATCATGCCCCCAGCCAGCAGAGATGTTCCCTCCAGAGCCCCTCCATGCCATTCCTGCCCTCCCCACAGCTGCCCCGCGCTCACCGCTCTGCTGCTTTAACCCCTCCTGAGCTGCCAGCCCAGCTCCAGCCCCAGGCTGGCTGTGCTCACCTGGCAATCTCACACTTGTTGACGTCCAGGCCCCTCTTTGGCATGAACCCCATGCCCCTCTGCGGCTCCTTGCTGCTGAAGGTGTTGAGGTAGTGAACGTACGGGGACTCATCCGTGATCTCGAAGTAGCGGATGCTGCTGTCCCCCTGCAAGGAACCCCAGGAGCTCCTCCAGAGGCTGCAGGAGCAGAGCTCCCCATGCCCACAGACAGCTTTTCCTTCCAGGAATGCTGCCATGGACAGCTCTCAGCTGTTTTTGAAGCTGGGACTTTCAGGCTGATCCCTAGCACAGTCCACGTCCATCAGCTGAACAGTTCCTCTCAGCCCTGTTCAAAACTCTGGAATGGGGACTGAGCTCCTGCTCCCAGGCTGGGAGTGCCCCCTTCCACACCTCTTGTGGAAAAACTTCCTGCCACAGGCAGGCAGGAAGGCTGTAAACCCATTTATGCTTAATTCCAAGCAATTCCACCACACTATTGTGTCTGAAATTTTAGAAGTGGAAGATAGAAACCAAATATTCCTCATTAGCTGTTACAAAATGGGATTTATGAACACACTTGTATGGATCCTCCTTTGGAATTCCTTGCTCATCTTGTCTTTGGCTCCCATTTGGAGGAAGTCATCACAAGTGGGCACTTTAGGGCACGTAATTCCTACAAATTTCTTTTAGAAAGGAGCACCTGATCCCAGTTTTCTGTTCTTTAACCCCACAAGATTACAGTGAGTGTTGCCACATGCTCCAGCATCTCCAAGGACAAGGAGGACAACACCCAAAATGGACCTTCCTCCCACACCAGTGTAAAATCACCCAGATCAACACCAGCAGGGGATGTTTTGGCAATGGTGTGGGACTTGTTGCATCAAGAGCAGCTTCACCTAAGACAATCCAGACCCTCCCAGGTTCTGCAGGGTGAGGATCAAACCCATTCCAGAGCAGCCTGGTCTCTCTGCAGCCCTGACTTTTTGAGGAACATTTCACAGGCACCCTCCAGGTGTCTCCCAAGGCTCTCCTTACCTTCCCACACAGGTAAATGATGTTGGTGTCTGGGTCGTAGAAGGGCAGCAGGACCCCATTGCTGGTGTCCATCTCGTGAAGGGCTATTGGCTCCTCCATGTTTTTCTGGAAATAAAAATGCCAGGGATGTTAATAAAGACTGGAAAAGCTCCTGTTAAAAGAGGGAGGATCTAAATTATTAACACTCTGCAGTCAGGGAGCTCCCAGGGGTGTCTGCACCACCCGGAAGGATCCGTTTGTTACAACAACCACTGGGAATGTTCCCGAGCTGATTCATTTCCCAAGGGCATTTTAATCACTAAATTAAATAAAACCAGGAGCCAGGAAAATTCACCAAGTCAAGGGAAATATGTGACACAGTGAGTTAGTGAGTGCCTCGTGTCAGTGGGATGGGACGTGTGATGGATGATGGCACTGAGCCTCCTTCCCTGGAGATACTTAAAAGCCACCTGGACACAATCCAGGTGGTCCTTTCCACCCTGAACCCTCCTGGGATTGTTGCTGTCCTGTTTTGCACAATGTACAGAGAGAGGGGACCTTCCCACAGCCCCTCTGCTCCCTGTGATCCTCCCAGGCACTTCCAACCTGCAGCTCCCAGCTCATCGCTGCTCTGTTCCTTCACAGAGTGAGCATCCAGCCTCATCATGGAAACAGGAGCAGGGGAATAACCTCAGGTATATAAACCATGAATTTAGGAAGGAATTGCTCCCTGTGAGGGTGGAGAGGCCCTGGCACAGGGTGCCCAGAGAAGCTGTGGCTGCCCCATCCCTGGAGTGTCCCAGGCCAGGCTGGACGGGGCTTGGAGCAGCCTGGGATAGGGAGGTGTTCCCTTCCAAAGAAGTGGAACTGGATGAGCTTTAATGTCCCATCCAAGCCAACCCATTCCATGATTCCATGGCTGCAGGGAGCCCAGGGATGCACAGCCAAGGGTTTGTGGGATCATACCGGGTTCCACAGGGCCAGCTGCCGCTCGCTCATGCGGCTGAAGCCGGTGGTGAAGATGTTCCCATCAGCCAGGAAAATGGCTCGCATGGGCCGGGCTCCCTCGTGGGTCTTCTCCTTCTCCTGGAACAGAGGAGCAGGGCAGGGTCAGCAGTGAAGAGAAAAACCCTGGGAGTGGTGGCTCCACTCTGGACACGCTGCTCCTCCACGCAGGAGGAGATCCAAGGAGCAACACCCAACCATCTCTCCCAAGGAGCAACACCCAACCTGTTGCTTGAGGGGAGAACCCAACCACCAAACCACAGGAGAAGTGGACATTCCTGGTCCCTTCCCAATCAGCCTCTTGCAAGGTTGAAGGAAAAGCTCTTTGCAAACTACAACTAAAGCTCTGCTTTGCATGCACGACTCTGGAACTGTAATTATACAAAAGGATTAGATGTGGAATTACACTCCTGCAGGTTTAAAACTGAGCCCTAAAATCCCAGTTCAAACACTAATCCCAATAAACCCAGACAAATCCTTCAACCCCTCCTATTCCTCCTGTAATTTTTGAAGAACGCGACTGAATGTGGCGCAAAAACACCGAGCAAGAAGGGTCTGTCCTCCACATTTTCTTGCTCATTCCCTGCTGGAGTGAATCCAGTTGTTTGTTCAGTGATTATGGAAACTTACAGCAACAAGTTCTTGTTTCCTGGGGTCGATGACTCGGACTTTTTTGTCTTTGGAAGCTGTGCAGATGAGGCTGCCGTTGCGGTTCCAGCTCACGTTGTAGATCATGTCCGCGTGCATGTCGTCCAGGTTGATCAGGGCTTCTCCTGTTCCCACATTCCAGATGATGATGGCATTATCACAGCCTAAAATGGGAAACCACAGCTCGAGTCACAGCACTGGGGAATGCAGGGGAAAAGCCAGAGGTGAGGAATGAGGAATGAGGGATGATGTAATTGCAGCTCCAAAGGTTTTTGGGGAAATCAAACTGGGGGCTCGGGAGGGATTTTTGTCAGTGGAAAACACCCAGCTCATGCAGCAATCCAGCTGAAAGGACTCGTTTCTTTCCTTGGGATCTGACCTATGGAAGCTTCAGACTGTGCTGATGGATAAGGAATTACCCAGTTTATTTCCATAATGATGTGACTGAATCTCAGTGGTGAGAAGAATCTCATTCCATGGACTGCACCAGCCAAGGAGAAAATGTGGAAAATGCTGACAGTGAAAGCTTGTGGGAGGAACAGCTGGACTCTGGGATACTTTGCAGGGATCAAGGGAAAGGAGAAACACTTGGGCCTGGTCTAGAAGTATAGCAGAACAGGGGTGTGGAGAATGCAGATGTAAATCATTATTGCAAATCAAATCAAGTCTGGAACAACTTTAATTCCAGATTCCAGGCAATTCCTCGCTGCTTATCCCTGTAAGGTGCAGATAAAAAGGCTGAGAGCCACGTGTCCCAGTGCTCCCAGGTACTGCCATGGATCCTGTGATTCCCAGGGAGCTGGGCAGCTGGGAGAGGGAGGAAGGAAAGGAGAAGCAGGGGTGGCAGGGAGGCAGGAGGGAGGGCTCCGTACCTGCGCTGAGCAGCACGTTCCGCGCCGTCGGGTGCCAGGCCACGATGCCAACTCTCTTGGAATGCCCTTCCAGCACCACCACGGGCTCTGTCAGGGACAGGGTGAGCCCGTTCTCGGGAATCTGCCACACCTGGGGAGGGAAAGGAAAGCTGCTCAGCCAAGCCCTCCCTCCGAGGAGCGCGCGGCTCGGCAGCTCCCCACGTCCTGGAGCCGGCACCTCTCCCTGGGAACAGGAAGGGAATTGGGGAGGGAATCATCCCCAGCTGCCAATAAACCCTTGGCTGATCCATGTGGAACATCCTTCCTCATCCTGTGCCAGCACAACCCCAGCAGCTCCTGATGCTGCAACCCCCTTAGGGCCGGACCTGCTCCGCTCCCATCCTGCTGGGAAGGAGCTGGGAAAATCCACGCTGCAGCTCCAATTCCATGAGAACAAACTGCTCCCTTTCCAAACTGTGCTTGCCCCATGCAGGGATGATTCTGCAGCTCCACCACTGCCTACTTTTTATTTCCTTAGGAACACCAGCAATTTGTTTTCCTGTTAGACTCAGGCTCCTTCCCGCTCCCATTTAGTCAGGGAAGAGCGGTTTGGTCCTGGAAGGAGCCAGAGCAGCCCCAGTCAGCCCTGCAGGACTGCCTGTTCACTTCTGGCCTGGTTACACAACCCTTCTGTTGCAAACTTCCTCGGGGAAGGGCCACCAGGAGGAAGAACAGCCCCCCAAGGGTGCCAGAGCTGGAATTCCAGCAGGAGGGAGGTGGCTTTTCCAGCTGGCAGTGAGCAGGGATGGGACAGACAAACCCATCACCCCAAAGCCCCAAGGCAGGATCAGCCCCACCAAAACTATTCCTGCAATTCAGCACCGGACAATCATCTTGCAATTGAGTTTGACCTACATAGAGTGTATTAAAAAATCCCATGGAATTCCAGGGAGCCCCTCAGGGAGCAGTTGGAGCTGCTGTAGGTAGATGGCAGCATTAGAGCACGTTTGCTTTGCTTCCCATTGTTTGTTTTTCCTGGAGTTGGAGAACAGGGCTTGCCAGAGCCTGCCCACGATGCCCAGCAAGCTGTGGGATCGAGGGAATGGGTTTAGGAAGTGAGGCACACACACAGGTGTGATGGACACGTGGATTTCTGTGCTAATCCCAGTTTTTCCCTTCTCCCAGGAATGCCTGGTGCTGGAATAAAGCCCAGAGAGATGCAGAGATCTCAGTGGGTACAGCTCACCTCTAATTAACCCCAAAATGATGCGGCTTTTCCTGGACACAGCTCTCAGTGCCACCCTTCCCAGCACCCTCAGCATCCCAACGGAATGCCCATGATGGGAACATTTCCCCAGGAGAGGATTCCTCTGCAAGGGATGAAAATGGGCACGGCCCCAAGGCTGCCAGAGCTCCAGGAGTGTTTGGACAACGCTCCCAGGCACAGGGTGGGATTGTTGGGGTGTCTGTGCAGGGCTGGGAGTTGGACTGGATGATCCTTGTCCCTTCCAGCTCAGGATATTCCAGGAAAATCCCTCTCTCCCTTCCCACATGATGGTGTCACAATGACATCAACTGAGGCTTCTCCCAGCCTGGGTTTAAAATGGGGCTGCAAACAGAAGCTGCTCAGTCTGGAAAACCAGGATCTCATCCTGTTCACTTCCCATTCCCCCCAGGCTCTGGGATCTCCATCTCAGCCAGGAAGGCTCCAGGAATCCCTCTGAGCAAGTGCAAAGGAACCAAAAAACTCCAGAACCAGAATTAAACAGGAGCCAGCGAGTGCAGAGGATGGCAGAGGGAAGGGGGACAAACTCCCAATGGAAAGGGATTTTGAAAGCCTCTGGAGGACAGATGGGATTTTCTGTCAGGGAAAGCCCTGGGAGCAGCTGCAGAGCTGTGTAATCCTGGGCAGATTACAGACGTCCACCCCAATAATCCTGCCTGGCACTCCCAAAAACAATAAATGAGTGAGTGTGAAAGGTCAGGGCATGGTCCCAACAGGCCCAGCCTCTTGTTCCTGCACAGGGTGGGGGTGTGGCCTCAGCCTGGGATCAAACCAGGTTCCCAGGGAAATGACAGAATTTTGGATGCAGGATTTACCCTGCCAAGGACTCAGGATGACTCCAAGGGAACCCTGAAACGCTGCAGGACTGAGTGGGCATCAGGAGGTGTTGGTGACTCTCCCTCCCGTGGCTCTTTGGCTGTTTTTGGGGCTGTTTGGCTGTTTTTGGGGCTGTTTGTTTGTGCAGGAGGAAGTGGAGCCGTGGCACAGCGAGGGAGAGGTTTGGGGCTGCAGGAAGGGCAGGAGGGGAAGGCTTTGCACAAACAGCACATGAGTAAAAAAAACCAAAGCAAACCTTCCTTTCATCCCCTTGAAAGAGAAGCAAAACTGTCTCCTCTGGCTCTGCACAAGCTGCAGAGAAGATTAAGTCCATGTCGAGAAAGAACATGAATTCCCACATTAAATATTAATTCCTACCACCTTAAGTGAGGAAACAAATGAGTTTGAGCCCTGGGTTTATCCTGCTCCTGTATCCCTGCAGGAAGAGGCTCCTGGTGCATCATTTTTGCAGGGTCAGACCTTCCCCTGCTTCTCCCTGTCCTGGTTGGTGGCCCAGGTCACTGCAAGGGCTCTTTGCCCCATCACCTGAGCTCTGCTCTGGCCTTTCCACACCAACTCCTTAAAATCCACCTTGTGATGAAGGAAATTGTCCACATCTGAGAAAGGGCCTCAATGCCATCCCCAAACTTTTACACAATAAAACATTTTCCAGCTGAATGAAAAGCCTGCAGTGCATCAGAGCCATTCAGCACAACAGCAAGCAGGAATATTTCAGTAATTCCTTATTTTCTGGCACAAGGAAACAATTCTTCCAAGGGAAGAGGCCACAGAAGGCATCTGCAAGGGGCTAAAGGAAGCATTTTGGAGAGGGAAGTCAGGTGTCCTCCTCCTTCCCAGTCCCCTCTCCAATGCCATGTCTGGTGTTCCCAACACTGAACCTGTCCAAGGTTTTTGTGCAGAGAAATCTGGGAGTTTCTTGAGAGGAGAAGGTTTCTGGCTTGGGAAAGGACCAAGTGAACCTTCCTGGAGCCACACGGGGGCTGCAGAGTTATGGCTGCAGGGAATCAGCCCTCTCCACTTGGAGCAGGGGTTTGCAGCTCAAATCCACATTCTCTCCCTCAAAACCCTCCCAAATGCAGATTATCTTCCTCAAAACCCTCCCAAATCCACGTTCTCTCCCTCAAAACCCTCCCAAATCCAGGCTCTCTCCCTCATCACCATCCCAAATCCACTTTCTCTCCCTCAAAACCATCCCAAATTCACATCTTCTCCCTCATCACCATCCCAAATTCACATCTTCTCCCTCATCACCCTCCCAAATCCAGGTTATCTCCCTCAAAACTCTCCTAAATCCATGCTGTCTCCCTCAATACCATCCCAAATCCACGTTTTCTCCCTCATCACCATCCCAAATCCAGGTTCTCTCCCTCAAAACCCTCCCAAATCCACGTTCTCTCCCGCATCACCATTCCAAATTCATACCTTCTCCCTCAAAACCCTCCCAAATCCAGGCTCTCTCCCTCATCACCATCCCAAATCCACATTCTCTCCCCCATCACCATCCCAAATCCAGGTTCTCTCCCTCAACACCATCCCAAATCCACGTTCTCTCCCTCAACACCATCCCAAATCCACATTTTCTCCCTCAAAACCCTCCCAAATCCAGGTTCTCTCCCTCATCACCGTCCCAAACCCACATTCTCTCCCTCAATACATTTCTGGCTGATGTAGGGGAGATCTCTTGTGGCAGAGGGCGAGATCCTAAATCCCTGAGTGCCAGGCACAGATGGTCCTTAAGAACAAGGTCCTTGTTCCAGCAGCTGGAATTACCTCCCAACCCCACACAATTCCCTCTCCTCCACTCACTTTTCCTCATCTCCCCCTGGCAGAGTGTGGAGCCCAGGAACAGCCTCGTGTCCTGTAAAGCTCCCTGGGTTTATCCAGTTCAGGCTGCTCAGGAAGCAGGACCCAGGCCCTTTATTAAGGAAAACAGGACACTGAACTATCCATGCCAGGCCAGGAAAGCCCTTGGAGTTGGGAAAGCTCATTAGCTCATTCCCAAAAGTCCAAGCCAGGGGTGTTCTCTACACACCAGTGCAGTTCCCAATTGTCCCAAATCACTTGGGATCCATCATTTCCCATTCCAAACCTCCAGTTAACACAGTCCCAACACCTTCCAAACCATGGGCTGCATATCCCAGATCCTGGAAGTGCAGCAAGGACTCACCTATTCCCCCTTCCACTCCAGACAGGTCACAGCAAACACGACCACGAGGGTGCAAAGCCACAGGCAGCTCCACCCTGGGGCCTTTCTGCCTCCAGGGATGGAGGGGAAGCTCATCCCCACCCTGGGGTGCACGGAGAACCCCAGAGTGCAGTGGGAGCTGCAGATTCCCACAGTTTGTGTCCACATCAGGAGCACTTGGACAACTTGTAACTGAACACTGTTGGTTTTTCTCCACAATTCAGTCCCTCTGGAGCCTCCCAACATATTTCTCATTGCACTTGGATTAGAGACTGATTTTGCCCCCAAGGAGGCAGCTCTGGACCTTCGCTGATGCTCGTGTTGCAGAACGTTCCCGACGCTCATCCCGCTCGGAGAAACATCCCTCATCCTTCCAAAGCTCAGTTCCAGCCCAGTAGTGAGCAGTGCAAACACAGAAGTTGTTGTTTTGTTTCATATTAAATATAGCCTGTTCTGTTAACATGCTTCAGCTTCCAAGACTGAGAGATCACAGGCAAGAGCTGTCCCAGGAAAAGCCTCTCGGGATGAATCCCCTCCCAAACATTTTAACGATGAACAGAAGCAAAGGAATTTATCTGACATGATCTATAATAAGATTTCAATATAACATTCAGCCTACAGCATTTCTAAATATGGCCAAAGATCCCTGGAGTTATTTGGCATTATTTCATCTCCCAAGGATTTTCTTTCACTTATTCTGCTGTGTTTGCATACACAGGATTCCACATCCGTCACGGAGCGAGCCCGGCTTTGTTCTCTGGACTCTGGCTGAGGTAAAACAGGTCTCAATCCAAGGCTGGCAGGTGCAGAACTGGGATTATTTGTATTTATTTATTTGAAAAAGCCCTTTTGACATCTGCTCACAACTTGTTGATAGAGGGAAAGCTTCAAGGGTTAACTTAAATCAAAGGTTGAAGGAATCCTGGAACCTGCTGGGCTCATTCCCTTCCAATCCCCTCTTCCCAACACACAGGGCTGCATCCACTGGGATGTTTGAGGTGAGGGACTCTGTCTTCTGCAAAGCTCCACAGATCAGAGCACCTCACCACAGCCTGGCACTCTTCCTTCTCATTCCCCTTCCCAAACATCAGACAAACACCCAGGGGAAGGAAAAATGGAAGAAATTCCTTCCTGTGAGGGTGGTGAGGCCCTGGAGTGGATTTTCCAGAGAAGCTGTGGCTGCCCCATCCCTGGCAGTGCCCAAGGCCAGGCTGGAGCACCCTGGGGCAGCGCAAGGTGTCCCTGCCCACGGCAGGGCGTGGAACGGGATGTGCTTCAACTCCTTTCCCACCCAAACCCTTCCAGGATCACTGTGCCCCCAGCCCAGAGCAGGAGGTGTCCCCAGGAAGCCCAGAGCCCTTTGGAGCAGGATTCCCAGCAGGCAGGGGACACTCACCATGACAGTGCAGTCCTCGGAGCCGCTGGCGATGACCTGGTCATTGTGGGGACACCAATCGATGTCCAGCACCGGCCCCGTGTGGCCGCACACTGTGGGGTAGGACTTGTCAATCCTGCCTGTCTGGAGGGAAGAACAAGAACAGAGAGCTGTGATATCCCAAAGGAAGGTGCTTCCCAACCAGCTGTTTGCTCTTTCATACCCACAGCTCCAGGAGATTGGAATTGATGGATCAGCAAACACAGCAGCAGCTCCTCTCCAGCCCCATGGAGCAAGGGAAGGGTTCAGAGATCCAGCACAGGGGCTGGGATCCCCTGGGAGCCTTTCCTGCTGTGGCACCATCCCTTTGCCTATCCCAAGGTTTTGGGAAGAGCAAAGCTCTGGTTTCATCTCTGCTTCCCTGCAGTGGCACCATCCCTTTGCCTATCCCAAGGTTTTGGGAAGAGCAAAGCTCTGGTTTCATCTCTGCTTCCCTGCAGTGGCACCATCCCTTTGCCCACCCCAAGGTTTTGGGAAAAGCAAAGCTCTGGTTTCATCTCTGCTTCCCTGCAGTGGCACCATCCCTTTGCCCATCCCAACTTTTTGGGAAGAGCAAAGCTCTGGTTTCATCTCTGCTTCCCTGCAGTGGCACCATTCCTTTGCCCATCCCAACTTTTTGGGAAGAGCAAAGCTCTGGTTTCATCTCTGCTTCCCTGCAGTGACAGCTGAAGACAACCAAGCTAAAACCATCACTGAAGGGCGTTGCTGGTCACTGAATTGACCAGGTCTCCCTGTTTTTTGAACACAGAAGGATGTTGCTGAGATGGGAAGTTTTTAGGATGCAGTTGTACAGAGGAAAATCCTGGTTTCAGGAATAAATGTTGCCAGCATGGTTGTGACAGCCACACCTGCCCCTCCACGGCCAGAGGGCCCAGGCCACCAACCCCAAACTCCCCACAGGGATAACATCTCCAAGCAAAGGGGATAATGAGCCATCAAAACCTGAACTGGGACAAACCCAGTGATGCTGAGACACCAACTCTGCCCCCAGGTCTGTGTTTGGCTGAGGAGCCCCTGAAGATCCTGAGGTACCTCATCCCTCTCCTCCAACCACTGATTCCACAAACAAGGAGGAAAGGAAAAGAAAATCACCCCAATCACCCTTCTCTCTCTCAGCCAAGCCCTGCACACAAGGGAAGCAATATTTGAAATACTGAAGATGCACAGCAGTAGCAGCAGGGTGAGCAGGACACTCCTCCACTTCCAGAGCCACACCCCTGCTCCTGCTCCATGGGATTTTGTTCCCAGGGAATGACCTTTTCACGACGAATGATGGGAGAACAGAGACAGGAGGGAGAGGTCTGGGATGGGGTCGTCTTCTTTTGTGTTTAAACATGAGGAAGAAATGGCTGGAATTTCACTCCTGTCACTGGATGACAACATTCCCCAACTTTGGAGGTGACATTCCTAAAAATGTGCCTCCCTCCCTGCTCCTGTTCAAGGCTGTCTTACACCAGGATAATGCTGGACACTGATTTAGAGGACCACTGAGCCCTCCACTAACAGCAAAACAAGATATTGATCCCAAAAGATTCCACTATTTCCTAAATGACCAAATGTTAGGCTTAAAAAAAAATAAATTTCAGTGATTCAACGGCTTTTGGAATTATTAAAAGGGGAAGAGTTGTGGATGAAAAGCCATAAAGCTGCCACTCAAAAATTAAAGCCTGTGTAATCCCTCTTGGATGCCATAATGTGAAATAGGATTTAAAAAATTAATACATCCAACTGCCATGTAGGATTCATCCATTTTAATTTGCCCAATTAAAAGGAGAACCATGCAGAGCACACCAACTGCAGAAGGCACATGACAGGCCACAGACAAACACAGGCCTGAACCAAAAAGGAAAAATAGGACTGATAATGCAAAATGTCAGGGACTGCCTGTTCTGGCTCCCTGGTAGGAATCAGGAGGAGCCCCTGGTAATTATTTCCAGGCTGCACAAGCACTTGTCTGTTCAGTTTGGGGGTTTTACAGTCACTTATTACCGTGGGGAGGTAAAAAAAAAAATCCATTTGAACAAATTAAACCCCAAATTTCACTTTTCAGTGTTGATCACCCTGAACCTGCACAGCCTAAGCAGGAGCAGCAGTGACACCCAGGAGCTGCTTCCCACCACCTACAGCAGGATCCTGCATTCCTGAGCAGTGCTCAGGAATCCTGGAATGGGCTGGAATCAAAGCTCATCCAGTGCCATCCCCTGGACACCTTCCACTTGCTCCAAGCCCTGTCCAGCCCGGCCTTGGGCACTGCCAGGGATCCAGGGGCAGCCACAGCTTCTCTGGGCACCCTGTGCCAGGGCATTCCCACCCTCCCAGCCAGGAATTCCATCCCAGTATCCCACCTAAACCTACCCTTTGTTATCTTAAAGCCATTCCCTGTGTCCTGTTCCTCCAGCCCTTGTCCCCAGTCCCTCTCCAGCTCTCCTGGAGCCCCTTTGGGCACTGGAAGGGGCTCTGAGCTCTCCCTGGAGCCTTCTCCTCTCCAGGTGAGTCCTCCCAGCTCTCCCAGCCTGGCTCCAGAGGGGCTCCAGCCCTGGGGCAGCTCTGTGGCCTCCTCTGGACTCTGTCCATGTCCTGCTGCTGTTGGTGCCACAGCTGGAGGCAGCTGTGCCGTGGGGTCTCACCTGAGAGGGGCAGAACCCCCTGTGCACCACCTCCTGCAGGAGGACAGTGACACCCAGACCCCCTTCCCAGCAGGGAACAGGCAGCAGGATGGGACAGGAGATGTTACTCAGCAGCACAGTGGGACACACAACAACTCCAAGCAACCTCAAGCTTATTTATCCACAAGGAATCATCAAACCAAGCAAGAGAGGGCAAACCAGAGCAGGGGATGTCGCACACAGCAGCTCCCTGAATCTGGCAGAGGAGACAATCCCAAAATGAGCAACAGCCCTGGGGCACCAACACCTTCACTTGGGTGTGAGAGGGGACACTCTGCTGCTCACCAGGGTCCAGAAATAATCCCACAATCACTCAGGGTGGGAAAGACCCCCGAGATCATCCAACCTGTCACTGATTCCCACCTCGGGTTAGGCTTAAGGTGCCACATCCCCTCATTCCCTGGACTGTACAACAATAAATATCAGCCATCAAAACGAGCCTAAATAAGGATGTAAAAGCGCTGCTCGAGGCCCCAGCCCTTTGAGAGAAGCTCCTGCCTTGTGGTCAGAGGCAGCAAACGGTGTCAGCAGAGCAGAGGAAACCGCAGGGTTTTCCTGAGCACGTTCTGAGCTGGGCTCAGCTCGGCCGCGCTTCCGACGGCGCCGCATCCGCCCTCAGCAGCAGCACCTTCCTGGGGGCACGGCCAGGAGCATCCCCCACAGCACCCAGGGCCCTTTTTGGGGTGAGCACCGAGCAGGGGGCAGCTCTGGGGTGGTTCTTCCCACCTCTCTACGTCCCTTTGGCAAATTCCATCCGCTGGATTCCTGCTGCCGGCAGCGCTCGGCTCCCTGGAGCTGGGAACTCCAACTCCTGGCGTGGGGCTGTGCTCAGAAAAGCTGGGAAAAACAACACTGGGAGGGGTTTGCCAAAAGGGAAAGAGCAGGAATGCTGCAGGAAGGGATGAAACAGCCAGCAGGCTGTAAAAAATCACCAAATTCCAGGTTTTGAAAGACAATTCCTTCCCAAAGAAACACCTCTGCCGCTGGAATAGCACGAGGTCGGCAGCTTGGCTGCCAGCTGGGTGTGTTTCCATCCTCCTCTAATGCTCCCAGGTTTGGGGATTTCTTTATTTATTTGGAAAATGTAATCTTTTAATTAGGAGAGGATTTAAAATAAATCTCAAGTGCTGATACACAGCTTAAAATTAACTTCAAGGAGTTCAATCCTCTTCATAATCCCCTATGATTGTGGTTCAGCACATAATGACTTTTAAAATTTGGAGTTGTATTTTAGAAAAAATTGGTCCAAAAGGTGAATTTGAGGCTTATTAATAAGTTGGTGTTGACTAAATTCACATTCAATATTCAGGTGTTTCAGCAGGAGGTGAACTGACCTTACTAAATTAATTTTTAATGCAAATGTATTGCAAATGAGAAAAAAAACAAAACTGACATTTTAAACCCAGGTCAGGAAAAAAGTGACAGATGAGAAGAAAAAAAAATTATTAAATGCAAAAGGGACAGAGAAGCAACACAAGAAAAGTGTTTCTAAAAGTGGGAGTTTTATGAATTAATTTGACTGCCTTGTGATCGTTTCTCTGCCAGAAAAGGGCATTTGGTGGCAGGAAACAGCTCATGGATTATGGTAAAAATATCAGGGAGAACAGCTGCTTCCCCAGCCCATGGCTGTGCTCCTTGAAATCTCCATTTAAATTAGGGAAGTGGCATCGAGTTGCACAAGCCAGAGCAGCTCCCCCCTCCCTCTGCACAAGTTTGAGGAAGGAAATCAGGTCACAACTGCAAAGTTTGAGACACCAACCCACTGCACCTTTCCTCTGCTAGACAAAATCCTCCTTTTTCCTTTAAATTGTGGATTTTCCTTAAAACCCCTCAGGTTTTACCCAGTGCAGGGGAGGGGAGTTGAACTTCTGGTGCAGCAGCTGGTCCTGGAGGAGAAAACTCTGGGATGAATGGAAGCTCCTGGCTCTGTCCTGCCCATGACCAACAGCCCAAGCAAGGCATCCAGAACTAATCTGGGAGATTAGGAAGTGTTATTCCCAAAAAACCCCTGGAAAACCAGGGACTGAGAGACCTCTGTGCCCTGCTCCCAGTCTCTCTGTCCCCTTGGCAGCTGCAGGGCTGTGACATTGGATATTGGGGGGAAATTTCTTCCCTGGAAGGGTGGCCAAGCATGGAACAGACTCCCCAGGGAAGTGGGGGAGTCTCCATCCCTGGAAATGCTAAAACACAAGCACTTTGTGGCATTTTGTGATGTGGCTGAGTGGGAAGGGGGCACTCAGTCCAACTCAGTCAAAGGTTGGACTTGAGGAGCTGGGAGGTCTTTTCCAACCTTCAACATTCCATGAAGGAAAAGCTGCTGGCAGCTGCAGGATGTTTTACACTGGGAAAAGGAACATTTGCCTGCAGAATCCTTCCCAGAGGTGGTTACAACCATCAGCTGCTCACGTGCTGGCTTGAAAAAGGGAAAAAGAAAACCTCAAACCAAACAATATCCAACCCAATCTGCAAAATCCCACCACTCAGAGCTGGGAGTGCAGCACAGCTCCAGCATTTCCAGGAAAGTCTGCCCCAGGTTCTACAGGAAAGCTCTAAACACACTTCAGAAATAGAGTTCAAAAAGAGAAACCTGTTGCCCAGAAATGACATTCCAGTTCAAAAGGGACAGAGCCACTCTTCAGTTCCATCTCTAAAATATGATTTCCAAAGCAGTTAATTCCCAATAAGCCAATGGGTATCCCAGAACTCCAGGCTTCTGGATAAAGTGATAAAACCCCACTGCAGTTCAGGGGTGGTGGAAGATGAGCCCAGAGAGGGCAGAGGACACAGAGATCCACAGGGATCATCCCCAAGAGCTGGGAACAGGTGATCCTGGGCTCCAGCAAGTCCCCCTTCCATTTTCATTCTTGGAAAAGGCCCTAAAATTGCAGAGATATTTGTACAAACCTCTGACTGTAAGGCTGAGGATGGAATTTGCTGGGTTTTTTTTCCTGGAGGAATGAGATCCATTAGCCCCTCTGCCCTCTCTTCTCTGCTTCATTAGAACCTGATGATCCATTGGAATCACGCTGACAGTGACAAATATAAACTCCTTTTTATAGAGAAAAATCCAAGGTGAAATAAAAGGACAAAATCCATCTCCATGGCTGGAAAGACTCGAAGAATCCATCCCAGCAAAACCTCCTGATTTTATTTTATACACGGTTTAGAAAAGGATGATTTTCTTCACCCCAAATCCTTCCTGGAGGAATGGGAATCAGGATCCTGGAGGAATGGGAATCAGGAAGAGCTGCTGAGCACCTTGCAGATGCCAGGGGTGAAGAGCAAGGCCTGTCACTTGCAGAACAACATATTCCTTGGAGAAGATCACTGCCGAGGTGTGCACGCCCCCACCCACAGGCTGAGTGCCTCTCAGGGCACCATCTGATCCCACATCCTGCAGGAATGCTGCCCCTGGCAAGGGAGTGCAGCAAGGCATCAGGAAAAGGGGAAATCTAATAAAAGCTGTGTGCAAAAGGGACTGAATCAACCGCTGGTGAAGGCTTTACATAACACAACTCGTGGCTGAACCAATCTCTCTACATGAACTCAAACAAAAAGGAACATTTGCAGCAGGTTTTTCTGTGCTGATAAAAACTGCCATGATTTTTAAGGAGGGGGAAGAAATTTGTCTGCAGTTCTGCTGGAGCACAGACCCAGCACCAGGACCACCACTGAATCCAGGTGTTTCCAAGTCACCCTCCCCACTGCACGGGAAACCCAGAGGATTTTCATGGGTTCCTTCCATGTGTACCCAGTTTTCCCTGGGATAAAGCTCAGAGAAAAGCAACTCTACAGCACAGCCCAGAACAAGCAGAGAAATTTCCAGTTCTTCCCTGTGGGGAGTTAATGCTGATTACCCTCTTATCACCTCCACAACCCTGACTGAGAGGAATTACAGCTTTTCCAAACTATGCAGCTCCTTCCAACGGGGGCCAGACCTCCAGACCAACCAACCTGTGGGAATTGGATTGTCTGATGCTCAGCAGCTCCCGCCAGAGCCTGGGAATGGCGAGCTCCTGGCAGAGCCCCCGCACATGTGCGTGCAAGGAAACAGGAAGCTCACACAAAGCCATTTCCAGGTCCGGCAACGCCGCCTCGGCCGCTCCGGGAGCCGCGGGGATGGAGAGAGGGTGCAGCGCCCGGGGCTCACGGCGCCGTGCCGCGGCTGGGGGTGGAGGGACCGCCAGGGGCACGTGGGTTTTATCCTGCACAGGGGTTGTGTCCTGCACAGGGGTTGTGTCCTGCACAGGGGGGTCAGTGATTTCCTGTGCTCACGGCTCGATTCCCACGCTCATGGGTCGATTCCTGCACTCATGGGTTGATTCCTGCGCTCACGGGTTGATTCCTGCGCTCAGGGATCAATTCCCGTGCTCACGGGTTGATTCCCACGCTCAGGGGTCAAGTCCCACACTCACGGGTTGATTCCTGCACTCAGGGGTCGATTCCTGCTCATGGGTCGATTCCTGTGCTCAGGGGTCAATTCCTGCGCTCACGGCTCGATTCCCGTGCTCACGGCTCGAT
>VZRZ01006949.1:55243-71800 GCA_013398175.1 Climacteris rufus
GCAGGGACACCTCCCACTATCCCAGGCTGCTCCAAGCCCCGTCCAGCCTGGCCTTGAACACTTCCAGGGATCCTCCACCTTGCTTTACCTGCCCAATTCTCAGCCAGTTTTGCCTTTTCCTTCCTTTATTAACTACAATTTCAGGTTATTTTGCACTCAACCCAACCCAACTGCATTTCCAGGGGGCTTTTTCAGAATTTGCCAGTTCAGCAGGGACACCTCCCACTATCCCAGGCTGCTCCAAGCCCCGTCCAGCCTGGCCTTGAACACTTCCAGGGATCCTCCACCTTGCTTTACCTGCCCAATTCTCAGCCAGTTTTGCCTTTTCCTTCCTTTATTAACTACAATTTCAGGTTATTTTGCACTCAACCCAACCCAACTGCATTTCCAGGGGGCTTTTTCAGAATTTGCCAGTTCAGCAGGGACACCTCCCACTATCCCAGGCTGCTCCAAGCCCCGTCCAGCCTGGCCTTGAACACTTCCAGGGATCCTCCACCTTGCTTTACCTGCCCAATTCTCAGCCAGTTTTGCCTTTTCCTTCCTTTATTAACTACAATTTCAGGTTATTTTGCACTCAACCCAACCCAACTGCATTTCCAGGGGGCTTTTTCAGAATTTGCCAGTTCAGCAGGGACACCTCCCACTATCCCAGGCTGCTCCAAGCCCCGTCCAGCCTGGCCTTGAACACTTCCAGGGATCCTCCACCTTGCTTTACCTACCCAATTCTCAGCCTGTTTTGCCTTTTCCTTCTTTTATTAAGACCTGCCCATTTCTCAGCCAGTTTTGCCTTTTCCTTCCTTTATTAACTACAATTTCAGGTTATTTTGCACCCAACCCAACCCAACTGCATTTCCAGGGGGCTTTTTCGGAATTTGCCAGTTAAGCATTAATTTCCCCACTGTAAATGTGTTCCCTGAGTGCAGTAAAGGAAGTTCCTAATCCTAAAAGCAGTTTTTAGACAAGTCTCCACATATTTTCAGGGATAAATCTAGTCTTGGATTGAACTTGTTTACTTTCAAGTCAGACAGGGTCCAGAAGATGTAAATAAAAATGCAAGCTCTCAAAATCCGGTGTTCCTGTGAAGTGGTTCCACATGTTCCCTAGCTTCCAGTTCTTTCTTCTAACTCCAAAATCTCCCTTAAAAAAAAAAAATTAGTTTCCTAGGCAGAAAGGAGTAATGGAAACAAGTTAATGACTCCAATTAACTTGGTGTGTCTGTAGCATTTCTGGAGAAAAATTATTTTCAAGAATGCTGGAGTTAGACTAGAGGGAGAGGGATTGGTGTGGAAAATTCCAGCACCTGGGAGAAGACAAAGGCACAACCCCAGCCTTGGACCATGGATACGACTGGGAAGGGCTTTTCCCATCCCACCAGATTTTCTCCCTCAGACCAGAGGGAGCAGAAGAGGAGCCTCCATACAGCATCTTGCTTTTACATATGGGAAAAATATTTCTGTCCCACTCTTGAGGGAAAGCAAAAAAAACAAAAAAAAAGGGAAAAAATTTGGAAAAGCAGAGTCCACCTCCTATCTCTCCTTCCAGAAGGTCCCCAAGCACATGGAGGGGCTGGGAAAAACTGCTGCCAGCGTGATGAAAGCTCACAGGGCTGCCTGAGCAGGGAAGCAGCGAGTTGATGGCTGGTTTGTAGTCTGGGAGGTGAAATAAAAAATTAACAGCGACAAAAAGCATCAGAACTGCAGGGAAGCGCTCATCAGAGCCGGGAAACGCCGCCGAAGAGGAGGAAAACGTTCCAATTAACCAACAGACAGCTCTGGAGGGAAGCTCTGCAGTGCTGCAGAGGGAAGGGGGAGGAAGCAGAGGGTTTGTTTTCCACCAGGTCACGTTTGGGAGCTGGCACTGGCCACCTCTGTGCCATTGGTGCGCCCAGTTCACACCAGTTTGGGGTCAGATTTGGGATGGGATATCTGTCCCCAGGTGAGGGCTGAGGCCACTGAACACCTTCCCACCGAGCCACCAGTGACCTCAGTGCTGGTGACACAGAGCCAAGGGCTCCATGCTCATCCTCACCCATGGAGAGAAGTTCCCCACATATTATTATATCTTACTATTAATTATCTTAAGGATAATGAAGAATATGTAAGAAAAAACCAGGTTTTAAATGCAAAATTTTGGGAATAAGCGGGGTGTTTAAGATGTCCATGGGAAAAGAGCTGTATGGAAATTGTTAATGATTCCTATCCCATTAAAGCTGAACCTCGGCTGGCTCGGTGCTTCCATCAGTTACTGGAATTGCACAATGCACTTGCTGCCAACTGCTTCCCCCAGAGCACAAATCAAAGGCCTGTTCCACGCTGGACACACCCCGGAACACCACAGTGCCAGGGGAAGTCATAAAGCAGGAGCTGCTCTCCAGCTCCAGCCGGCAGATAAAATAAAATCATGGAGTGGTTTGGGTTGGAAGGACCTAAAAAATCCTGTTCCACCCACCTCCCACTAGCCCAGGGTGCTCCAAGCTCCATCCAGCCTGGCTTTGGACACTTCCAGCACAACCCCAACCTCGCTAAATCACAAGGAAAAGGTGAATTTCTACTCCAAGGTGCCCAAATGACAAGAAACGCTGAAGTCTCAAGGTTCAGCTAAGACACACCATAAAAAATGTCAGTTCCACGCCCAGTCCTGGGTTTGTGCCGACTCATTCCGAGCCCTGTCAGACACTTCCATCCCCAGGGCTCCTCCCAGAGCCGGGAGGGCTTGGCTGAACCTCGGAGCAGCATCACCCTCATCACCCCTTCCTCGCTCCTTTGCACCACCCCAGGCCACCCCCAGGACACTGGGATGTTCTCCCCAGCCCAACGTGCCAGGACACCGCTGCAATTCCCACCTGAGAAAGGGCAAACCCTCCTCATCATCCTCCTGCTCGACTCACCCAGCAGCAGGGAAAAGGCTCCTGCTTTGTGCACAATGGATTTCCAGGAGTGCTCACCCACTGGCAGCATTCCCACCCCGCTGTGAATCCAGATTAACATCAGATTGTTGGGAAGAAGGGAAAGAGAAGGTTTGAACTTGTCGTGCTGAGCAAACACAGCGAGTTGCCTGGAATCGCATCCCACAGAGCCAGGGGTCTGGGAATGGGGCTGCTCCAGTGCTGGGAATTCTGATAAGATGTTACAAAGGATTATTTGTATCGCTTGGATAATTGTATCTTTTCTTCACTTGATCAATAGCAGAACAGCAGGAAAAAAATGTTCATTTCAAAGATCAGATCCTGGGGATCTTCCATCTTCACAAAAGAGAAACTCCCTTTATCCCATGATGAAATCCTACTACTTTATTTCCCTCATTTTTACCGTGCGATGCAAAGGGTAATCATTGGGTTTTCTATAAATGACTTTTTAAAAAATGCTAAGAGTTCACATGCATCCAAAAATATCCTTATTTGTTCCAACGGGATCTGTTGGAACACACCTTCCCTGCCCTCTTCCCCACCTACAGCTCGTCATCCTGCGCAGGAACTCTCTGATGAACACATGGTGAGCAGCCCCCAAGTGCTCATTTCCATAGCAAAGGGAGTGATTCTTGGCGTTGGATCAGAGCCATTCTGATCTGGCTGCTCTCCAGGGACAAGGAGGGGGGAATGGGTGCTTGGAAGGAGCAGCGGCTGCGGCGCTTTCAGCTCACCAGGGAGAGCAGGTGAAAAGCCTGAGCACCCCAAAACAGGCCTGGCCCTACCACAGACTGCCCGAAAATAGGAATGGGTTCAGTGTCCTCTTTGTTTCTCAGTCTACAGTGCAAAGGATCCCCTCCTCCTCCTCCTCCTCCATCTCCATCTCCAAGAAAATCCACAGCTCGCTTTGGTTGCCACAGGTTCTCCCAGCAGAGCCACGGGCAGGAGCTCCCAGCTTGGCCAGTTCATGGAATGGGTTGGAAGGACCTTAAATCCCACCCAGTGCCACCCCTGCCATGGGCAGGGACATCTCCCACTGCCCCAGGCTGCTCCAAGGCCCATCCAACCCAGCCTTGGGCACTCCAGGGATCCACGGGCAGCCACAGCTTCTCTGGGAATCTGTGCCAGGGCCTCCCCACCCTCCCAGCCAGGAATTTCTTTCCAATATCCAACTTAAATCCACCCTCATTTGTCTTAAAGCCGTTCCCCCTTGTCCCCAGTCCCTCTGCAGCTCTCCTGGAGCCCCTTTGGGCCCTGGAAGGGGCTCTGAGCTCTCCCTGGAGCCTTCTCTGCTCCAGGTTGGACATTCCCAGCTCTCCCAGCCCGGCTCCAGAGGGGCTCCAGCCCTGGAGCAGCTCCAGGATCTCCTCTGGACCTGCTCTAACAGGTCCACGTCTTTTTTTTGTGCCACTTTCAGGATTATCAGGTGAGACACCAACACTGAGATGATTCACCCTAAGGAAAGGCTGATTCAGCCTCTATCACACTTGCAAAAGAGAGACCTGGGTGGTTCAGGGAGCCTTGGGAAGTGATTTTGGAAATACCTGAGTGGGTAAAGAAGTTTATCCATGGCTAAGGGGGCTGTACTGGGGATTCTCTCTTAGGAAATGGACTTGGAACAAGCGTTTTAAAAAAAGAAGTTAATTAGATCATTATTATCAAACCTTGGCTGAGGAACCATCTCCATCCACTTGCTAGACAGAAAATATTCTGGGGGGGTAAAGCACAAATTTAGAGGATTTAAAACCTCCTGACTGGGAGCTGAAAGGCCTTTAAATGTTGCCAGAGTTACAACCCTCAGCAAAATTAAAACAGAAGCATTGGACACCCTGCAAAGGCCTCCACAATAGAAGTGCTGACAGATCCATGCTGCTGAGCTCCTGGGTCCCACTCGGCCACACGGCATCTTGGGGACAGAGGAATGAGTAAATAAGAGGACAGAGCAAATTTACTCCTTCCCTGAGTGAATTCCAGCTGAATTTTAGCAAATCTTTGCATTCATGTCCCAGTCTGTGCTCTCTGAAGAGCCCAGCCCTTGTGGCAGAGTTTGAAAGGACCTGGGAAGGGCTGGGTGCTGGCACAGGGATACTTCTCATTCCACTCCTTTCTGATCTCCCATCACGATGTGTCACAAGAGTTACCATGAGTGTGCCCATTTTCCTGTTTATAAAGGATTTATCTGTCTCAAGAACCCAGCAGATGGATTTCTGTGGCTTCGGAGGGCTCGCAGGCTGCTTATGCAAGAGGAAACGCATCCTGCTAGGGAACACTTACAGGAAAACCCCCCACTAATGGCAAAATCCTGCTCAGCCCATGTGATTGTGATCCCTTCTGGAAAGGGAGACACTGGAATAAAAGGCCAGTTGAAGTCAGACAGCCAGAGGCTGCTGTTGGGGGGGGGTGAGGAGATACAAATCCAGCGGATTGGGAGGACAGCATTTATAAAAGGTTGGTACTTGGCACTGGAAAGGCTCTTCCTTAAGTGGAAAAAGTCAGATTGCAGCTGTGGATGGGGAATGCCCAAACTCCCACTTAGAGCCTTGCTGAGGAGCTTTGGAATAAAGGTACAACCTCAACTATTCACAAAGGACAAGCAGATTAAAAATAGTAAAAATCAAGAGGTTCATGGTTGGACTTGATGATCTTAGAGATCTTTTCCAACCTAAAAAATTCAATGGTTCTATGGGCAATGCACCAGCACCAGTTATGGTGATGTTATGGGATGGATGGGGGTGCTGGGGTCAGCAGGGACAGGGGATGATCCCACTGGTGAAACTGAAATATGGGAAAGCCCAGGGGATTCCCAAGGATCAGCTGTGAGGCCCAAGGTCTCCCTGAACACCTGGGCTGAGACACTTGGGCCTCATCTGCAACACCAACGGGTGCTCAGAGCTGGTTTTATTAAAAAAATAGGAAGTGTGTTGTAATCCTAAGGCAAAAAAAACAGGCCAGGGATGTTCCAGCTTGCCCTGGGCATGGAGAGAACACCCTCCCTGGGAGCAGGGCTGGGCCACATCTGCAGAGCAGTGGCCACCACGGGGATAAGCACCAGAGAAAAGCCCACAAGGAACGTGCTAATTCACTCCTCAGAGCACTCTGAACGTCCTGCAGGTACAGAGCCCCACACGGGATGGAGCACAGAGGCATTCAGAGGTGTTGAGGCATTAAAACACCACCATCCCACCGTGCTTCCTGCTGCTCACAGCCAGGACAGCTCCATCCCACCCCCCTGTGGGTCCCTGCAGGGCCTGAGCCAGCAGCTGTGCCCCCCTGAGAAAGGGAACAGAGACCACCAGGTCATTTCCCAATCGCTCCCCTCTGCCATTGCTTCATCTCAGAGCCTTGCTTGTGCAAGCTCTGGGGTTGTGCTGACTCAAGGCTCGCTGTGCACAACCACAGGGACAGGGACACCCACTGCCCTGGCCTCAGGCCAGCTGCACACATTTTCCAGGGAAATATTGCCACCACTGTCACCAGTTTGTCACCAGCAAGGCTGGAGGAGGAATAAGAATCACAGAATCCCAGAGTGCTTTGGATTGGAAGGGACCTTAAAGCTCAGCCAGTCTCACCCCTGCCATGGGACACCTTCCCTATCCCAGGCTGCTCCAACCTGGCCTGTGCCAACCTGTGCCAGGGCCTCCCCTCCCTCACAGAGAAGAATTTTCTCCCAGTATCTCATCTAAACCTACCCTCTGTCAGTTTGAACCCATTCCACCTTGTCCTGTCCCTACACACTCTTGGAAAACTTCATCTCCCTCCCCACGGAATCAAAGAACTCAGTCTCGTGACACCAAGTCTTGCAAGATTTGGGCAAGGAAGGAAGTGGGGACGAAATGTCACGTGGCCACAAAAAGTTCAGCTCAGCCCAGGACTTCACATGAAACCTCAGCAGAAAAAGGGAACAGCCACAAATACCTTGATGCATTTTCTCTGCTTTTAAACACAATTCTATTCCCTCTGTGTATCCCTTTTCCAATCAATCCACATTCAGTCCACTGCTGACAGAACTGTTGTTTTCAGCTGCTCAGAGTTATTTAAAACAAAGGTGAACACTACTACAGATGGTCACAATTCCAAAACACATCATATTTGTGTGCAGATTATTTTCAGTCTTTGGTTACTTGAGCCTAGGTTGAGCAAGACCCTGCCATCTGATTTCACTTCATTTTAAAGACAAAAAGCTGGAATATGAACTTAATACTGAAATTTCCAGCTGTTCTACCACTGGCAAGATTCTATTTTGGGATGGGAACCTAAACCACAAACTACCAGGGAATTTGATTATATCTCAACTGGGGAGCCCAGCACATTCAAAAATGTGACACAACCCAAAGTTTGAATAAGCTGAAATTTCTGTTCTGGACGGAGCGCAAGGTGTTGGCTGCAACCTGTGAAACACTTGATCCAGCTCTGGATTTCAGAGCTGTAACCTGACATGATCACATGAAAACCTTCAGAATATGAAGAACTCTAAGTCAGAAATGCCTGCAGTGCTCAAATCTCCCAGGATCACCAAGGACTTGTTATTTCCTGAGGTTTTACCTGTGTGTGCTCGTCTCACATCTCCCACCCGGGGCTGTTTGCACTTCAGGATTTCCAGGGATCCAATTCATCCTTTTGGGGAATCACCTGGTTGTGGAAGGTGTGGAGGTGGAATGAGAGGAGCTGAAGCTCCCTTCCAAGCCAAACCCTGCTGGGATGATCTTACCACTCCCACACTTTGCCACTCTATCTCCTCATCCAGCATTACATCATTGACCATAATGTGCAGTGACAAAAGGACGCCGCAGTTAAAGTCATTACCCTGAACTGAGAGCGTTGTCTGCCTTCATTTAATCTGTGTCATCTACCAGAAAGGCAGAGCAATGAATGCTCACAAAAATCATTAGACAAAATAATTCATCAGCAGCCATAGCAGGATGGGCAACCAGCAAAGGGAAGCAGTGCAGCAGTTATCCAAATCCTGGAGCAGAAATGGGAATTTTCCTGCTGCACTGGAGCCTCCAAACAAGCTCCTCTTTTGGGTTTATTTCTGTTAGAGCATCCTCTGTCAGCTGGCACCAAAGCTGTCCCACCTCACACGGCGTGGGGGATGTTTTGGGGGTGTTGGGATGATGATAATTTACCACAGGGTGGGCAAAAAGAGATTATTAAAATGTAAAGAGAGATAAAAATAAAGGATTGAAACCCAGGACAAAACCTCACAAAGGCAAGTAACATACAGAGTACAGGGGTAAGAGAGCAAGGATTGAACACTGCAGGTGCCTCAGTGTGTTCAGATCCAGGCTGGAGCATGGAAGGTGTCCCTGCCCGTGGCAATGAAAGCTTTAAGCCCTTCCAACCCAAACCACTCTGGGGTTCTGTGATCTCTGCATTTCACCTTCCACTTCTGCTGCCTGCAGAGACAGTGGTTGGACACACAGAAGCTTTTCAGTGGCTAAGGAAAGGGAAAACTCCCACACACTCCCACCTCCAGCACCACTGCTCCAGCAGCCCACCACAGAAGGCCGTGGCCTTTCACATGCTCCCCTCCAAAAATCCTTTTCTTCTCCACTGCAATAAACACCAGAGAAGCTTCTTCACACACTGCATCCCATACCCTGCCAAGAGATATCCTGACAAACAGCCCTGGGAGCTGCAGGCAGAGCCATCACAGCAGCCCCAGGGACGCTCCTGGGGGAGCATCAGCCCCGTTCCGAGCAGCTCCTGCCATGGGGAGGAGGAAAAACCAGGGCTCCAGACCACACTGTGATTCCCAGGGAACACAGGGCTCTCCCAGCAGCCAGGGTTCCAGCTAAGGGAAGTGTGCAATAAAATGCTTCTCCCCAGCACTGACCTAGTTCTCTTATCAGAGCTAACAGGGAAGTATCAATCTGGTCAGAGCTGCTGCCCCAACCCACTGGATTTTTCTCTCACTCGAAGGTTACACACCAGCGTTTCCCAGACCATATTCCTGAGACACAACAGAAGCTTTTCTTTGTTTTGGGCAAAGGTGGGTGGTTACAAACACAGAGAGAGCTCTTCCCCAGCACAGCTTCATGGAATTCTCACCAAATCACCATCAGATCCTGCCATTCTCAATTAACTAAGCACCTTTTGCTAAGAGTGCTCACAGGAGAAAACTACTGTATTTTCAACTCTATTTTCTCCTACAACTCAAAGCAATCAAATCTGCCTACAGGAAATAATTTATTTCATGAGTTTCTCTGGGTGTGATAGAGGAACTCCCCAGTAGCCACTAGACCTGAAATTCAGCCCCCACCCAGAGGTGTCTGTCCTCTCCCATGGTGGATTTAAGGAGAAAGTCAAGCAGACAGCAGCTCCCAGGTGCTGGGAGCCTAAAGCCCAGGAAGAACAACACCTGCAGGATTCCCCATTCTGCTGGAGTCAAGAAGAGGTGCAGACATGAAGGGAATTGTGTTTTCCAAGCACAATTCCTGTTAAACTCCAGTGGACGTTACTAGAAGCATTACCCTGCTTCTCCTCGCTTACTTGATTGGATCATTCCTTAAAAAATTACAAGAAGACTTATTGAAAGTGGAAACCCCAGAGTGGTTTGGGTTGGAAGGGATCTTAAAGCCCATCCTGTGGGCAGGGACACCTTCCAGTATCCCAGGTTGGTCCAACCTGGCCTTGGACACTTCCAGGGATGGGGCAGCCACAGCTTCTCTGGGAACCTGTGCCAGGGCCTCCCCACCCTCACAGACAGGAATTCCTTCCCAATATCCCATCCAACCCTGTCCTCAATTATAACATCCCATGGCATTCAGAGGAAGAAACTAAAGATTAAAGATGCCTAAGAGACAAACAGTCTCACAGACACAAGGCTGCAGGACCCAGCTCTCCCAGGGCACTGCACCATCAGGGATCCAGGACCTGCAGAGCCCCCCGCTCCAAACACCAAATGAACTGGGACATAAATTCCTCCCAAATCCAAAATAAGGCAGAAACAACAGATCAGCACAACCAAGGCTCCCAGACAGCCTGGCCAAGAGTGAGTCAGACTGACCAAGTGAGGAGCAGCGTTCTCCACATGACCCAGGCTGACCACAGCGGCTCGGCTGGAGCGAGCACAGCACCCAGAGCTGCCCTGGGGAATGTGACCCAGGAGGAGCAGGATGCACTGGCAGCACCTCGTGGACCAGCTCCACACCACCCATCTCCAGCTCTGACAGCAAACAGGATGGGCTGGAGAGCTGGAGAACATCTCAGACTAACATGGAATTCTGAATGGAGACTCTCTGCTCCAAGAAGTAACAATGAGCTTGGCTGGCACCCTGAGCAACAGCTTCAGCCAAACACTGAGCCCAATCAGAGCGACTTCCACTTCTAAACAACACCCACCCAGCAGGTGAGGCACCCACACTGAACTGCTTTTAATGTTCTCCTAACAAAACAGCCCCAACAATTGTTAATTGTCAGAGACAAGACAACATCCTCACCACAGACGTGGGAGGTTCGGGCCGGACAACGCCAACATCTCGGATTTTAATGCAGTACAAACAAGCTGCAAAATGAATCTCAGCGCTCCCAGTTGGAACTGGCGTGTGTTTCTCCACATTTCCATTTGCTGTCCTGCCAGCTCTTCTGGCCAAGCAGCCTATAATTCCAAGAGCTCCATTGTCATTCCGTCCCGTTTCCGTAACGTGCAATTTGAAATCAGGGCTGGGGGAGGGAGGACAGGGCTGGAGGAGGCTGAAACTCAAATCCACATTGTTCAATCTGCTAACTTGCTTTTTAAATCCCTATCTCGTGGTGCCAATTGCAGCACCCCAAACATCTGTTCCAGCAGCAGCTTCCAAGTTCAAACACATTTCCTGTGTCCTACAGATGTTCTTTGTCACTGACCCATCGTGGGCAGAGGCTGAGAGGTTTGACGTGGTGTCAAACCCTGAGTGTGACCCAAAGCACCTTTCTCACCTCTCTGGGCAGGCAGGAGAACAAAAATTAACTTGGGGAAGTGTATTTAGTGTATTAAGGAGCTTTAGTAAACGTTCTTGTTATGCTATGAAGACAGATTTCAGATCCAAAAAAAGAAAAACATCTTCCTACCTCTGTCCCTGCCACCTCCAGTGCAGCTCTGCGAAGAAGAATCACAGCCAGCCCAACACACACTGGGCAAAGGCCGATTCCTTGGGGAATTCCTGGACCTGCAGCTGGCAGCTCTCAGCTGGAGAACTGGTTTCCAGTGAGGAATTACAGCCTGTGCCTGATGACCTTTAAGCTTTACTTACCTGTTGGCTTGACAGTCACATTGCTGCACGTGCGAGCCACACTTCCAGTCCTCTGGGAATCCCTGTGGCCTTTCCAGCAGCTCTGGAGGAGCCCAGCCAAACCAAGAGGCAGAATTACACCCAGATAAGCCCAGCTGGTTTTTATGGGAGCTTTCAGAGCACTTAAGAATTCCCTGAACAGAGCAGAAGATCGATGTGGCAAAGCATGGATACAAAGAACAAAAAGATAACCTTTACCCCCAAAGAAACATCAGGGAGCCAAGGGAAGAGCAGAGATAACCCCAGGGCAGCCTGACCCTAACCAGGGGCACCCACCTTTAAACAGCAGCACCTTAAAACACCAGGCACAACAAATTGTTCCAGAAAGCAGCAATTTTCCTGGCAATGGCCAGGAAAAAGATGCTGGAAGCAGAGCAACACTGAGCTAGGAGAGTTTTGTGCCCACCCTTCAGGCTGTGCTAAAGCAGAATATATTGCAGAGGAATGTCTGGCAACTCATGTTTGCCTGAGCTGGCTCAGGATTCACTCCTGCCTTGCAAACTGAGCTCAGCAGATCCAAAAATTCAAATTCCCCTTAAAACATATCACTGAAAAGTTACAAAAAATGTAATACACCTCCTGTTCTGAACAAGACAGCTTTGGGCCTCCAGCCTCCAAGACATGGTATCATTAATGTAAGTGCTGCAGAAAGGAATGAAGTAAGAAATTAAGAGTTGAAAAGTGGAAGAATGGTCATTTATCCACTTGTACACATCTCACCAGGTGTGCTGGGGCAAATACCTGAGCCATGTGTAAAACAACACTCAGTAGTACATGCTAGAAGCAGTATGTGCTACAAGTATTCCCAGCCTGGCACCTGGCAGACCCTGAGTAAAACGTGTAGCCTCACATTCCCAACTTGGAAAGAAGGATGCCAATCTGTTGCACACAGGTATGATGAAAAATGCCAAGGAAATGCCAAGCAGACACCCTGAGTCAGCTGGGGGATCAAGATTCCAGCAGGAAGCAGCAAACCATGAGGGTTTTTGAAGTATTTAAAGAGAAAAGGGGGGAAAAAAGCAACTCCAAGAGGAAATTGCAGCCCTGAGCCTTTGCTGATGACAATCTCCCCTATCAAGCCATCCTCTGCCCAGCATGGCCAGTTTGCCCAGTTCCCAAAGACACGGTGCTTACTGCAGATTGAATTTGTTCCTGCCTGCTAATCCCTGGAGCTGCTAATTACACCCATTAGCAGGCTGCCCAGTGTGCCCTGGCACACTGTAGGATGTCGAGTCCCCATCAGATTTACAGACTGGCTTGGGTTGGCAGGGAATCTCCAGCTCATCCCACTCCATGCCAGGAGCAGGGACACCTTCCCCTATCCCAGTTTGCTCCAAGCTCCATCCATCCTGGCCTTGGACATTCCCAGGGATCCAGGGGCAGCCACAGCTTCTCTGCCCAACCTGTGCCAGGCCCTCCCCACCCTCCCAGGGAAGAACTTCTTCCTTATATCTCCCTCAAATTTTCCCATTTTTCAGTTTGAACCCGTTGCTCCTTGTCCTGGCACACAGAAGATTTGCACGGGGACAGGGCACTGCAGAATGTGCTGCTTTAATGCCGCAGGTTTTTATGTTTATTTGGGAGAAACAATGGATTTTCAAGGACTCCGGAACATGGTCTCCATGGCAACTATATGGGGGAGGGAGAGGAAGTTCCCTATTTCCAAATACTCAGAGCAGAGTGATTTGAAGTCCATTTTCCATGGATTACTTATACCAGGAACTGCAGGTGCAATGCACTGCCCAGCTTCCTACAGGGATGCAAACAAGGAGTAGTTTCAGGCACATCATTCCCGTGGAGTTTTAGGAAATCCTGCTCAGATATATAGCTGATAAAACTGCAGAAATGGCTGCCTTAATATTCAGCTAAGAAGAATTATTATCTATGGGCTTGTTCCTACACAGATGGCAGCCAAAATCTGGAAAACCACAGGAAAACCCTTCCTAAAGGGAACACTTGGCCTCAAGCACAGCTCAGCCACGCTCCAAGGAGGGCTGTGAGCTCATCTCAGCATCAAGGCTGAGCCTTAATCACTTTAAGTCAGATCCCACCACTGGTTTATTTCCATTGCTCTTTCAAATTCAATTATTAAAAAGGAAAACAAGACAAACCTAATTATGCTGGGCTGGATATCAGAGTCACTGCAACTTCTCCCACCGAGAGCCAGACCTCAAATGTCATCACAGGCTCAGCAAAAAGCAGATTAGAGATCACTTATTGTTATCACCAGCAAAACACGGACTGAGACAAAGCCAGTGATGAAGAAGCAAAGTGCTCATGCTGAAGAAATTGTCTTTTCTCCAATGCAGATGATTCTGCCTTGATTCTACCTCTAACTCATCAGCACAGGGGAGAAATGGTCCGAAAGGCCAGGGTTGGTCACCTCCAGACCCTGGAGATCTTTCTGTTCACCAGGAGCACATCAGCAGCCTTCAAAAACACAGATTTTCCCCTTTGGAGGAAGTGGCAGAGGCCATTTTCATTATTTCTCTGTCAGGTTCCTGAGCTACAGAGCAGGATTTTAAAGCTTCATCAGAAAATCCTCTTCCATTCCAGGAGCACTTTGTGACCTGTTAGGAAGGTGCCTGCTCCAAGGGATCACCTTGGCTTACTGGAACCAGGAATTCCAGGGGAGAGGGGTAAAATAAAATTATCCACTTGCCCAACAGTACTTCCCACCTACATCATTCCCTCCAGCCATCAGTCCTGATGAGATTTACATTCCCTACACAAACCCAACTAATGGCTGGTATATTCCATTAGGATCCTCTCCAGACAATTTGTTCCTCCAAGGACAAGCCCTGCAAAGCTGCTGGGAGCAGCTGAGCAGTTCTGTGTCACGCTGGTGTTTCACATGCCTATGTGTGGTTTGAGATGAGAAAAGCCACAAAAAAAGTCATGTCCTGAACAATTATAACCTCAAAAAGAAACAAATAATCCATTTTTTTGCACGGTTGCTCACAAGAGGAAAAGCAGAACAAAGCAATCCTATTAGCAGATAAAAAAAAAAGGGCTCAGTAAACAATTCCCAACCATACTGGGGCAGCCAACACATCCAGAAAAATGGACTTTCACTGCTGCTTTCCTGAGTCACTCAGCTAAGCCTAAACCCCTTTTCTGCTTCATTTTAACTTGGGTGTTCACCACCTGCAACTGTGACAAAACCCAGCAGTTCACACCCTGTCAGCCCAAAGCCACCAACAGCCTGACTTTTCAGAGGACCTGGTTGACTAAACCATAGCTCTAAGCAGTTTTTAATCAGACTAATTTCAGGATTACCCACCAGCCCAAAAATACTGAGCGGGGGGAGACTGCAGGGAGCGAGCTAGAAGAGAGCACAGACATTTAATTCTTGTTCCTATGCCCTGCAAAGCCTTAAACTGGGGCACTTCAAATCCTCAGCGAGTTTCTGTTCCAACACATCCTCGGAGAAGGGCTGAGATGATCACAAAAGCCTCAGTAAAACAAAATGCAAACAAACAAAGCCAGACTTTAAAAAGTCAAGTGAAAATGTGCCTGTGAGCTTGCCCAAGAGGACATTCCTGGCCCTGGGAGTGGTGCACTGATGACCTCACCGAGCTGCAAACTCAGGCCAGGAAGTGTTTTGCTCATGTCTTCAAAATAGGAAGCTGGCATCCCAGGGATATTCCTCCAAATCGATCAGCAGCTGAAACCCAGGAGCATCAATTCCCTCCCCATCAGCACACAACGTTTGGGTTTAATGAGCCATTTTAGGAAGCCATCCTTGAGGTCTCACATGGGACGTGGCCACCACGGTGCCACCGAGGGCAGAGCTCAGCACCCAGGGCTGCAGCACCCAGGACAAAGCTGATATTTCCCCCCTGCTGCACATTCCTCCTCTTTGCCATTAAACTGAATCCCTGCCTTTCGCTTGGAGTGAATCCCAGAAGTGACAGATGCAATAAGCATGAAGGTTTCTCTTGAAAAAATCCAATGATGTTTGAAAAGACAGCTCGGGAGAAGACAGAGCAATGCCAACAGAGAACACAAATGCTGATTAAAGCAATCTGGATAAAAGGCTACAAGTGACCATTGAAAAATTACTATTATGAAGTGCTGCACGAAAACAAACACCAAGCAAATGCTCCCTGGCGTGTCCCCGAGTGCGTCAGGTCTTACTGGGGCTACTGAAAATACAAAAAAACCCACACAGACCCAAAATAAACAGGTACTACCACAAAAGTATTTGATCTTCTACCTTTGTGTACACAGTCCTTAGCAAACACCGCTATTAGCTGCAATAAAACCTCTCTGCAAGCACACAGCCATCTGGTTTTTCCCCCCCCCTTGAGCAGAAAAGATGATTCAAAGCTTGTTATTCAAAGGAAAATGGAATAAAGCCTCTCCTGCCTCCCGCACACGGCACCCGCTGCCGTCCCCACATCCAAACCCGTTCCTCCCAGGACACCCTGTGCCAGTTCACACCGTTTCCCACACTCCAGAGCTTCCCTCGTGCGTGCCACGAAGGGAGGGAGAGGAGAGAGGTGCCAGGGAATCTGCCAACATTAAAATTAAATTAAAATTAAATTAAAAATCTGCCAAAATTAAACCAAAATCAGGAAATTCGGCGGCGAAAATCAGCCACAGCCTGGTGCGTTCAGAGCGTCCCTCTCTGATTTTGCCACCATCCTTGGTGCTGCTGCCAGTAATCCCCACACACATCTGCACCAGCAGACGTGCTCACACCAACTCCAGCTGTTCAAAAACCCCCAGCCCTAACACACGTCGCTTATCTTCAACAACAAAACGGCTTCCATCGGGTTCACTTTTGTTTCCAGGCACCTCTCACTGCCTTTTTCAATTTTCTTTGCATTTTTAGACCTGCCTCCTGTGCAGTTACAGCATCACATCTGGGGGTTCCTACAGCTGAAGCTCTGCGTGGTGGTGTTGGAACCTTCCCGTGTGTCCAACACATTCCCGGGTGCCGTGAGCGGAATCGGTGGGAATTTCACAAAGCACAGGTGAGCACTGACCTTTAAATCCCGGCCTTTGGCATAGCACTGTTAAACAATGTGGCTTCCTGCACGGGAAAACAAAGCCCAGGGATGTCTGCCCATGGCAAAGGGATGGGATGAGATGGTCCTTAAGGTCCTTCCCAACCCAAACCATTCTGGGATGCCCTGATGATTCCGTGACATGTCACCCAGCCCAGCGCTCCACACACCTCCCGTACAGCCTGGAAAGAGCCACCAACAACGGCGTGACAAGGACCTGCTCACGGGAGCCTACGGAGAATAAACCCCAACCAAACCCCAACCAAACCCCCACCGGGGCGCTCATCTTTTGTCCTCTGCCACGGTGCACGGGCGCTCCGGGGGCGGCACACGCCGGTGGCACCGGCCGGAAAAGAAGGAAGCA